>OX421501.1:4091498-4691498 GCA_949126835.1 Anisus vortex
ATATGAAAGTATGCTCTAACACTACTCAGTTTCTCCCCGCCGAAGGCAATTTAATGAAGGCGCGATTTAATGAGTTTGGGGTAAAGTAAAGACGGCTGTGCATGGTGCTGGCCACACAATCAACTAGTATACCGTGGCCACCGTGCCCCATTTTCATTAAGATCCTTTTTTTTTATTTCCAAAACAATTGACTGTAGTTTGTCGTTATACAAATCTCAATAAGTTTATAATGTGTGCTGTTTCAGTCTTGGATATTAACTCTTCCCGTACCGACCTACTTCTATCTATGCTGCCTTCAGTTCGGCTATATACGCGCCCGGGACTGTAAGGGTTAACAACTATAAAGTTTGTATTCACGCAGCTGTTGAACATATATCCCCAGCAACATGTGACCACAGATCAAAGACTTAGTCATTTAAATCAATAGACCCCATTTCAATGTGCTGATGATAATATGTGCTTTTCTTGTTATTACTAAATCTCTATATGTGTCATTATTACTTTTCTATCTCTATTATTACTGTTTCTCTATTTCTGCTGCAACTATAGCTAACAATTTATTTCTGCAAAATGTATTCTTCATTTAGTTTTATTTTTATATTACTATTATCTTCCATCATTAACATTTCTGCAGTTATTATGTTTTGTTTTACTGTTTTTATAATAATATGTTTTTTTGATATGTTATAATTATTTATGTTTTTTTTTCTGTATTTTTATTCCTGTTTTTTTTTTGTTCCTTTTTATCTTTATTTAGTTACGCTAGCTTCTATTATTCTATTGTTATTGTTCTATTCTATTATTATTTTTTTTCTATAGATTATTCTATTTCTTCCCGAGTGGCGTTCGGGCATGGAATTAGTTGCCTGAAAAAAAAACCCAGGAAAACCAGTAATTTAACATCATTTAAAATACTAATCAAAATGCAATACTAGACTGAATACCACGGAAGAGCGTAGGACGCATTAATCTTCGTTATACAAGTAGTTTCAATAATATATAACAAAAAGAAGAATGTTATCTCAAGATCCGTATAGAGCAGAATATGGGCAACAGGGCAGGGAATTCCAGACCTTTCACATGCAATACATTTGTTTTATTACAAAACCGGTAAGCGGTTTCAGCGAAATTCTAAAAAGTGGACATGTGATCCGCGAGATTAGTATCTCTTCTCTAACACAAGATATAGGCTTTATCCAACAGATGCTTTGAAATGTGTGTGTGTCCCATTAGCGTTGAGAAAATTTGTAAGAAGCGCGAAAGGTTGCTAATAGTTGACCAAGATATGTTCAATTGAAATAAACCAGATGTAAATAAAATTTAAAAAAGGCAACAACACTCTTGGCTAACAAAAAATCAAAACCATAGATTTATTCTTAGCGCTCGCTAATTATAAATATTGAGACTTGTCTGGTTTCGTACGACTGCATGGGCATACGAAATGTCTACCTCCCCAGAACACCAAGTCACCCTAACAACCTGTATTCCAACTACGAACAGCTACAAAAATAAGTCTGCGATTTCTTCATCATAGTCTCAGGCCGAAGGGCAAGTGGCCAGATGGCTGCTGGATCGGGATGACGATGATCGTAGCTTTTTAAAGTAAATTCATCAACTTTTCTGGAGGCTGTTTTCTGAGTCTACCTACTCCTGAGTACCTGACATTAATTGGGGGGAAAAGAACATGCTACTGGACATTCTGCTGACCACACAATCTCCTAGTATGACTTAGCAACGGAAACTTGCTTCACCGGCCCTATAGATCTAGCTCAATTCTCTCCGAACCCATTTTTTTTTTTGCACACTTCAGTTGTTAATTGTTGCGGTTTTGCCTAACAAAAAAAAAAAGAATGTAATTTTAGGGTTCTGTTGATTCACCCAGTTTGGGAATCAATCATAAATACCATTGCGTGGGGATATTATCCTACCAGGGAATGACTTCCATTAGTTTAAAGTAATAAAAAAGTATTAAAAAAATATAGATCTAACTAGCACAAAAAAAACAGAGAAAATAATATTTCGGGACAGGAGTTGCAAGTCGAACTTTGTTAAAAGGCTGACACAAATCTACATCCAAGAATGTTATATCTTTGGTAGTTTACCACGCCTTACAGTTGGGCGGGGGGGGGGGGGGGGTTGCAATTCAAGCTATTTGTACAAGCTACCGATGTTGTTACTGTTGTTTATTGTTGGTTTACACTTTAATGGTGTGGATTTCTGTTCCTGGTTACAAATAGATTGCTTATCACATGCACACGATTTATCCACACACCACACCGCAAACTTTCAAAACCACACAGAGTGATCCATATATTTATCATTTAAAGTACCACACCGCACACAACCAAAACAACACAAAGTGATCCATATATTTATTATTTAATGTAGAATGTATGTATGTACCTTCAAGATAATTAGACGTCAACAATGTTTACTTGTGATAATACATTGAATAGAATGGAATTGATTGGGTGCATTTGTATGAAGCACACTCTCGCTCGCCCCGCCTCTTAGTTGAATCATAGATAATACCGGATCGGCAACAACACAACAACAAAAGGCGGGGGAGGGAAGCGGGAAGGGTTGACTGAAAGATTGACAGTTGTTGACATAACGTTATGGGGGGGGGGGGGAGGGGGTACTGATTGCCCAAAGTACTTTGTTGGCGTAACTAATAGTCGTCCCGTTAGGGACCCTGATGTAAATTACTAGTAAACACTGCACACACACACACACACATACACACACATACACACACACACACACACACATACACACACATACACACACTTACACACACACACATACACACACATACACACACACACACATACACACACACATACACACACTGCACACACATACACACACACATACACACACTGCACACACATACACACACAATACTGGTACTTTTACGGTTAATACATACAAGGGTCCCCACCACTCACTCACTGCACCAATCACGCAACGTTTATTCGCCCCACCTCTTTTCCCAGTAGACAAAAAACGTAAACACGTGTAGAATAATTTCACACATTTGTGTCCATATTGATTTTTCCCGATGCTTCAGAAATGTACATTTAATAAATACATTATAACAATTAAACATGAAAAGTTTAGAAATTCGATTAGAAAAAAAAAGTCATTTAACAGAAGTATGACATATTCAGCCATGTAGTAAGTAAAGTAAAGTTCGCATCGAATTAATCCATAGAGCCGGTGAAAAGCAGCGTTGACCAGTTTATGTGGCCACGGCATACTAGGGGAATGTGTGGCCAGCCGCCTTTACTTTACCCCAACTTATGTCAGGTACCCATCAGAGCTTGTTATACTCATGGACAACCCCCCAGTCCCGGGAACACTTCCTAGCCTTCACCAGGATTCGAACCTTCGGAACGCTAGTCGAACGCGCTGCCGCTCGGCCAGCGTGCCACATATTCAACCACGTGATCATTCCGTTATTTATTTTTTTGTTCGGACTAAATGAGGCGGTTTTACACAAACAGCCGTGACCTACAATTGACAAAAACAACTTTTGAAGGGTAATTTGTGTGATAGCCATCGCGTAGCTAGACTCGTTATATCGGAGCTATAGACCATGCCATGTTTTGGATACCTTATAAATGTAGAGAGGCCTCCGATGGGAAATCATTCTTGCGTGAAACCCATTTCTCGCTATGTATAGTGGTTATACGTTCGTTATTTATTATTAAAGTGGTATTTTATTGTGCAAAGAGGCGCTTGTTAAAATATACATGATTTTTTTTTAATGCGATTTAATTATTTATTTTTTTTACGGGCCGCGGTGATCTAGTCTAGGCAACCTACGGCACGCGTGCCAGACTTAGCACACAGAGCGATTTTTAATTCACGCGAGAGATCTCCAAGAGATGTTTTTTTTATTGATTAAAAAAAAACACAACATTTTTCGGTTCTGAATGAGGAAAACTGACCGTTGAACTTGAAGCCTATGTTTCTGAATGACATAGCGACACATTTTAGTTAGTTGAATTTATATTTACAAGGACCACTGGAATGGATTTCGATTGAAACTGGACATATCTTACCGTGAAATCAATTTTAAAACATGTAATTGCATTTACATCCCAATATTAAGGCATGTGTGAAGAAATATAGTTGGGCTTTTTAAAGCACTCAATGCGGAGTTTTAAAATCAAAGGCAAGACTTCTAAATTGATGGACTCATTTTTTCATACCACATCAGCTGGTTTGATATTGCTACAACCTTCTTAGATGTGGAGAAACATTGGCGATTTTTAAATACAGCAAGTTGAATTTTAAACATTTAAAAAAAATGGGAATCAGAAATGTGCCAGTTGGCGGAGAAATTCTGACAGGAATCTGCTTGGGAAAGTCGTCTGCTATTCTCAAATGCTAGGCATTTGTTCTTATACTTTCAGCTTTTGGTTCAACTTACACGTGTGAAGTGTTAACAGATTTTATCGCGCATGAAAGCTGTATGCAGCATACACTTGACCGCTCATTATTTGATACATACTGATTACATTTAAAAGAGTTATTATGCTCATCTTCTTTAATTAAACATAACTGTAAGTGATTCTAAGACACATTAATTTGGAGCCTATTATTTATTTAATAAATATAATAGACTTTTTGAATAGCACTATATTATGCAATTTCTGTAATTATTAATGTTTAATTAAAAGATAAAATCCTTAAATCGACAAGCAATTAATTAATGAAATGTATATTTACTACTGTTTAACGTGAATTATTTAAATCCTCTAATAATCTTCCAATAATTAAATCTTGTAATGAATACCGTTATGTTGGATTTATATTAATAAATAATAACTAGTCAGTAATATTTGCTATATTACAAAACATAACTTGTTAGGCATCACTATTGAATCAAATATTAACACTATTTTTATTAAAGGGAGGTAAATAACCCGTTTTTCCCCCTAATAATATATTTGAATTTCTTTTTTTTCTTTTATAAAAAATAAATGGCTTATAATATAATTTATAACTTTGAAATGATCAAACCGTAAAAATTATTTAAAAATTATATAAATATTATATGACTAAAGAATTTAATGGTATATTTTTAAACATTACATTATGATCCATGATTATCTACCCAGATTGTATAATTACTACGTATCTATTCAGCTTTACTATGGTATTAAGTAACCGTTAGTGTTCGATAAAAGTAACACACATTAAAGAATCTCCAGGAAGGGGACATAGCCATATAAACGTCTGATATTAAAACTTTCTGAGTTGTCCTTTTTTCCCTTTGATTTGCTAAAAAGTTGAAATTTTTGTCTCCTATCCTCTTCCACCCCCCCCCCCCCCCCCCCCCTCTTTTTAACAAAAATGACCACATTACTTGAATGTAATTATTGAACCGAACGTAAATTTAATACCATTGTTCATTTTATTTATGGTTTTCAATTTGGTACAAGTGAATGCATAATTTCAATATGATAAGTTTTGCTAAATTAAGTATGGAAGTTATGAATGAATGGATAAAACCACTATGTAAAATAAACGGAATGAATGAAAGTTCAATTGGATTATTTAAAAAAAAGAATATCTCAGTTAAACTGAGACCAAAATATATTAAAAATTTAATATTAGCAGGTGTTAGATTCTATATCTTGGCTAACAAATGATAATGTTTACACAATAATTACATATATTATGTGGAAGTTTAGTGATAAAAGATTGTATTAGATATAAAGGCAAATCAAAAGAATGACAATCACAAACATGTTAATTTTGTATAAAATATAAAACGCTTGAACGATTTTCTCTATAAATTAAAATAATCTCTTTTGCTTTAGGCCTTGGTCTTGCTACGGAGTTAAAAGTAATTGTTCCATAAAAATTCATTTTTAAAAAGTATAATAGAGAAGGTTGACTTTTAGGCTGTTGGCACGCTGAATGATTTAGAAATCCTAGTTTGGCAAACTGTTAGCAAAAAGTTGCGGACCACTGAATCTAGTCTATTAGATTGTCTCTCTGGGTTTACCCATCTTTTCATTGGACTTATACGTTTACCAGCGTTCCTTCTGGATAGAACATTATTACGTCCTAGGCCCAGAACTCGTGCAGGGTGACAAGGTATTGGTCGGCGCCAGGGTTAAAACCTGGGCCATGTTGTTGAAAGTCCAGTGTACTAGCCGCTGGACGAACCGGGGCAAGGGAAGTAAAAAGCGGCTGGGGCATTGTGCTGGCCACACAATCGTGGCCACTGAAACTCGCGAACGTTGTTTCACTGGCATTGTGTATCAAATGAATCTGACAGGGATACATTTTGATCAACCTTTTTAATACGACACAGTGGCCGAGCGGCAGCGTGTTCAAATGGCGATCCGAAGGTCCTGGTTTCGAATCCTAATGGAGGCTAGGATTTTTTCCAAGGATTTGAGGGTGTCCCTGGGTCTACCCAGCTGTGATGGGTACCTGACATTAGTTGGGGTTAAAGTAAAGGTGGCTGGGCATTGTGCTGGTCACACATCCCCTAGTATGCCGTGGTCACGAAACTGGTGAACGCTGTTTCACCAGCCCCATGATCAGTTTGGTCCGAAGGGTACTTTACTTATTTTATATGGCACGTAGCCTTCTTAATAAATATATTTCTTTATTCTAAACTTACTTATCGTGCAATAGATAATTGCTTATAACGTACTTAAGAAACATAATATGCAAACTTTCAATTGGCAATAAATAAAACTATACATTGATGAATCAATAGATTGACTTAATGGCACAGATTCTATATACATGACAATTCTTTAAACAGCTTTTTGTCAACATTTTCTTTATTTAAAAATTTTCACATTTTATTAAAACGTATGCGTTATTATACTGTGTAAAAAAAAGTTAAACATTTTCTCAAATACAATGTGAAAATGTTACACCAAACAACTAGCGAAAGAAATATTGAACTTTTTCATTTCTGTTTTGTAGCACTACACACCGCGCGCTATGCCTTTATCTTTTTCAGAGACAAAGCCTTGAGTTTCTTTAAAATTCACAGACTAGGTTTTGGCAAATCGATGTACACTGCGCGAAAAAACGCAAACACAGCTGCCCTTTAATCTTCCTGCATTTTGATGAAAAGAATTGTATTCCAACATGTTTTTCAATTTCCATTTATGATGCTCTTCTCATGAGTATAATAACACATTTGTACACTTTTAGCATCAAGGAAATAAAGAGTTTGTACGTGTCCTTTGTTCAAATTCTGATTCTTAATCTAAGCGATCGTATAGCAGTTATAATAGATTTACAGAAGACAAACGTGAACCATTGGTTTCATTTTCCTTCGCTCTTTTGCCAGAACTTATATCTTATGAGACATCATTTTGGTCATTTCATCAATTTCTACTTCTAAAATTGCCAAAATAGAAGCAGAAAAGAAAACCAATGTTTTAATTCGGTGCATTTTTATCCGCCGTTTTACAGAACTCAAAGATGTCCATCCAAAATAAACGTCCATTTCTATAGCTTGCTTAAATTGTGTTAATATTTCGGCATTCAGTAATCATTAGAGATAATCATCATTGTGTTATTTTTATGACATATATAGATCACAGAGCACTGCAGCAGCTAGATGTATGTATATGTATATCACAAGCCATCAATTCTACTTCAACATCATTTCCATCATTTATATTCACAAAGAGATTTTGCAAAGGCAAGGCGAGCGTCTATTTGGATATGCGGGGCATTGGCACATTAAAAATATTTTTATCACAATATTAAAAATATAAGTGTAACACTTATACTAATTAAAATACTCATTAGAACAATAATCTTTCATTATAGCAAAAGATAGTTAATGATTCATTAAAACTTAAAACTACTAAAGCTAAACAAGGGAAGCAACTGATATAAAACATTTTAGTTCAGGTCAAAATTAAGTTGCCTCCCGTAATCAACAATATTTCTGCACACATTTAGAGTAGACTGCTCTAACTTCGACCGATTAAATTACGAACGGCAACAATCTCGTTTTTCTTTTCGCTATAAATCGGCAACCAATCATGATTGCGATTTTATTTTTTCACCGTTGTTTCGTGTTCTTTCTGCTGATTGGATGGGTACTAAACTTCTTAGCCAATAGTTTTAAGGAATACAAAAAAAAGTCCCCTAGTTTCCCTAACCCCCAAGCTTTATTATATGTATCTAACTTCGACCGGGGTTGCTCTAACTTCGACCAGCTGATTGCTAACTTCGACCGCTCATTAAAATAGCCTCAGAGAAATGTTATTTTAAACAAAAACGTTTTAAAATCTACAACTATTTATCTAAACTAAATACTTATAATTTTAAAGGAGATTTCACTAGCCAGTTTGTATTAATTACATGCACAGTACTACGTAGGCCATAATTGTGATATATAGGTCTATATAGAGATAGGTCGAAAATAGAGTTTTTGCGCTGGTCGAAGTTAGAGCGAGATTTTAAAGGAGATTTCACTAGCCAGTTTGTATTAATTACATGCACAGTACTACGTAGGCCATAATTGTGATGTATAGGTCTATATAAATAGGTCGAAAATAGAGTTTTTGCGCTGGTCGAAGTTAGAGCGAGGTATACATTTTATGGTTTTAACTTCGACCGCTTTGTTTTTCTTTTTTTTTTTTATAAAAAAATATTTTTCAAAGGCTAACTAAAAAAACAATATGTAGTGTAACCTATTTCTTTGCTATATATATTTTTTAAACAAATAAATAACATCAAAAAACTCATGTTTTAAGCATTGTGAAGCGATACATTGTATAATCAGAAAAACTTGAAAATCAACGCATACTCCGCATAGGTCCAAAAAAGACAAAGGTCGCAGTGTAAGCCTCTGTTAGACGGTGTCGTCCGCTAAAACGGCTAAAAATAGTCATTATATTTTTAGACTACTTTTCCTGCCTTTCAATCGCGAGACGATAAAAATAAAAATTTATTAAGCAATCATAATCGTTATTTTTTTAGAATTTTTTTTCTGCGCCCTATAGAGAAATCGGTCGAAGTTAGAAACTGGTCGAAGTTAGAGCAGTCTACCCTACCTTAGTAAAAAAAAGTGGTTAAAAAACAAAACTTACCTGACTAATTTCTTTCTTTTATATAAATCCATTGGATCTGAAAGAATAAGATACAATATGAATTTAGATAAATTGTGTGATAATGTTAAATAAGATATTATCTTTATGCTCTTGTGACACAAGGAGACAAGAGACAATTGTTCATATTCTAAGATCATATACAACAAGCCTAACTTGAAGGTGTGATAGAGAAAAGAGTGATAGTAACGTCATAATTAGGAACAAATTGTTTGATTTTTTTTTCATTCACATAATGTACGCATACATAGACCTTTAAAGCAAGTGATCTATTGCAGTGCTTGAGTCTAGTCATCAGGACTCTCACTCTCTCTCTCTCTCTCTCTCTATTTTTAAATTTGTTTTTAACAGTAATTAAGACATTTTTTTTAAATTTTACTTTGTATTCATTATATCGCACGTGAATTATACAATTTTTTTTATTTATTTTGTAAATTTGTTATTCAAAATGTATTATATTTCAACGAATATATTTTGCTGCATGTGTTATAATATGCCTTGATCAATAAACACTATTGTTCAAGTACCCCCTCTCCCCCAGCCTCACCTCTCTCCGTCCCACCACTCCGCTCATTCAGTAGTCCCAACCAACATTGTTATGACAACCATTCACGCGATGTGCAAGAGAAAGTGCTCTTCCGGTCTCCTAGGCAGCCATAATGTTTACGTTTTCCAAACAGCTGGTTAGTTCGCGAGAGTATAAGTTAAGGGTAAATATTGTTATAGCTTATAGTTAATACTATTTAATACACACTCTGTTGCTAAGTTTGTTTGATGACTTGCTAGCATGATAATATATGTATGTATACAGTAGACTATGTGTGTGGGTGCCGATCCCCATTGGTTCATTTAAAGACACGTGACCTTAATGTATCATATTTTACTTTTGCAATCTCGCTTCCGGTATGTGTTCTTCCTCGCTGAGTGGTTAGCGTATCCGACTGCCACGCAAGCTACCTGGGTTCGATTCCCCACTGATAACTTTTTTTTTCTGTTTCCACTTTTAAAAAAATATTTTTTTATTAATATAACTGCTATGAAGCCATAAAATAATATATAGGTAGTAGCTATATTAATAATTAAAAAGTCGAAATAAAATCCATTTTTGGATATTAAGAAAACCTATATCGGAAGTAGATATAGTCAAGTGACTGTCCATGCGGTCGGCAGTCTTTTCTCATAACTCACAAGGAACGCAGGCATTATTTTAGACTCAGGAAAAATAAATAAAATTGTGTATTATGTTGATACTATAAAGCTATATTTGTTCATTGGATGTGAAGTGTCAACTGTTAATGAATTGTTATTAAATAATATGCTGCAACAAGTCGTTCATTTATTATTTACAAGTTTGGAATTTATATTGTGGTGATGTCGTCCATTTTGATGTTCAAATCAATCAAATAATTCAGCTACTGCAACTCAAATACTCTGAGAAGACTGGTGGTAATGTTTGATAGTCCAATAATAATAATAGGACATCAACAGGTTTGGTGGCAGCGAACGGAGAGAGAAGCTGAAGGATATAATATTATGTTCAAAATTCGAAACTTTTTGAACTTGTTGAAGACGTACTACAAACCACATGGAAAATTATGTGAGTACCAGTTTTTGAACAAAACTGAAGCCTGAGTCGTTTATTTCAAATACATATACTATTTATATGATTGAGCACTATAATAGCTCTAAGAAAATATAACGTTTGTACACCGATGACAAATATTTCATCATTGGAAAATTCGATACAAAAAATTGAAAAAAAGTGACTATACGCAGATCATTATTTAATATTTGCAACCGGAAAAAGTTTCGTTCCCACATGTTATCAACAAGGAACCTAAACTATATACATATGTTCAAGTCCGATGTTCAAATCCGATGTGACACTACCATGTGTTGAATTTTATGTAGCCTACATAACCATATGTTCAAATCCGATGTGACACAACGATGTGTTGAATTTTATGTAGAATAACCACATGTTCAAATCCGATGTGACACGACCAGGTGTTGAAATCTGATGTGTTGAAGTCCGATGTGCTTATCAGAAGATAAATAAATAACATTAAATAACTTTAAATATAATTAATATTTAATCTGTATACCAAAGACTTTGACATTAATTTTAATTAATGGTATACATTTTTTCTTGTGTTCATTCTAAAATTGGATTATACCATACTGAAGTGGAAACTTGAAGCAACTCAACTTGATACAGTGTGTACATTCATTGGATTATTAAATAATTAATTAAGTTTCTTCTTGATTTCTACTCTGGATTTACATTGCAGGAATTTCATACAGTGAATGTGTTTTCATTTGGATTATTAAGTAATCTTTAATTTAATCATATTTTTTACATTCATTCGTATGAATTATATATATATATATGTATTATTTATGTATAAAGCGGGCTCTGGTTGGCGGGACTTTCTAAAATAAATCTCTTGTCTATTCTTATTCTGTCTATCATCTATTTCTATTTCTTAGAAGAGATTGATTAGAAATGATTCTTTGTTAGGGTTATTTCTGTTAGTTGTCTTGACTTTGTTTGTTATTGTTAAGAATTATTAAAGTAAAATTACTATAGTCTTGTCAATGTTATACATGTTGTGATTCTTTGTCAAAAATTCCTCTATCATTTGTGGTCCAAGCAGCATTAGTGTATTGTGATTGTGTTTTTTTTCTATTTGTTACTTGATATAATTTTTTTTGTTGTGTATTTTTTGAGATATCATTAATATGCATTGGTTAGTTTTTGCTCTCTGAGTATAATGGTCTATGGTAAGAACATTAACAATAATAAGTTCACCTAGATAATAATAATATGAATATTCACATAAATAACTATATAATTTAAGTAGTGCCCAAATACATGTAACTACAATTAACAAAGTAATAATTGATATCTAATACATGTAACTACAAATGTACAAAATATTCACAATATAACAGGTAAAATAACCTAAATAAAAATAATATTGTGCTTTGCAGTGCTACTGTAATAATATTATCTAGAATTTACATTGCTATTAATTATAGTAAAATTATTGTGTATTGGCATTAATGAAAATGTACTTCCAGTAATCACAATGAAAATGTACTTCCAATACTGATAATAATTACATCCATTTCAATTGCTCATAAGAATAATATCATAGTGGCTTATGATAACATTAATCTAATTCTTATATGCCATCCCCAATAATAATAATAATATTATATATGTGCTACCATTGGTAATAATAAGATTGTACTTTGCTTTGCGGAAAATAATTGTGCAACCTATATAGTAATAATAAGTCACAATAGTAAAAAGTGACTTGCACTTGCTTTAAACTCTACTATAAAATTGATAATAATAATAAAATAAACAAGCCATAATTGAAAATGTGTCTTGGCTTAGCATACTTGTTGACATTCTAGCATTTTGCATTCTGAATTATAAACATTTTACTACAGCATAGGATTAAAAAAAAAAAAAAAAAAAAGTTGCTGTGATATTATATGACTGCTCATTCTGTATTTAATAAATATTGTCATTCAGTAAGATAAAAATGCTCATTCAGTAATTAATAAATATTGCCATCCAGTATAGGAATAAAACATTGCTATACTATAAAATAGTGCATTATAATAATTGTGCTGTACTATAATATAATAAATCTTGACATTCATAATAAACAATAATGGAGTCAAAGGTTCAATTACTCTATGATGAGGCTAAATTGTTAGCAAAAGAATATGGTATTACTGATAAGAAAGAATATCAAGAATTTGTTGAAAATAAAGTTAAACAATTGAAAAAAGAATTAGCAGATAAGGAAAGAGATGAACGAGCAGAATTAAGAGCTCATGAGATTAAACAAAAAGAACTAGAATTGAATAAAGAAAAAGAATTGAAAGAACTCGAAATGAATAAAGAAAAAGAATTGAAAGCACTAGAAATGAATAGAGAAACTCAGTTGAAAGAAACTCAACTAAAATTAACTCATGAATTGGAGTTGGCTAAATTACAAAATACTAAAGTTGAGCAAACAAATAATGAAAAATCAAAACATGGTGTTAGATTCAAAATGCCTCCTTTTGATGGAAAAGAGAAAATTGTTGATTTTCTAAATTTATTTGAAGCAACATGTAAAGGATATGGGATTCCCATTTCAGAATATTACATTCACCTTATTCCACAATTGAAAGATAAGGGTAGGGAAGCACTATCACATATTGATAAAGAAATAACTGATTATGCCATTATCAAAGAACAATTAATCAAATTCTTTATCCACTCTGAGGATTATTACAGACAAAAGTTTCATAACTTTATCTTAACAGACAAGATAGAACCGAGAGCTTTTGTGTCTGAAGTGAAAACATTTTTACTTACCTGGTTAGACTTAGTAAAAATAGATACAAAAAATCCTAATGAGATTATAGAAATCATGGTTGTTGATAAAGTATTAGAACAAGCTTCTAAACCATTGTTTACTCACATTATGGAAAGAAAAGTTAAGACAGTTGAAAATTTGATAGAGGCAATCTCAAATTTTAAGGATAGTCATCCTAATGTAGAACTGACTAAACAAAATCAAACAGTAAATACAATTCAACATAGAAGAAGGAGCTATTCACCTCCTAGGTCTAGACATAATCAATTTGGCAATAGAAAAAAATTTGGTAATCAACCAAAATCTAATAATTATAGATGTATTTTTTGCAATGGTACAACCCATTCATCAGAATATTGTTACAGAAATAACAATGCAAGAGGTAGAAATTTCAATCCAAACTTCAATAGATCAAATGTTGATCATAGAGGTTTTTCAAATCAAAATTTTTCTAATTTTGATAATAGAAACTTTCCAAATCAGAATTTTTCAAATGTTGGAAACAGAAATATGCCAAATCAGAATTTTTCCAATAACAATGTGCCAAATCAACATGTTGGAAGACAAGATTTTCCTAATACTCAAAACAGACCTCAATCAAATTTCCAAAATGGAAGAAATAGAGGAAAACTTAACAATTCCACATCTCAATCTAATAATGTCATATTTGAAAACAGGGGTCAGTTAATACTTTTTCCTGCTTATGTGGAAGGAAAGACCACTTACTGTCTAAGAGACACCGGAAGTAGTATAATATGTATAGATGAAAGTATCATTCCAAATCAGAAACCCACCAATATAATAAGAGTGGATACAATAAAACTTGCAAATGGTTCCACTGTAAATTGTCCTGTCACTATAATAGACATTGATTGTCCTTGGCTCACTGGAAAAGCAGAGGCAGCCATAATGAAAAACTGTGTTGCACCTTTAGTTATTGGTAATTCTTTCAATGTCAAACATGATAATAGTTTTGACATTTTTCAAAAATGGATGAATGAAAAATCCAATGACTTGAATTTGAAACCTGTTCTATTGCAAAATGAGAAGTTAGTAGATTTACCAGAACAAGAATTTTACCCTGCTCTACAAACTTTTAATTTCTTACAAACCATAGGAAAGTCAAAAAATAATATTCTCAATGAGACACCTAATATTGACTTATCCATAAATAATGAAAAGGATAATCCTATTCCCAAATGGAATGGAACAGAAAAACTAGAACAGTATGTAAGCAAATTTGAAAGTCAATGTGAAATAAACAATGTACCAAAAGAATTACATGCTATTTCATTATGTAGACATTTAGAAGGTCATAAACAAATATTCAACATTGCTAAAAATCAAATATCTGATTTTACTAAAATGAAGAGTGAGATATTATCATACATTGATAGTCCTCATAAAAAGGAAACCCAAATGAAAAAAACAGACAATATCAGTTTAATAAACATGCCTTTTGATGAGCTAACTCTAAAACAAGAACAGAAAGAAGATCCATACATAATTAAAATGGTATCAGAAATTGAAAAAGGTCAGGTTAAAAATAAAAACATTGAAATAATAAATGGAATTCTCTGTAGAAAGGACACTAAATTAGATGTAACTCAAATAGTTATACCTAAAACATTAACTGTCAAAGTAATGCAAATTTCGCATAACAATGCATTGTCAGGTCATTTGAGTAGCAAGAAAACAGTTTGTAAACTCAAAAAGAATTTCTGGTGGCCTAAAATGGAAAAAGATTTGAAAACATTTATTAAAAGCTGTGATACCTGTCTTAGACATAATAAAAAAGATTCTCAACATAAGGCTCCAATACAAATGACAGATACCATAAATAAACCTTTTTACAAGATAGCAGTTGATATCAAAGAACATGAGAAAACTAGAAGTTGGTAATAAAGTACTTGTTTATTTGCCAATTGGCAGTGGCAATACTATGGAATGGAGAGGACCTTTTGAAATAATATTTAAGCTGTCTGAAGTATTTTACAAGGTTAACATTAATAACAAAGAAAAAATTGTTCATTTAAACAATTTGAGAACTGATGAAGAAAACAAAGTTATTGAAAATAAATCAGAAGATGATATGATAATTGAAAATAAACCAGATAATGATATTAGTAAATCTGAACATAGAAAAATAACATTGAATAAATGCTGTGAAATTCTAAGGAATTTTAGCAGAGAACTCAGGTATAATCAATAAAATTATACATAGGAATAAATAAATTTATGAATGAGATATGATATTTTCAGTAACAGATATAATGACATGATAACATTTTTTTTTCTTTTGTAAAGAACAAATATGTAAATATGGATACTGGTATAAAATAATCTAATTGATGAAAATAATGATTATCAGTTGGAAATTTTTTTTATGTAGCCTCTGAACAGTTTGGTAAGACTGTTAAGCACATAAATTTTGTGGCCTCTGAACAGTGAATCTGTTATGCCATATGTTAATATTAATATGCCTAAGTAAGTCTTTAAAAAAGCATTAGAGGAATTGAAATAAGAATGATATAATAATGAAATGCCTATGTAAGACTCTAAAGTCAGAGCATTAGATGATAATATTGTATTGTATTCATGTAAGACTAAAGATAACATTGAACCCAATAGATAAATGATACATATAAGACTCACAGGAAGATGAGCAGTGTAATATAAATATATAATTGAAGGAAAGACTTGAATAACTTGTGTAATATTTTATTGTAAACTAAGATTAAAGATAATCATGTTACATTGTAAGTAATGTTATTGAGAATATCAATCAATAATAATCTATAACAATCAATAATAATCAAGAATAATCAATAAGAATATCAATTCAAAATAAATATTATGAAGATATATATTCATAATAACCATTATGAGAATATCAATACAAAATGACAATTAAAAAAACCGACATTAATATTATGTTAATCTTATTGTATAAAATAATAAATGTTGTATGAAAAAATTTTTTTCATGGAATCTATTTAGATTTTGTGAGATAAAGATAATAGATAATCTCGACAGCCTTGATGAGTATTTAGCATAATAATTATCGATACACATCACTGATATCCAATAGTTTATCTCAGTACTACTGAAGTTGATTAGACAATACCAAAAGATAGTTGTCTATGACTAATTGTCATATAAACATTAGACATTATTCTTTGTGTCATATTTCTGCTTATAAATATGTTTTTTGATTGTTTGTACATATATTAAATGAATTTTTTTTTCTCTATGTATTATTAAATGAATGATTATATGCATTAATTAAGATTAAGATAATTTTTTTCATTATTGTAAACATTTTTCGTATCAAAAATAATAATAAATTATTATTTTTTTCTGTGGTTGGGGGGTATGCTATGAAGCCATAAAATAATATATAGGTAGTAGCTATATTAATAATTAAAAAGTCGAAATAAAATCCATTTTTGGATATTAAGAAAACCTATATCGGAAGTAGATATAGTCAAGTGACTGTCCATGCGGTCGGCAGTCTTTTCTCATAACTCACAAGGAACGCAGGCATTATTTTAGACTCAGGAAAAATAAATAAAATTGTGTATTATGTTGATACTATAAAGCTATATTTGTTCATTGGATGTGAAGTGTCAACTGTTAATGAATTGTTATTAAATAATATGCTGCAACAAGTCGTTCATTTATTATTTACAAGTTTGGAATTTATATTGTGGTGATGTCGTCCATTTTGATGTTCAAATCAATCAAATAATTCAGCTACTGCAACTCAAATACTCTGAGAAGACTGGTGGTAATGTTTGATAGTCCAATAATAATAATAGGACATCAACAATAACTTTTTTTTTTAAAGATTTTAAAGAATTTCAGAATTTCAGGACTTAAGGCTTTCCTAAAATGTTTTCAGTAAGTAAAATCTAATAATTATATTTTAGACGCATGCCGGAGACGGGAGTTCGATTCTCAGCCAGGGATAGTTCAAACATTTTGTTAAAATAAAAAAAAGGCCCTTTATTTTTAGCCCAATTACAATATTTATTTTAAATTCCTTTCCTAAATGTTTGCTTAGTAAATAATAAATATATTTTAATCAAATTATTTTAGTTTTATGTTCATTGTAGTTCATTATTATTTTTTTTTGTAGCTTTTATAGGCCTATGCCATTTCTTTCCATGGGCCACGCCGTGGAATTTAGCTTGTATATTATATACAGACATTTTATGCAGCGAAGAAGACAAAATAATGTATGCGTGGGTGTTAATGTATAAATGTAGCCTACAGCGAATCATCAAATGATATATACAGACGCCCCTTGTATATAATTATATAGGAGAATACTGCGTCCCAAGCTTTTATCTATGGTTAGCATTTAGCCCTGAAATTGTGAAGCAGCGTTCACATGTTTCTGTGGCCACGTTATACTAGGGGATTGTGTTGCCAGCACAGTGTCCATCCGCCTTTGTTTTACCCAAACTTATGTCAGGTACCCATCAGAGCTGGGTAGACTCAGGGACACCCTCCGGTTCCGGGAACAAATCCTATGTATGCCACACGGAAACCTGTAAACAATTACACCCCCGTTATCCGACCCAGCCCAACTGTGATACTCAACTTCTAATATAAAAATGGAAACGATCATTCACATGATGGGAATTCACTTAAAATAAAAGACCTGAAATTAAAACTCAACCGTCCACGTTTAAACTAATTAATGTTGCTTACTTTGTTTTTATGGGTTAGTTTATTACATTCTAAATCTAAATACACATTATTAGCGAATAAACACCTGCGCAAGCAACTTAAACCTCTCCTCTCCTTCTCTCCTGCCTCCTCCGCTAAATACAAGTCTCAGATTTACCACTCTATTATAACACTGAAAAGAACAAATGAAATTGAAACAAAGGCGTCTCATGCTGGAGGTAGGTTCTCCACCTGGAAGGAGATATTTCACAGCATCAAGATGGGACCTTGGTCTAACTACATTCCCCAAACCGTGGACCGCATTTATTTAAACTTCCGTGTTTCTAATTAATT
Source organism: Anisus vortex (assembly GCA_949126835.1). Taxonomy (NCBI): domain Eukaryota; kingdom Metazoa; phylum Mollusca; class Gastropoda; family Planorbidae; genus Anisus; species Anisus vortex. The sequence continues at coordinate 4,110,031 of OX421501.1, forward strand.
ATGTACAAGTATTTTTTTTATCCGATATGTTTTTGTGCCTTATTTTTTTGCATATTTTTTGTCTTGGTTGCAGTTCTGTTATGAACATATTTTGTTTATTTTTATACAAAGGCTTCCCCTCGTAACACTGGCGATTATTGCGTCCTACGCTTTCTCTCCTTCGTGAGTTCAGTATTGTATTTCGATATATATATATAGAATATGGTTAAAACGAATTTTTAGTTGTTCTTTATTTTTCCTAGACACACTCTGGCAACCCATTCCATACCCGAATGCCTATTTACAAGAATAAAATGTGTGCTTGCATAAAAAAAATAATAGTTTATTTTAAAATATATCATCGACTTTGTCAGTGTATTATTAAGCTCATATAAAATAATACAACAGCCAATCAATAAGCTCATATACAATAATACAATTGCCAATCAATAATCTTATATACAATAATACAATTGCCAATCAATAAGTTCATATACAATAATACAATTGCCAATCAATAAGCTCATATACAATAATACAATTGCCAATCAATAAGCTCATATACAATAATACAATTGCCAATCAATAAGCTCATATACAATAATACAATTGCCAATCAATAAGCTCATATACAATAATACAATTGCCAATCAATAAGCTCATATACAATAATACAATTGCCAATCAATAAGCTCATATACAATAATACAATTGCCAATCAATAAGCTCATATACAATAATACAATTGCCAATCAATAAGCTCATATACAATAATACAATTGCCAATCAATAAGCTCATATACAATAATACAATTGCCAATCAATAAGCACATATACAATAATACAATTGCCAATCAATAAGCTCATATACAATAATACAATTGCCAATCAATAAGCTCATATACAATAATACAATTGCCAATCAATAAGCTCACATACAATAATACAATTGCCAATCAATAAGCTCATATACAATAATACAATTGCCAATCAATAAGCTCATATACAATAATACAATTGCCAATCAATAAGCTCATATACAATAATACAATTGCCAATCAATAAGCTCATATACAATAATACAATTGCCAATCAATAAACTCAAATACAATAAAACAATTGCCAATCAATATTAAGAAGATATCAATGTTAGAGTACGGACTGTAATTCCTCAGTTTTCTAACAACGTGACCTCTAACCCCTACATTACAGACACATGTGCTCTTTAATGCATCAACATTAAAGCTAAGATAAAAGAACAACTATAATTACTATTTGGGGTTAAGAGGTCAGAGTTCATAGAGATCAAACTAATTTTAAAATCAAAACATTCTCGTATGAGCTTATAACTCTCGTGTTTGAGATGAAACAAAAAACGAATTCCCTCCCCTGATCTGAGAAATGTTAGCAAAACAAAAGAGCGCTTACCTACGTTTATTACAAAAACAAGCCAAGTTTCATAACTGTACTTAAAGGGGAGCGAATAAAAATGCCAGATTTCAGCCCCTTACATGTTTTGCGCACCACTAACTAAGAAACGTATAAAACACCTCAGTTGGGAGCCAGATCTATACAGAAGTGAGTTAAGCGTCTATTTAAGCACTCGATTTATGTGAGTAGAATCGTGAATCGAGTCAGTCTAATGCTATAAACCAACAGCAGCCAGTTCTATGCTCAGATTCATTAAGTGAGCAGAATCGTGAATCGAGTAACCACAATACATGTAGGCCTACTATAAACTACAACAGCATAATATTCAGTGTCAAGATTTATGAAGGGACCAGAATCGCGAATCGAGATAGTCTAAGCCAGGGATCGGCAAACTAAGGCACGCGTGCCAAACTTGGCACGCAGATAGATTTTCAATGGCACGCGAGACATTTTTATTGATACAAAATAACAAACAACTTTTCTGAAAGAGAAAACTGACTTTTGAAGCCGATGTTTCTGAATGACACAGCGACACATTTCAACGATTTGAACTTGCATTTATAAGGACCATTGGAGTGGATTTGCATTGAAACTGGACATATCTTGCCATGAAATCAATTTCAAAACATTTAACTAACTGTACATCCCTATATTAAGCTCATATTATTTTAAAATAGGCAGTTGGGCTTTTTTTCAGAAGTACATCTAAGCACTTAAAGCGGAGTTTTCTAATCAAACGAAGACATTCAAATTGATGGACTCATTTTTTCTTACCACATCAAGTATAACTGGTTTGATGTCGATCTTTTTTTTAAGTGGAAGGATATTAACGATTTATAAATGCAGCAAGTTGAATTTTAAATATTTAAAAAATGGGAATCCAAAAGTGCTCATTTGCGCAAAAAAATCTGGAAGGAAGCTGCTTAGGAAAGTCATCTGCTATTCTCAACTGCTAGGCATACGCTCTTTTACTTTCAGCTTTTGGTTCAACTTACACTTGTGAACATATTTCATAGCACATGAAAGCTGTTTTAAGAATATAAAGAGGTCACCTACATTTGACCACTCATTAATTGATAAAGACTAATTACATTTACAATGTTTTTAGGCTCATCTTCTTTATTTAAAAATAAATATAAGTAATTCTAAAACACTTTTTTTTTTTAATTTAATAAATATAAACGACTTTTTAAATAAAACTATGTTTCTGTATTTAATAATGTTTAAAGGATAAACTCTTTAAATGGACAAACAATTATTATGCAGGAAATGTTTATTTACTACCCGGTACTGTTTAACGCAAATTAATTTTAATCTTCTAATACTTACATCTTGTATGAATACCATATTATTGGATTTATTTAAAGAAATAATAATTAGTCAGTAATATTTGTTATATTGCAAAACATAACTTGTTTGGCATCACTATTTTATGAAATGTGGAAACGGTTTTTTAATTGAAGGGAGATAATTAACTCGTGTTAATTTGTTTCTTTTCTTTTTGTTTTACTAAAAAAGTAAATGGTTTACAATTTATAACTTTGAAATGATCAAACTGTAAAAAGTATTTTGAAAATTATATAAGTATTATATGACTAAAGAATGTATAATAATATGTTTATTTTCAAACATTACATTAACTACCCAGTTGGTATTGTTACTACGTATCTATTCCACTTGATATTAATATTTAAAATCTGTTTTAAAAAAAACACATTAATTGAGATCAAAATATCCTAATCTTGATTAATAAATAATAATGTTTAGAATTTAGACATTAATTAACATCAATGTGGATGATAATCATAAACACGTTAATATTGTATTAAATATAAAACGCTTTAGATCTAACGATTTTCTTTATAAATAATCTTTTTTTGCCGTTGGCCTTGGTCTTGCTACGGCGTTAAATTAATTGTTCTATAAAATTATTATTTCTTTTAAAGTTTACTAGAGCAGGTTGACTTTTAGGCTGTTGTCACGCTGAATGATTTAGAATTCCTAGTCTGCCACACTGTTAGCAAAAAGTTGCCGACCGCTGGTCTAAGGCCTACTATGAACCAACAACAGCCATTTCTAAATCAAGATTTATGAAGTGAGCAAAATCGTAGACAGGGTCAGGCTAACAACAATTGGTAAAATAAAAATTAGAATTGACATATTAATTCACTCTCTAACTACCTTTGTCCATAAGGCTAGGGAAGGCATGGTTCTCCAGCTGCCTAAGCCAAGAAACAAAGTTATGTGACACAGTCTATCGAGCACAATGCAGAGTCACAACCTTGTCGATTGGCAGTTACCAGTGGCCAGTTAGCAGTTTCTTGAGCTGTTGACACTCACGGAACCACCTTTCTTTAGAAATTTCCCTTGAAACCGAAAACCCCACAAAAGACCTTCGGAATCGTACACCAATGCACTGAATGCACCTCTCCCCTAATAAGTAAGTAAAGTACCCTTTGGATCAAACTGATCATAGGGCTGGTGTAACAACGTTCACCAGTTTTTGTGGCCACGTCACACTAGGGAATGTGTGGCCTGCACAATGCCCAGCCGCCTTTACTTTAAAACTTTACACCAACTAATGTCAGGCTCTCTTCTCATCAGAGCTGGGTAGATTCAGGGACACCCTCCCCTTAATAATTCTGTGTTAACTCTGCTTGCAACGTTACATAAACGCCTTTTTTTTAGGCATATATTGATCTTCAAGACAATGTTGTTGGAAGATGGAAGATGGAGTCAGACAATATGGTGGATGATGGATTCCAAACAACACAACTGTGTAATAATAGACCTCCCACCTTCTAACACACACACAATCCACAATGAACAATACTACTAACAAAGCGACGTGTCAGTCATAGTGTATACGGAATGTACCAAGTGTTTGTTTATAAAACACTGCAGCATTAGACACCCCGACACCGAAATGATACTCCAGTAACACAATGGGGAAAACCTGTAGATAGGCCTATATCTATTTACACAATATACACGAAAGCTGATTTAGTAGGCCTATATAGTTGTATACTTTGGAACGGAGTACAACATTCTTCTATTCACACAGCGCCACATTCTTCACCTGTTAAATACAACACGCCATCGTTTCTCAACAATCCTATTTTTCTTTTACCATGGTATTATTTTTCCAAGTCTTGAATCTTGATCTACTGTAATTTTATCGCCTATTCTAGCTTAGAAGTAGAAGTAACATAAAACGTTGCTTCACAATCACTAGCCCATGGAACGAAATGAGCTTCAAATTAAAGTGATAGTTATATATATGGAGAGAGATATTCTAGAATAGATGCCCAGTTCTCCAAACTGGTTAAAATAATTTTCAAATACACTGTAACTACCCATGCAGTTATACATTGCCCGCTACAAAGTAAATTTAACACGAATAATTTTTTTTTCCGTTTGATGACGTCATAAAAAAAAAAGCGAGCCAGTGTCAACGCCATCGATTTTTCTCATTTAGCGAAGACCAATGATACAAATTTGGAACCGGAAATTTCAATGTGAAACAAACGTTTTCTTTTTATCCTCGTTTTTTACCAAAATGACCAAAACGCTCATTTAAAAAAATTAAAACCTTGACAATTTTCACCGCAGTAACACAAAGAATTAAATATTAGTAGCAAATTTTGTGCCATAATTGTCTAGTATTAAAAAAGATTTTGCGGTATGTACATACATACTCCTTTTGATATTTATATGTAGGCCTATGTAGTTACAATGTCCTAATTTATTATCGCCTGTCAACAGTAATCACACAAACACACAAGGGACAATGCAAGAAGCAACAATTATCATTAATTTCCCTTTAAATCTGACAATTATTTCTACCGATAGGCTACCCCATCTGCGTTCCATATTCAATATCCTATTACTTGTTTAATTACGGCACCAGTCCCGTCTCTTGGGTGAACAGGAATATGTTTGTGAGACTTGGTTTTTGGGCCCCCAGAGCTTTTCTGGATTGAAGGCACATAGAGGCCAGGCATGGTTTCGGAGCCTCTCTGTGGATTTGGGTACTGCTGCAGGATATGCTTTGAACTTAATCTAGCAGTCTCGTTTGTCTTGTCGTCTGTTCGTATCTGGCCAGTCATCGTTAGCTAGCGGGCTGTGTTTCCTAGTCCATTGGTTAGGCCCTATTATTGATGCATTTCAATCTGTGTTGGCCTTAGGGTAGAATAGTTTATCATTTAGACATATGGTAATTCACACGCACTACCCGAAAAGTTCTATTTTTGCTTTCATTTTAATTTTTGTTGTTAATGTTATTTCTAAGCAGTTCGAGTTCGGTGTGTTCGGTTCGGGTTCGGTTAGATTCCCATCTCTAGTGCAACGGCGAAACAAACGGAGGAGAATGGCATTTATGATATCTTTGGCGCCCCAACGGCCCCAAAAAACTAAGTGACATAAACGATGTCGTTAGGTAAGTCATACACTGAGATTGAGTGGCGAGAACAATGTCCAGCAATCTTTACTTTTCTAAAAAATAATTTCAGGTAACCATTAGAGCTAAGTAGAACCAGTGACCCCCTTCTTACACTGGATCAAAACATCCAATCATTTTATCTGGAATCCAATCCGAAACCTTCATATACTTTCGAAACTAAATTTCTCAAATTTTCACAATCTCTTTTCTACAACCCTTTCGGTTTTTTTTTTTCAGTTTTTTTTTTCCAGAATGATTCTCTACCATGTAGTGATTATCAGTAAAAAAAAAAAAAAAAAAAAAAAAAAATGTATGCGCGGAGCAGAGTTGGCATGCAACAGCTTGACAAGTGATAAATTTCACAATCAGGCTTAATGTCTGGGTGACCTTTGAACCCCTGGCTTGCCCGCTGTGTTCTGAATGGACCTTTTGACGTCATGCAGACTAACATCACATGGGCGAGAACTAGATTCAAAGTGAATAAACTGCAATTGAACGACTGCGGCCTTTTCTTTAAAACACAAAAAAAATTGTAGGATTTACCGAAATGCACTCACAGTTAAAAGGTCCTAGATCTAATTATCTGCTACACGCCAGAATAAAATAAAATAAAACTAATTAGTAAAGTATCCCATCGGGCCAAATTGATCAACAGGGCCGGTGAAGCAGAGTTCACCAGTTTATGTTGCCACGGTATAATATGGGATTGTGTGGCCAGCAGAATGGCCAGCGGCCTTTATTTTACCCCAACTATTGCCAGGTACATATCAGAGTTGGGTAGACTCAGGGTATAACCTCCAGACCCCGAGTGGCAGTATGTGCGGCTGGCATATCCCCCCGTCCTGGGTTCGAATCCTTGTGAAGGCTAAGAATTTTTTTTTCTGGGTCTGAAGAATAGGTTTATCTGGCAAAAGTTGGGACAAAGTAAAGGCGGCTGGGCGTTGTTATAGCCACACAATCCTCCTAGTATGTCACGCGGCCATGGGAAACGATGTACGCTACTTCACCGGCCCTATGGATCAATTTGTTCAGTCTGGATTACATTTTTTTTTTAAACAAATAAAGAAAGGTAAAAAGTTGCCAAAATGGAGCACCGTAGGAAAGAAAAAAAAATTTGAGTAAAATATTGATGTCGAAAAGGGAGGGAAATTGCTATTTGCGGCCGATCGTTCCCACTGAAGGCCAGACCAGGGATTCCGAATTGTATCTCTGAATTCCCACCCACTCCAACTCTGCACACCTAAAAACCCTTCCCACCACCTCTCCAATACTCCCCCCCCCCCCTTGATTGACATCAAGCAGAGTGTGAATCTAAAAATAGCCTCACTGCCAGCCCAATGTGCAGTTTGTATTATAACTAAATGAGTCTCTTAGAACTGTCTATAAAAACCTGATAATAAATGACAAATTATGTGATACTTAAAAAAAAAAAGTACTGTAGAGCAAAATAATTCCCTGCACATTTCAAACTATTTTACAAGTATAATATATGATAAGGAGACGTCCATTCCAGTGCGTAGGACGCAATAATCTCTTTTTTTTAAATATATATTTGAAGGAGCGTCTGTAATTTAATAGGATAATATTTGGTCAAAATTTTACCCCCCCCCCCCCCCCCCCCCTCAATGTCACAAATTGTATCAAAAAGAGGTCTCATAAAACTTAATTTAAGAGTTTGGCTAGCCAAAATAAATAAACAGTTATGCGATGACGTCATGGGTTTATGAGTAGCAGCCTCACAATATCATTAACGAAATATATGTAAAAAGAAATACACAGCAAAAGAAAAGCGCAAATTATTTTGAGAAAAGTGCACTCACATCGAAACGAGCACATCATGGTTCAGTAGTGTACCCCCTCCCCTTCGCTTTACACACACATACATACACACACATCTCATACATGTCGTCTATAACCTTACAGCACCAGTGCCTGGCCGTGGCTTGGCCGTCTGCCTGGTCAACACTGAATATTTCTTTGAGACAATAACTTCCCGGAGAGTGACAAGAATTGAAGTTATGTTTCCCTCGCTATGACGTCGACATTTTCGTCCCATGACCTAGTTTCTGATTGCCCTTTTTTATCCGCTAGTTGTTGATTTTTTTTTTTTTAAATTTGTTTGGAGAGTATTTATCGAGTGAAGCAGTAGCGTAGCCAGTGGGGGGGGGGGGGGGGGGGGGGGGGGGAGAGCAGGGGGAGCGACCGCCCCCCCCCCCCCCCCCCCCTACGATCATTTTCGAAAGAAAAGGGCCTTTTCGGGAAAAAAAATATTTAATTAATAATTTTAACAGGCCACGAAGCACAATTTATGGTGTTTCTAATTTTTTTCTTTAAATTGCATTTCAACAATTTAATTTATTACAATCATTTTTATTCATTCAACGTGTCAACATGACAATTTATTTAGCGCCGTAGCAAGACCAAGACCAGATGAAAAGGAGCGTTGTAGTGAAAATCATTAAAGCGTTTTATATTTAATAAAAAAAAAATTAACCTGTTTATTATTATCAGCTTTTTGAAAAAAATCCATTCGTAGCTAATACACAATTTCTTTACTTAACTTACACATTAATAATTATCAACATTTGAATTTAGTTGTCAAGAAATTATTCGAGTAATATATATAAAGTCTTTAATGTTTGATCTCAGAATAACTTATTTAACATATTATTAATTTCATTCGAAGACAGACTATCAGAATAGAATTACCAATTAGAGGAAGAGATACGTAATATTCATACAAATTGGGTAGTTATTTTAATGTTTAAAAATGTACATGTAGATTCTTTAGTCATTAAATATTTATATAATTTTCAACTATCTTGTGTAAATTGATGATTTTAGATTTATTAATTGTAAGCCATTAATTTTTTAAAAAGGAAACAAAAAAAAACATTAGAAATATTAATGTAAAGAAAACGGGCTAATTATCTCCCTTCAATTAAATTCTCCAAATTCGATGCTAGCGATACCAAACGAGTTCATTGTTTAAATATAACTAGTGTACTTCTGAAAATGATCATCTATCTTAATTTGCCTTAAACTGGGGAAAGAGTTGAATGTTTTGAAATTCATTTCACGGAAAGATATGCCCAGTTTTAATGCAAATCCATCCAAGTTGCCCAACACTTCAAGTGCTTTTGGACCCAGTCTTGTAAATGGAAGTTGAACTAACTAAAACTGTTCGCCCAAGTCATACAGAAACATTGGCCTCAACAGTCAGTTCTCCACATTCAATAATGGAATTTTTATTTCATTAAGATACATCTTAATTGCTTCCAAACTAGAAAAGAAAATATCCAAGACTTTACCTATAGGCCTACTCCGTATGACTTTCTTCTAGAAGAGACTTGAGAAAATATACAATTGCCTATCTTAACAATAGATTCAATCACAGATTGCAAGTCCAATGATGGGAGCTTTGCATACAAAGATTCCTGAAATAAAACAGTCGACGTCCAGTGTGATTCCCATGTAGTTCGCCATGCAGCACCCACTAATTATGCTGACATACGTTGCTTTCACTTGCATGAAACAATATTCTTGGAGGTCTTTCGCGTGCCACTGAAAATCGGTATGCGTGCCAAGTCTGGCACGCGTTCCTTATGTTGCCGACCCCTGCTATAGAGCATTCGTGTTGATTCTATAAATACTTTTCGATACTAGATGTTCATCCCAAAAATGAGCCGTAGATTCTATCATTTTGCAGAAATTCCCATCACTATTAGCTGCTAGAAAAAGAATCGTGAATGGTTCAGAACTGCACTATTATACAGTGTGTATCCTGAATCACATGGTTTTCTTATATCACTTGATACGTTCAAATTATTGCTTATTCTATTAATCTGGAAAAATTGTTAAAAGTGGGGCCTTTTTCCTAAGATTTCTACATTGAAAATAAAGAAATCCTCATTGGGGTCAAGGATTGCAGATGAGCATCTGCAATCAGCTTTGGAACTGATAAATCTAAAAGGATTTGAACAAAAGATTGACAACTTAGTAGCCCAAAAGCGATTTCAAAAATCTTTTGCTGCAAATTAATTTTCCAAAGGTTTCAGTACTCATATATATTATAATATATATATATATATATAATAGATATAAAATGTAGTTCGTACTCAAGTGTTTGTTACTATGTTAGTAAAAGTAATGATAGTTCATTTTGATATACTGCTGTCTGTCTAAATTGTAAAGTGGCATATTATTAGTGGTAAGTAGTAAAATGAGTTAAGATGTATGAAGTTTTTTTTTTTTTTTTTTTGTTTTTTTATACTAGGGTCGGGTTGTTTGGAGAGGTGGGGTGCGGCCCGTAACACATCTCCTGTGATAAAATGGCACATGGCTTCATTTTTGAGACTCCTGATATAGACAATTATTGTCTTATTACACTGTTGTTTTTTTTTTAATTTTGCAAATGACGCAATAGATGGGAGCTATTATTCGTCAAAATTTTAAGACTAAATGGTTGGAGAGTGCGTTATATGGCTGGGGAAGGGTGATTTACCCTTAGTATATATATAAGATATATAATATATAATAGTATATAGATATATATATAAGAGACCACTGTGGTACATAGAGGTTTCCGTGGTCACGGCATACTAGAGTCTAGTAGAGGATATTGTGGCCATCACAATCCCCTATCGCTTCTGATTTCTTCTATCCATTTGAAAAAAAAATACTCGAGGATTGTATGGTCAGCACATTGCACAACTTCCTTTACTTTACACCACCCAAATAAGTAGATAAGGGCAGGTTGAACCCAGGACAATAGAGGAGAATAGAGGTAGCTTGATTCGAAACTTTTGTATAAATTCATATCGGGGAATATAAAGTTAATTATAGGCTAGAAGCAGGGGTCGGCAACCTTTTTGGTAAAAAAATTAGCCAAAGTAGGATTTCTAATTCATTCAGCTTGCCAACAGCCTAAAAGTCATCCAGCTCCCACCACTCAATTTCCATTGAAAATTTGCTATGCCTGCCAAGTCTGGCGCGCGCCCCTTAGCTTGCCGACCCCTGGGCTAGTGATATAGACGATAGAAATGCTAATAACCGAGTGACGAAACGCTAAGCTGGAAGTGGATTCGACCCCTAGCATACACATACAGACACAATTTGCAAACTTAAGTTAAAGTGTACTTTAAAGGCATTTGTCTCTTGTGTTAATTTGTGTTGTTTTTTTATTTAGAAGACCGATGATTCTACAGGTGATAGCTCGGAATGTGGTTTTGATAAAAAGATTGGGATAGAGGGAGATATTGGCTACCCAAGCCTAATAAGGGTTTCTCTAGTTTTACGTGTGAGGCTATGCTTTTAAAGTTAGAAATCGAAAACAGCATACAGTCACAATTAATTACCCGAGTCAATTATGCATTGTTGTCTTTTAATTTTAACTTTGTAGACATGCCTAGTCAGCAAGAGCCGGCGACAAACATGACCTACATAATCGAATCGACGAAATTAGAATAAATCCAAGTCGTAATAGATTCGGTGAATTACTTTAGTTTAATGGTAAACTATGGCAACAACGGCAACAATGGTACTAAGGCTAAAAATCCTTATAAACAAAGAGCTGCTACATTTGATGACTGTGTGTAAGAAAAAATGAATCGTCTAGTTGTTTTATGTGTAGAAGTGTTTGATCTAGCTGTCATTTATATACATATTGAAAAAATGTTACAACTATTGACCCATTAAAGAATATGGTAGCAGAACATTTAGTGTATTTAAATTTTATCTATGCTCTCTATCTCTCATTATCTAATATTATATATATATATATATATATATATATATCTAGATTTATTATATTTATACCTTCGACTGCCGTAACAAAAAGGTCCTGAGTTCGAATCCTGGTGAATGCTGGGATTTCCCCCCCCCCCAACGGGTCTCGTAGATGCCCCTGAGTCTACCCAGCTCTGATGGGGGCCTGACATTAGTTGGGGTAATGTAAAAGCGGATGTGCATTGTGCTGGCCACACAATCACCTAGTATACTGTGGCCACAGAAACTGGTGAACGTTGCTTCACCGGCACTAAGATCAATTTGGTCCGAAGGGTACTCTACTTATATTTACTATATAATATATATCCATTTGACTATCTCTCAACTATCTATCCATCCATTCATTCGTTTAAGCATCTATCTATCTATCTATATATCTATCAGTTTCTGTCTACCTCAAGTCTGTATATTCCCTGTCTGTTTTTTTTCTTTTTTCTACCTCTTATGGTTTCTCTTCTATAGATCTGTCCGTGCGCCACTCAACAGTAAAAACAAATGCATATAAGCATTCTTTCCTTCCGAGTGGCATTCTGGCATGGAATGGGTTGCCTGAACATAACAGGAAATCCAGTAACTTAACCTCATTTAAAACATTAATAAAGATGCAATACTAGACTCAGACCACAGAAGAACGTAGGACGCAATAATTTTCGTTTTAGAAGGACCGTCTGTAATATATAAGATAAGAAAGACTTGCTGTGTTTCACTATTCGTAAAAAATAAAACACAACTGCTCTGGTTTTATGTATTCACCATTTTATGTATCCACGACACATTTGTTTCCCGAAAAGTGGCCATTCCTAGCGGTCACGCCACGTGGTATTGACAGGGGAAAAAACGTGGAAATCACAAAAACGCGTGGAATCTACGTTTTTTTCCACATCGATACGACGTGGGGTGTGCTCGCTGGGGGATTTAATCGAAATCCTTTCCTCATTTATCACTGTCAGTTTGTGTTGTTGTTTTTTTCTTTTTGTACGAGCTGCCGTCAACCTCATATGTGGACAGGCTGTTGAGAATGAAACACCATAGATAGATACATTAAAAAAAAAAAAAAAGTTGATGTATGGCATACACGTGTTGACGCCAAATATACACACACACACACATACACACAACACATTGCACAAGTGTACGCCATTCCACAAGCGGTGAGCACACTGGTGTCCGTTAAAAATACCGACACCAGATTGTATACATTATGACGGGATGCCGAGCACTGTGGAGTCGTCCCTAAATGACGTCATGCTACACTCTGACCCCCCCCCCCCCCCCCCCCCCCATCGTCAGCCTCCATCCTTTTCGAAACGACGTCACAATGCTCTGCACCCCCCACCCACCCACCCACACCCTTACCGAAGCAAAAAAACACCACCACGTTTCCAATCTATTGTCATGTTTCAATTCACTGTTATATGTTCATGTCGAATATATTATATGTTTCATACAAAAATAATAATAAAAAAAATAAACAAAATAATTACAAAATTGTTGATTAAATTTAACTCGTTAAAGTAGAAAATTTCAATTAAAGTTGCACCTTGCTTAAACACGCCCCCCCCCCCCCCCCCTAACCTCGTCACTTATCATCACAAATTAATGTTTCACCTGCTTTTTCCCTCCCATATGTTCTTGACGTCATTTATGGACGGCTCCTCCCCCCCGTGTTAGGATTGTTAGGGTCACACTGTTACGCACGTGTTTCTGCTGAAGATGAGCGAAACGTATCTGGTGGCACAATGGATGACTGCTGACAAATTGGAATAGGGGTGGGGGGAGTTGTGGTGGGGAAGGGGGAGGAGGGTGCAGTGGCTCTCGCGTACTCACGTACGCTGGCACGCTATCACATACACACTAACACACTAACACACACATGTATCTGTGACCTCTCATAAAGCAAGCCACACGCGAGATAAAACGAGATTTGATTTTACTTATATTAATGGGTGTTTTTTTAAGGACCTATTTATTATTATTGCTGCAAGCTGTATCATCACTATGATTCGCGGCGCGCGAGACAAAAATAAACGCAAAGTCTACTATAATAAATAAGTTTTATACTTACTAGCAACACATTATGCTTTCCATCTTTAAACCATCACAATCAATACAATCAAACAATCAACAGAACAAAAAAAAAAAAAAAAAAAAAACAATATAAAGGAAATGTCACTATCTCGTCGGACCAAAATTGATCCATAGGGCCGGGTGAAGCAGCGTTCATCCGTTTCTGTGGCTACAACATACTAAGCGATTGTGTGGCCAGCACTATGCACTGCCGCCTTTACTTTAAACAAGAAAAGATCAGGTACCCATCAGAGCTGGGTAGACTCGGGGACACCCTCCAGACCCGGGGAAAAAAAGTCTTACCCTGCACCGGGGATTCGAATCCAGTACCTTCGGTACGCCAGCCGAACACGCTACCGCACGGCCACCGAGCCAATTTGAAAGGAAATTTCAAAAAAAGCACACAAAAAAAAAATCAACATAAAATTGAACATCAAAACCGGTTTTCAGTTTCAAAACCGGAATCCGGTATTCCGGTTTTCGTTTAACATCCCTAATTAGAACTGGCACATGAATTAGTGTTAGCCCGCTAGGCCCAAGTTCTAGAAACTAGAACGAGAAATGTACAAGTGGCAACAGATTATACTGCTATAGTTTGCACCGATTCACGAAAACAGGTTCTGAGGATTACAAAACCTTAGCAAACTTTAAAGTTGAAAACTTCAGAAGTAATGTAATAATGTAGTCGTGAGAATGAACTATGAACCCGTTATTTTGGCTCTCTTGTAGTCATTTTTAGTTATTACTAGTATTTATACCCGTCAAAATGACGGGGGAACAAATGAATACAATATGTTTTGTTAAACGTTTAATTATTTTTGTTTGGTTTGTTCGTATGTTGCTAATAGCGGCTTTTGTATAACTTTTAACTATAGCAGGGGTCGGGAACCTATGGCTCGCGAGCCAGATGTGGCTCTATTGTTGGCTGCATCTGGCTCGCAGACAAATGTTCGATTATTAAAAAAATGTTTCTTTAGACTCCTTTGATCTACATATTAATTGCATTGCAGAACCAGAAGTTGCAGTAAGGGTAAGAAATACTCATTATTGATTAGCAACACCATAACCGTATTATTAAAAAGAATTCAGAGACATAATTATTGTACTTTTAGTGTTGAAATTACACAAAATGCACACATTTACTAGAATTTTTAATTTTAAACATAATGTATGGCTCTCACAGAATTACGTTTCAAAATATGTGGTGTCCATGGCTCTCTCAGACAAAAAGGTTCCCAACCTCTGAACTATAGAATAGATATATAATAATAATAATAATGATGACATTTGTATAGCGCTGTATATATAGGCCTATCTGAAATACCCCTTTTGTAGCAAAGCATACACATTGTATGTATTTGTGCCGTCACCCCTCGCGGCACCCCTCTCCCCATCCGGGTTGTAAAAACAACCCAAGACCATCGTAAGTACCTACCACCCTCACCGTTCTTTTTTACATTCATGAACACTGTGTTTAATCGCTGATGCTTTGCCTCTATGTAGTTTTAACGCCCAAAACTAAAAACAACCCTAAACCCTAGCATTAAAAATGTTAAAAGGTTAAACTGTACCCCAGCAGAATATGATATCAATTAATCCCCCCCCCCCCCTTTAGCCCCCATCCACATCCCCAACGCTTTTTTTTTTACTTCCAAGCCACAGTATCACACATAGCATTCCAGCTGATTACCATGGTAACCAGTTGACATGCCTTAACGATGTAAGAAAAAGTAGAAAGATATATTTAGGCCTATACTTAACGGGGGAGGAAAACAAAAAAGGGGGGGGGGGCGGGGATTCCAGCAGACGTCAATAACGTTGTCTCACTGTTATATAAACTGCCAGGTTTTTCTTGCTTCTTTCTTCTTCTTCCTCACAGGATCTGCCTGTGTAGTAACAACCTGCCTGCCTGTGTAACAACCTGCCTGGCTATAACTATAAACTCAGGCTACCGCCGAGGCTTGCACAATGGTATGCTATCCTGTGTGTGTCTGTGTGTGTGCGTGCGTGTGTGGCTGTAGCGTTGCCAGAGCCCAGGAACGGGTTGTTCATTCTTCACTAATTAACCCTAACGTGACTAATGTGTTACAATATATCGCCCGATACTTACAGGGCACCGGTAACACACAAACGTAACGGTTTAAAATCGTTTCTTTAGGGTTAACACTTGTGATTTTCTTATACATACGCAACCAAACAATATATAGTATAACATGTAGGCCTACACACTTCTATACACACTCTATGTAAGGGGTCTCAAACACGCGGCCCGTGGGACAGATACGGCCCACCAAGTGGATTTTCGTGGCCGCCAATATGCTTACAAAAAAAAAATAATATTCGTGAAATTCAGACAGCTAGTAGGCCTCCTAATATAGGCCTACAGATCAAATTTTTTATTGTTTATTTCATACACGCAACGTAGCCTACTTATTTAAATAAAATCTGATTTAAGCAAGTAAAATGAGTTAAGATGTATGAGGTTTTTTGTTTACTAGGGTCGGGTGGTGGGGGGGGGGGGGTGCAGCCCTTGACGCATCTCTTAAGTGATAAAATTGACCAATCTTAAATCTTATGCATGCATAAGTTTTGGATGCAACTTCACTTCCGATCCTATTCGCTTATATGGATTTTAAAAAAAATGGCTGCCTTCTGCTAATAAATTCTGGCATACTCACTTTTAATATTTAAGACATAATCCTCACAATAATACTTATAGCCTTTGTTTATTTGTAGTCGACCTGAACTTGCTGTTGAAAGTGCAATGAATTTATCAACATCCGTGAATGTTAAGGCAGCAACAAGGCGTAAATCTCTGCTTGCAATCGTAATGGTTGCCATTGTAAGCAAAACAAAATGAAACCGGACGTTCCACAATGCACAACATGCCGAAAAGATAATTATATGATTGTTTACGGAAATATAGCGGAAATGAATTGTCATCCGAATTGCCTATTTATAAGACTCGTCAATGGCACATGTCTTCACCCCCGAGTTTGAGACCCCTGGTCTAAGTAAACCAAAGAAGTTCAACATTTGTTGACAAAAGATTCTTGATACAACTAGATGGCCTTAACATTCTGAAAATGTAAAGTAAAGTGTCCCTTAGGACCTAATTGATCCATAGGCCCGGTGTGAAGCAGCGTTGACCAGTTTCAGTAGCCACGACATGCTAGGGGGTTGTCGAGAGGCCACGGGGTCTTGGTGGGGAAGAAGCAATGGACGCAGCGATCCCGTCTCACGAACCCGTGTGCCTGGATGCCTGTACATATCACTATAGTATAGGATTTGTGCTACCGGGTGACATTGCACATACGGGCGAGCCACCAGGATAATGATCCTAGGGGGAACCGCAGTTGATTTTTAACAAGCTGGACTGCGGAAACCGTACTCTGTTGCACATACGGCACGCCTGAGCATGGTATATATAATATAATAGAGATTTGCGCTACATAATTAACTTTCAGCATCACCAAACTTATCATTTAAAACACACAGTGCAAGACTAGAAGACTTAAGCCACGGATAAGCGTAGGACGCAATAATGTTCTGTAGAGAAAGAGATTATGTAACAGGTTAAGACAAGATCAGATTAACCCTTCCTTTACCGACCTACTTTCTATCTATGATCTTCAGTCCCGCTATATACGCGCCCGGGACTGTAAAGGTTAACAGAGCAATTAACAAAACCCTTTCTGCTTAGTCAAGTCTAGTATTCTGTTCTTCTTATAACTTACTGGTACCCTTTCTATTCCATACAGATTTATATAATCATTGCGTCATACGCTAATATCTCTATAGCAGTTGCTAGCGTTAAAGAGTTGAGGTCTATAAAATCAGCCATGGATCGGAATTTTCATAGGTAGGCCTACGGTATGGGTTCATTAAAACCTAGCGGGATCGGCCTACGAACCAAATGGGGCAATTTATTTCAGCAGAATTGACTACTAGGACGAAAATACCGTAACGCATTCCTTATTTAGTACTTCTCCCAGGGGAGAGGGTGGGGGAGGGGGGCAATTAAGTTCATCATTGATAGCGAGCACTAAGACTAAGAGTGAACAGCTCACTATATTGGCCCAATAGTGGAATTTCGGTCCAATATTATGTCAAGATTTAAATATTGGCACAATATTGGACAAATATTGGATCAATAGGTTATTAAAATTTATATAATGAATTAGAAAGTGGTGTTAGAATTATATGTCCCAATAGTGGACAAATATAAGATCAATATAATTAAGGTTATATATAAATTATACTGTGCTGTTAGAATTATATGCGAAACCGCCTTTGTATGTAAGATATATATCGATTGTATCGGTATATTGAACCTGTGTCAGCTTATATTGAGCGTAAAATACAGGACTATAAAAATTATTTGATGGGATGGTGTTTTAGGCTAAGTAAGTTGTAGTTGTAGCACCGATATTAGGCTATAATGAAGGTAAATAAAACATAACTTTTTTTGTCAACTTACCTTGTTCGTAAAAATCGTAATCACAGAAGTAGCACCATAGCCATAGCACCGAAAATAGAAACAATACACACAGGGACCCGGTTTGTAGCGAAAATAATGAAGAAGAAGAAAAAAAAACGTAAGGCCTACACTACACCGTAGTTTTGAAAAAGTCCCGAGTGAGGGGAAAGAATTCCGAAGATGAAGAAGTTGAAGAAGAAGATGAAGTAACTGATGCCAAGGTGATGTGTAGAGAGTGTGTGCGGGAGTTATCGTACCTGTGTGAGCGGCCGAGTGTGCTGCTAAGGAGTGAGGGTTGGAGGAAAAAATGTGTGGTGGTTCGTTGTGGGAGAGGGGAGGGGCATGGGGGGGGGGGAAGCGTGTAGCAGGGCAAAGCGATGCCGGAAAATTGAGTTAGAGAGCGGGGAAGGGGAGGAGGGTTGAATAATGGTACAGGGAGGTGGGGGGGGGGTAGGGGGGCGTGTGGCGGTATTTAGGGTGGTTGGAAGGGGGGGGGTAGTTCGCGTGGTCGTGATTGGAATATTGTATACCGTTAAACGCTTTATGTGATCAACATTGTTTTATTGGGGTCACGGGCGTGTGGCAGAGAGATAAGTTGAAGGAGGGGAGTGGAGACGAGCATGTAGTCGGAATTCGTGTAGGTCTACAATACAACAATGCATGACAGAAGCTCTTGGCTACACACTCAAACATGGGGCAGGGTGACTCGAGCGGCAGCGCGTTCGATTGGCGTACCGAAGGTCCTGGGTTCGAAACGCTAGGCATTTTTTTTTCCCTGAACATCGAGGGTGTACCTGAGTCTACCCAGATCTGATGGGTACCTGAAAATTAGCCGGCTGGGGCATTGAGCAAATCCCCTAGTATGCCGTGGCCACTGAAACTTGTGAACGCTGCTTCACCGACCATATGATCACTTTAGTCTGACGGGATATTTTACACCTTTTTCCGCTCACCGCCCCCCACCCCACTCCACCCCTCCGGACTGTAGTTTTCGACATTTTTTTTAGGCGGACTAGACTTTTTGTGTGATTTATTTTTCTTTAAAAAAACTGAATTTTAAGAATTTATAGATTTAAAATCGTTTGCCTGGTTTGTTGCTAGTAGTTTGCTTATATGTGTTTCAATTTTGTTTGTAAAAGCCTTAGGTCTCCAAGCTTCACTATTTGCAACTTGTTTTTTTGTTGTTGTTTTTTTTGACAACCAAATGGTATTAGCATAAAAACTACTTTCCACAAAAGAGGGTGATAAAAATGCAATACAAAATTGTTGTCGAAAATCACAGACCTAGAGAAACTGATTGATTTTCTCCCAAAGAATCGCATTTGCTTTTCAAAAACTCGAGTACCGAATCCAAGTCTCATACATTATGTTTAAACAGTCATCGTTTGCTAACCAACGCACCTCTGAGTGTAGTAGCCATCGCTTGTAGTCCTTGTCAAATAACAATATTTATTTTGCCACAAAGTACATACGAACAATAAAGGCATAGTCAAAGACATAATAAGAACATTATAAAATTGGCAAACAATAAAAAATTATATCGTCATCTGCTATTCTCAACTGCTTGCCATTCGCTCATTTACTTTCAGCTTTTGGTTCAACTTACGCCTGTAAACAGATTTTATTGCACATCAAAGCTGTTTTAAGCATACAAAGAGGTTATCTACACTTGACCGCTCAATATATGGTACAGACTAATTACATTAAAATGAGTTTTTATGCTCATCTTCTTTAATTAAACATAAATATAATTAATTCTAAAACAATTTAAAACAAAATTATTTGTATGATTAATTTTGAAATATAAGAAACTTATTTAAAAGCACTATATTATGTAATTTATGTAATTATTAATGTTTAAAATATAAATTCCTTAATGGACAAAACAATTATTGCAGGGACTGTTTAACGATAATTATTTTAATCCTCTAATAATTAAATCTTGTTATGAATACCATAATGTTGAACTTATATAAAGAAGTAATAATAATCAGTAATCTTTTTTGCATTACAAAACAGAACTTGTTCGGCATCACTATTGAATCAAATGTGGAAACATTTGTTAATTTATGGGAGATAATTAACCCGTTTCATTTTAGCTAATGTTGTTAATGTTTGTTTTTTCTTTTATAAAAAAAAAGCTTACATTTATAACATTAAAGTGATCAAACTATAAAAAGTATTTAAAAATTTTATAAATATTATATGAATAAAGAAATTTAATTATATGTATAATTTTAAACATTACAATAACTACCCATTTTGTATGATTACTAAATATCTATACCACATAACGATAACATTTTGTTTATGCATACATAATTCAAACGCATTTAAAGGCATCTCGGTAAAACTGAGATCGAAATCAATATGATTAATAGCAGTTTTTGGATGAAATATGATGTAAACGCAAGTGCTACTAAATATCTGATATCCCCCAACAGTTGGCATACATATTATTGAACAATAAATAAGAATCGCAATGACTTTTCGATGATGTAGGGGGGGGGGGGGTCAGTATTTGGTAAATATGGTATGAGGCCGTCTCGTCTTATGGTTGGTTCACCTGACTGTCGCCTTAACATCTGTTAATATTACTCTTATATTACTCTTTGGATGTTTTACCGAGGTCCTTTAATGCGTTTGAATCCTTTGTAAAGAGGTAACCACAATAGCTGAGCGGTATAGATACGTAGTAATTATACAAACTGGGTAGTAATTAAAATGCTTGAAAATATTCATATAAATTCTTTAGTCATATAATATTTATACAATTTTCAAATAATTTTTACAGTCATATTATTTCAAAGTTATAAATGCAAGCCATTTAATTTTTTATAAAAGAAAAACAAATTGAAATATTACCTCAAATGAAAAGGGTTAATTATCTCCCTTTAATTAACAAATGTTTCCGCTAAAATTAAGTTGGGGGGCGGTGAGCGGAAAAAAAATGTAAAAGGGGGCGGTGAGCCGAAAAAGGTTGAGAACCTATGATCTAAACGCTTAGACTACATACTCATTTTTGTGGGTTATGTAATCATATGTAGCCTAACTATGCACAAATAAAACTGCGTGCATACCTAAAGGCAGGATATTTTTGTTCAAGAAAATACTGCCATTGATTTTAGTATATATCACAGAGATTATGTATAATAACAATTTTATTTAAACAGTAGACCAAGGTGTTGATGTCCTATTATTATTATTGGACTATCAAACATTACCACCAGTCTTCTCAGAGTATTTGAGTTGCAGTAGCTGAATTATTTGATTGATTTGAACATCAAAATGGACGACATCACCACAATATAACTTCCAAACTTGTAAATAATAAATGAACGACTTATTGCAGCATATTATTTAATAACAATTCATTAACAGTTGACACTTCACATCCAATGAACAAATATAGCTTTATAGTATCAACATAATACACAATTTTATTTATTTTTCCTGAGTCTAAAATAATGCCTGCGTTCCTTGTGAGTTATGAGAAAAGACTGCCGACCGCATGGACAGTCACTTGACTATATCTACTTCCGATATAGGTTTTCTTAATATCCAAAAATGGGTTTTATTTCGACTTTTTAATTATTAATATAGCTACTACCTATATATTATTTAATGGCTTCATAGCATACCCCCCAACCACAGAGAAAAAATAATAATTTATTATTATTTTTGATACGAAAAATGTTTACAATAATGAAAAAAATTATCTTAATCTTAATTAATGCATATAATCATTCATTTAATAATACATAGAGAAAAAAGAAAAAAAAAAAAAAAATTCATTTAATATATGTACAAACAATCAAAAAACATATTTATAAGCAGAAATATGACACAAAGAATAATGTCTAATGTTTATATGACAATTAGTCATAGACAACTATCTTTAGGTATTGTCTAATCAACTTCAGTAATACTGAGATAAACTATTGGATATCAGTGATGGGTATGGATAATTATTATGCTAAATACTCATCAAGGCTGTCGAGATTATCTATTATCTTTATCTCACAAAATCTATAAGGATTCCATGAAAAATTTTTTTCATACAACATTTATTATTTTATACAACAAAATTAATATAATACTAATGTCGGTTTTTTTTTAATTGTCATTTTGTATTGATATTCTCATAATGGTTATTATGAATATATATCTTCATAATATTTATTTTTAATTGATATTCTTATTGATTATTATTGATTGTTATAGATTATTATTGATTGATATTCTCAATAACATTACTTACAATGTAACATGATTATCTTCCATCTTAGTTTACAATAAAATATTACACAAATTATTCAAGTCTTTCCTTCAATTATATATTTATATTACACTGCTCATATTCCTGTGAGTCTTATATGTATCATTTATTTATTGGCTTCAATGCTATCTTTAGTCTTACATGAATACAATACAATATTATCATCTAATGCTCTGACTTTAGAGTCTCACATAGGTATTTAATTATTATATCATTCTTATTTCAATTCCTCTAATGCTTTTTTAAAGACTTACATAGGCATATTAATATTAACATATGGCATAACAGATTCACTGTTCAGAGGCCACAAAATTTATGTGCTTAACAGTCTTACCAAACTGTTCAGAGGCTACATAAAAAAAATTTCCAACTGATAATCATTATTTTCATCAATTAGATTATTATATACAAGTATCCATATTTACATATTTGTTCTTTACAAAAGAAAAAAAAAATGTTATCATGTCATTATATCTGTTACTGAAAATATCATATCTCATTCATAAATTTATTTATTCCTATGTATAATTTTATTGATTATACCTGAGTTCTCTGCTAAAATTCCTTAGAATTTCACAACATTTTCTCAATGTTATTTTTCTATGTTCAGATTTGCTAATATCATTGTCTGGTTTATTTTCAATTTCAATTATTTTGCTTTTATTTTCCCTATTATAGTTTTTTAGAATTGCACAACATTTATTTAATGTCATTTTTGCATGTTCTGATTTATTGATATCATCTTCTGATTTATTTTCAATTATCATATCATCTTCTGATTTATTTTCAATTACTTTGTTTTCTTCATAAGTTCTCAAATTGTTTAAATGAACAATTTTTTCTTTGTTATTAATGTTAACTTTGTAAAATACATCAGATAGCTTAAGTATTATTTCAAAAGGTCCTTTCCATTCCATAGTATTGCCACTGCCAATTGGCAAATAAACAAGTACTTTATTACCAACTTCTAGTTTTCTCATGTTCTTATGAATATTTTCTTTGATATCAACTGCTATCTTGTAAAAAGGTTTGTTTATGGTATCTGTCATTTGTATTGGAGCCTTATGTTTAGAATCTTTTTTATTATGTCTAAGACAGGTATCACAGCTTTTAATAAATGTTTTCAAATCTTTTTCCATTTTAGGCCACCAGAAATTCTTTTTAAGTTTACAAACTGTTTTCTTGCTACTCAAATGACCTGACAATGCATTGTTGTGCGAAATTTGCATTACTTTGACAGTTAATGTTTTAGGTATAACTATTTGAGTTACATCTAATTTAGTGTCCTTTCTACAGAGAATTCCATTTATTATTTCAATGTTTTTATTTTTAACCTGACCTTTTTCAATTTCTGATACCATTTTAATTATGTATGGATCTTCTTTCTGTTCTTGTTTTAGAGTTAGCTCATCAAAAGGCATGTTTATTAAACTGATATTTTCTGTTTTTTTCATTTGGGTTTCCTTTTTATGAGGACTATCAATGTATGATAATATCTCACTCTTCATTTTAGTAAAATCAGATATTTGATTTTTAGCAATGTTGAATATTTGTTTATGACCTTC
The DNA here is from genome assembly GCA_949126835.1 of Anisus vortex. Taxonomy (NCBI): domain Eukaryota; kingdom Metazoa; phylum Mollusca; class Gastropoda; family Planorbidae; genus Anisus; species Anisus vortex. The sequence continues at coordinate 4,134,060 of OX421501.1, forward strand.
TAAATGTCTACATAATGAAATAGCATGTAATTCTTTTGGTACATTGTTTATTTCACATTGACTTTCAAATTTGCTTACATACTGTTCTAGTTTTTCTGTTCCATTCCATTTGGGAATAGGATTATCCTTTTCATTATTTATGGATAAGTCAATATTAGGTGTCTCATTGAGAATATTATTTTCTGATTTTCCTATGGTTTGTAAGACATTAAAAGTTTGTAGAGCAGGGTAAAATTCTTGTTCTGGTAAATCTACCAACTTTTCATTTTGCAATAGAACAGGTTTTAAATTCAAGTCATTGGATTTTTCATTCATCCATTTTTGAAAAATGTCAAAACTATTATCATGTTTGACATTGAAAGAATTACCAATAATTAAAGGTGCAACACAGTTTTTCATTATGGCTGCCTCTGCTTTTCCAGTGAGCCAAGGACAATCAATGTCTATTATAGTGACAGGACAATTTACAGTGGAACCATTTCCAAGTTTTATTGTATCCACTCTTATTATATTGGTGGGTTTCTGATTTGGAATGATACTTTCATCTATGCATATTATACTACTTCCGGTGTCTCTTAGACAGTAAGTGGTCTTTCCTTCCACATAAGCAGGAAAAAGTATTAATTGACCCCTGTTTTCAAATATGACATTATTAGATTGAGATGTGGAATTGTTAAGTTTTCCTCTATTTCTTCTATTTTGGAAATTTGATTGAGGTCTGTTTTGAGTATTAGGAAAATCTTGTCTTCCAACATGTTGATTTGGCACATTGTTATTGGAAAAATTCTGATTTGGCATATTTCTGTTTCCAACATTTGAAAAATTCTGATTTGGAAAGTTTCTATTATCAAAATTAGAAAAATTTTGATTTGAAAAACCTCTATGATCAACATTTGATCTATTGAAGTTTGGATTGAAATTTCTACCTCTTGCATTGTTATTTCTGTAACAATATTCTGATGAATGGTTTGTACCATTGCAAAAAATACATCTATAATTATTAGATTTTGGTTGATTACCAAATTTTTTTTTTTTGCCAAATTGATTATGTCTAGACCTAGGAGGTGAATAGCTCCTTCTTCTATGTTGAATTGTATTTACTGTTTGATTTTGTTTAGTCAGTTCTACATTAGGATGACTATCCTTAAAATTTGAGATTGCCTCTATCAAATTTTCAACTGTCTTAACTTTTCTTTCCATAATGTGAGTAAACAATGGTTTAGAAGCTTGTTCTAATACTTTATCAACAACCATGATTTCTATAATCTCATTAGGATTTTTGGTATCTATTTTTACTAAGTCTAACCAGGTAAGTAAAAATGTTTTCACTTCAGACACAAAAGCTCTCGGTTCTATCTTGTCTGTTAAGATAAAGTTATGAAACTTTTGTCTGTAATAATCCTCAGAGTGGATAAAGAATTTAATTAACTGTTCTTTGATAATGGCATAATCAGTTATTTCTTTATCAATATGTGATAGTGCTTCCCTACCCTTATCTTTCAATTGTGGAATAAGGTGAATGTAATATTCTGAAATGGGAATCCCATATCCTTTACATGTTGCTTCAAATAAATTTAGAAAATCAACAATTTTCTCTTTCCCATCAAAAGGAGGCATTTTAAATCTTACACTATGTTTTGATTTTTCATTATTTGTTTGCTCAACTTTAGTATTTTGTAATTTAGCCAACTCCAATTCATGAGCTAATTTTAGTTGAGTTTCTTTCAACTGAGTTTCTCTTAACTCTTTTTCTTTATTCATTTCTATTTCTTTTTGTTTAATTTCATTATCAAGTTCTTTTTGTTTAATTTCATTATCAAGTTCTTTTTGTTTAATTTCATGAGCCCTTAATTCTGCTCGTTCATCTCTTTCCTTATCTGCTAATTCTTTTTTCAATTGTTTAACTTTATTTTCAACAAATTCCTGATATTCCTTCTTATCAGTAATACCATATTCTTTTGCCAACAATTTAGCCTCATCATAGAGTAATTGAACCTTTGACTCCATTATTATTTATTATGAATGTCAAGATTTATTATATTATAGTACAGTACAATTATTATAATGCACTATTTTATAGTACAGCAATGTTTTATTCCTATACTGTAGTAAAATGTTTATAATTCAGAATGCAAAATGTTAGAATGTCAACAAGTATGCTAAGCCAAGACACATTTTCTATTATGGCTTGTTTATTTTATTATTATTAGCAATTTTATAGTAGAGTTTAAAGCAAGTGCAAGTCACTTTTCGCTATTATGACTTATTATTACTATATAGGTTGCACAATTATTTTCCGCAAAGCACCGTACAATCTTATTATTACCAATGGTAGCACATATACAATATTATTATTATTATTGAGGATGGCATATAAGAATTAGATTAATGTTATCATAAGCCACTATGATATTATTCTTATGAGCAATTGAAATGGATGTAATTATTATCAGTATTGGAAGTACATTTTCATAGTGATTACTGGAAGTACATTTTCATTAATGCCAATACACAATAATTTTACTATAATTAATAGCAATGTAAATTCTAGATAATATTATTACAGTAGCACTGCAAAGCACAATATTATTTTTATTTAGGTTATTTTACCTGTTATATTGTGAATATTTTGTACATTTGTAGTTACATGTATTAGATATCAATTATTATTTTGTTAATTGTAGTTACATGTATTTGGGCACTACTTAAATTATATAGTTATGAATGTGAATATTCATATTATTATTATCCTGGTGAACTTATTATTGTTAATGTTCTTACCATAGACCATGATACTCAGAGAGCAAAAACTAACCAATGCATATTAATGATATCTCAAAAAATACACAACAAAAAAAATTATATCAAGTAACAATAGAAAAAAAAAAAAACACAATCACAATACACTAATGCTGCTTGGACCACAAATGATAGAGGAATTTTTGACAAAGAATCACAACATGTATAACATTGACAAGACTATAGTAATTTTACTTTAATAATTCTTAACAATAACAAACAAAGTCAAGACAACTAACAGAAATAACCCTAACAAAGAATCATTTCTAATCAATCTCTTTTAAGAAATAGAAATAGATGATAGACAGAATAAGAATAGACAAGAGATTTATTTTAGAAAGTCCCGCCAACCAGAGCCCGCTTTATACATAAATAATACATATATATATATATAATTCATACTAATGAATGTAAAAAATATGATTAAATTAAAGATTACTTAATAATCCAAATGAAAACACATTCACTGTATGAAATTACTGCAATGTAAATCCAGAGTAGAAATCCAGAAGAAACTTAATTAATTATTTAATAATCCAATGAATGTTCACACTGTATCAAGTTGAGTTGCTTCAAGTTTCCACTTCAGTATGGTATAATCCAATTTTAGAATGAACACAAGAAAAAAATGTATACCATTAATTAAAATTAATGTCAAAGTCTTTGGTATACAGATTAAATATTAATTATATTTAAAGTTATTTAATGTTATTTATTTATCTTCCGATAAGCACATCGGACTTCAACACATCAGATTTCAACACCTGGTCGTGTCACATCGGATTTGAACATATGGTTATGTAGGCTACATAAAATTCAACACATGGTTGTGTCACATCGGATTTGAACATATGTATATAGTTTAGGTTCCTTGTTGATAACATGTGGGAACGAAACTTTTTCCGGTTGCAAATATTAAATAATGATCTGCGTATAGTCACTTTTTTTCGATTTTTTGTATCGAATTTTCCAATGATGAAATATTTGTCATCGGTGTACAAACGTTATATTTTCTTAGAGCTATTATAGTGCTCAATCATATAAACAGTATATGTATTTGAAATAATTGACTCAGGCTTCAGTTTTGTTCAAAAACTGGTACTCACATAATTTTCCATGTGGTTTGTAGTACGTCTTCAAAAAGTTCAAAAAGTTTCGAATTTGAACATAATATTATATCCTTCAGCTTCTCTCTCCGTTAGCTGCCACCAAACCTGTTGATGTCCTATTATTATTATTGGACTATCAAACATTACCACCAGTCTTCTCAGAGTATTTGAGTTGCAGTAGCTGAATTATTTGATTGATTTGAACATCAAAATGGACGACATCACCACAATATAACTTCCAAACTTGTAAATAATAAATGAACGACTTATTGCAGCATATTATTTAATAACAATTCATTAACAGTTGACACTTCACATCCAATGAACAAATATAGCTTTATAGTATCAACATAATACACAATTTTATTTATTTTTCCTGAGTCTAAAATAATGCCTGCGTTCCTTGTGAGTTATGAGAAAAGACTGCCGACCGCATGGACAGTCACTTGACTATATCTACTTCCGATATAGGTTTTCTTAATATCCAAAAATGGGTTTTATTTCGACTTTTTAATTATTAATATAGCTACTACCTATATATTATTTAATGGCTTCATAGCACAAGGGTCGGCAACCTTTAGATAATATTGTGCCAAAGTAGGATTTCTAATTCATTCAGCGTGCCAACAGCTTGCTTTAGCACTTAATTTTGTGTGCGGAAGAAACTTTGCCATTTTGGGGAGTCTTCCGCGTGCCAGTGAAAAAAAGGCTCTGCGTACCGTGTCTTGCAAGCGTTCCATAGAAATGCCGACCCCTGGGGTAGTAGACAATCATGTGTAGGCTACCCAAATAGTCAGAGTTTGTTTTGTACAAATGTGTATACTTTGCGATCAGGACAAAATTATATGCAAGAAAACTAACATTTGCTTCTCAAATTCACTCGCCTACTCATCACTAAATCGTGGTATATATTGTATATATATTAAGTACTCATTCTTCCCCGAGTGGCATACGAGCATGGAATAGGTTGCCAGAACAAACCATAAAAAAACACGTAGGCTAACTTAACATCATTTAAATCACTAATAGAAATGCAGGACAAGACTCAACTCAAACCACGGATGTGCGTAGGACGCAATAATATTTTTTTTTCATAAGGAGAAGCCACCTACAGTTGGTGGCCCAGCCTGCCCCAGATCCCACTAGGGGTGGGGGGGGTGATGGACAATAAATATACGAGTTGTCATGAAGTTGCATGTAGATGACGCCCCTCACCTTCGCCCCCCTCCCCTAAAACACACGTTTCTGCCTATCTTGCTCTGAACCTAGCATATTATGATTTGCACCAGTAACTCCACGGTAAGCGCGCATACTTCTCTCCAACAAGCCGGGGGTTGACCTTCTGTTTTCTCTCCTCCACTCTCTCCCATTCTCTCTCTCTCTATCTGTAAATATTTCTTTCAATCTTTCTATCTCTCCTTTCTCGTCTAACTCTCTCTCTATCTGTAATCTGTACATATTTTTTTTCTCTCTTTTTCACTCTCACACTTACTTTCTATCTAAATATATTTGTTTCTTTCTCTCTATCTCTCTCATTCACTGTCTGTCTGTCTCTCTCTATCGCTCTCTCTCTCTGTATATATATATATATATATATATAGGCCTATATACATATATCTTCTTCTATCTCTCTTTCGTTCATACTCTCGCCCGCTCTTTCTATCTATATACAATGCGTTCTCCTTATTACTCACTCAATCACACTCTCTATCTATCTGTATCTTTTTCTCTCTTTCTATCTCTCTCTTCCAATTTCTTTCTCTCTCTCTCTCTCTCTCTACCTATTTATATTTCTTTCTATCTTTATTTCTCTCTCGTGCGCTCTCTCACTCACCCTTTCTCTCTCTCTCTCTTTCTCTCCTTCTCTCGCTCTTTTTCACATGCACTCTCTCTCTATCTGCGTGTGATACTTTGATCTTTATTAATTTTTTTTTTACCATGTTTTAAACCTTTTCCAATTTAGTAATTACCTTGCCATTAAAATAATTAGCTATAGGCAGACATGTTTTATAAGCTTTGAAATTTATTACAGCAAAAAAAAATTTTTAAAATTAAAACAACATATAATTATAATCGGTTTTTCTTTTAGGTATAATTATAACTCCTCCCCCGCCCCCGCCCTTTTACCGTCCCAGGATTTATCTCACCTCCCTCCTCCCCCTCCCCTTACTTTTCTCCCTATTCTCAGCAATGCCATGGGGGAAGGACTATAACGCCAAAGTTAAAAACCCAATAAACTAGGGATTTTTTTACCCAAAGCATATGATGCCGGTGGAGCAGCGTTCACGAGTTTACATGGCCACATTATACTAATATTCATTATATTCACCAGGATACGAACCCAGGACCTATGTCAGTAACTTTCTATACATGTTGATTCTAAAAAAAACAAAAAAAAAAACTGTGTCCAAGACTTTAATTTAATGAAAAATAGCATTAGGGTGGGAGGGTGTCAAACCATTTAAGTGTTGTATGTAATAGCATCATGTTGTATGTAATAGCATCATGTTGTATGTAATAGCATCATGTTGTATGTAATAGCATCATGTTGTATGTAATAGCATCATGTTGTATGTAATAGCATCATGTTGTATGTAATAGCATCATGTTGTATGTAATAGCATCATGTTGTATGTAATAGCATCATGCCACTTATACATCTTTACCTTCACACACACTCCAACACACACCCACCTTGAATTTTTATGTTGATATTTTTGAAAAATTCAAGTTGTGTTTGTTGTTGTTATTGCCTCTTTTCTGATTAAAGGTTTATATCTTAATGAATTAGTCAAACGTAAACCTTATTAATTGCAAATAATTACAGCTTCCAGGAATGGGGGAGATACAAGGAGCGAAAGGGCGAGAGAAAGAGAGATTGAGAGAGAGAGAGAGAGAAATAGAGAGAAAGAAAGTTAAAGAGATATAGAGAGGAATATATATATATATATATATATATATATATATATATATAGAGAGAGAGAGAGAGAGAGAAATATATATATTGAGAGAGAGATGTGGAGAGAGAGAGTTAGAAACATATAGAGAGACATAGAGAGAAAGAGAGAGAAAGAGAGAGAAAGAGAGAGAGAAAGAGAGAAAATGATATATATTGAGAGAGAGATGTGAAGAAAGAGAGAGAGTTAGATAAATATAGAGAGAGAGATAGAGAGAAAGAGAGAAAAAGAGAGAGAGAGAAAGAGAGAGATATAGATTGAAAGAGAAAAAGTGAGAGAGAGAGAGAGAAAGAGAGATAGCGTAAAAGCTCGTTGAGACCACCTTGCATATATATACAACAACAGTGTGGGCAATTATTGAATCAACGGTTCCCTATTTCTAGTGACGCCTATGTCAAATGAAATATATTCTGGACACATTTTTTATTTTATATTTAGAAAAAAACCACAACTATATCCACGACTGTCATTGAACTAAAATAACTTTAGGTTGAGATGGTATCAAACCATGTTTTATGTAATAGTCCGAAATTCTAGTAATGTAAGCCTTCTGAGTGCCGTGAACAGATTTTCTATGCTCTAAATGCGAAAATTTCATTCATAAAAAAGATAATTCTATTTCGCGTTAATTCACTTTTGGTGGTAAAAACTAAAACTGATTAGCTTAATCTAGGTAAACGATGGACAATTTCGAGTAAATTGTAGACCTATAGTTTGACAAGATATTTTTACGCTAATATCATCACCACTTCAAGGGTGACCAAATCAAAATTACAATTTCTAATGTCATGATCGTCAATAGTTCCAAAAAAAATTAATTTACCAGCAATTACGCTTTTACTAACAAACTTGCCAGCAAGGTAAATGGATCGTCTCTCGGGACGTAAAATGAGTCTCATGACGGCGAACAAACTTTTAGCAGTGATATAAAACAAGAGGGATAGCAGAGATATAGGCCTACAATAAGGTAAAATAAAGAACATAAAACAAAAATAAAATTATAACAAATAGAAAGTTTAGTCATTCCTTTCTCCGTCATTTTGACAAGCATAGCCAATAGTATTATTTATATTTGATCTCAGTGTAACTGATATATTCTTTAATGTGTTTTAGAAGAAATGCAATGTGACGATTGATTAACGTACAGCGGAATAGATATGTAGGCCTAGTAGTCATACAAACTGGGAAGTTCATGTCGTGTTTAAAAATATACATACAAATTCTTTAGTCATGTAATATTTATATAATTTTCATAATTATTACCCAAAGTGTTAGTCGCATTAAGTTTAAATTTAGCTTTGTTTATCAAATAAATTGTTCAAGATAATTAAAAAACACAATGATTCATAAAAACAAATAACGAAAATTATTTTGCGTCAAGCAATAATAAGTTTGAGATAATAATTAGGTGATTCTTCACGTCTGACTTTCACAATACAGGGTGGGCCAATAAAATGTTACCACTTTTTATATTCTTACAATTTTCAAAGTTACAAAGTTTTTTGTCTCATTTTCAGGAATATCAACAATAAAACACTAAATTCTCACCAAGTTTGGCACGCGTGTCTTAGGTTGCCAACCCCTGAAGACAACAAGTCCAATACTTGTTATGAACTGCGCCGTGTCTGTCAGTTGCTCCAGTCCACCATACAGATTGTTGTCATTGACGGGTAGCTTCCTGGGGGCCATATGTCTGACCGGGCAGAGTGGTACAGGGGGGGGGGGGGGGCAGGTTTGAAAGACATGTTCCGCATTTGCGGGAGCTGTTCCGCAGGGGCACATTTCACACGTTCCAATTTGCAGTTTGCGGAACATGTGTTCCTTCAGCCTGCCATGACCTGTCATTGGACGGAGCTCTTTTGAATTCAATTAGTCTCTATCAATTTTTGTGAGCATTGTCTTTGATTTTGAATCGCTCTTCGCTAATTGTTCAATCGCAGATACAGTGTTTAGTGATCAACTGTAAGCGACCACTTTGTAGATTTAAAAAAAAGCTTCTATGTCAGGTAAATAATATGTTCGCAAGAATGTGTTAAGCCAAAAACTAAAAGTAGAGCGAATGTAACTTTCATTAAACAGATGGCAGCTTCATGGAGGGGATGGGTGTGGTGTACCTAGCAGTAACAGTTAAGAATAAGACATGACTTTTCCAACCAGCTTCCTATCAGATTCCCCCAGCAAAATTAGCACGTTTTGATGTAGGCTACGCAATTTTGGATGTTTGAATTCAATTCGCTGTATATTAAAATCGTTAATATTTATCCAACACAAGCTACAGGTACAACCTCTCTAACATACGCTGCTTAAAAAAACAACTAAAACCTGCCCGCTCAATATTCCAGACTATCACTCCCCAGAACTGATAGGCCTACGTTTTCTAGTTTAAAAAAATGTCACCCTTGGAAAAGGACCAGGGTAAGAAAAAAGGCAATGTATCTAGGTTATAACACCAAACTATGGCAGGCTGTTGAAAAAAACATTTACACTCACGACCTGAATTTTAACATTTCCTATCTTATTGCATTCCTCCATCAACAGTAGACTATGTTAACAATAGATTCCATCAAAAATCGCAAGTACAATGATGATATCTCCGCACACAACCTTTCCTGGACCTAAATTGTCAACGTCAGTGATTTTGACTTGCATTGAAAACATCTACTTCTTGGGCAATCTACGTTTTTTGCATGCCATTAAAAACTGCTCGGCGTGCCTATTATGGCACGCGTAGGCCTACCGTAGGTTGCCGACCCCTGCTGTGTAGACCTAGTTTAGATCAGTCTAAGCCGATAGGATTTTACTTGTAAAAAAAAAAATTAACAAAATAAAAGACAATTCCTAAATAATAATAGAAACAGCTTTATTTCTGTTCAAACTGTTCACTTACTCTGCCCACAAAATGCTGAAGTCAACATTCCAAAGTTTTAACTCTTTCAAGCCCAGAAATTGTATTGCAGCTATTGCCTAGCCCAGGGTTCTGGTGTCTACCTGAGAGACATGTCTGGTTGCATAGGCGTACGTTCGCCCAGGTAAATAATATAGGGAGAGAAAAAAAGATAACTTTAAAAAACAAATGACGAAGATGGTGGAAACAGACACGTGAGCAACAGTGTATATAATACGAGGTCTCATTTACAGTCTCTCTCTCTTTCTCTCTCTCGTTCTCTCTATCTCTCTCTCTCTCTCTCTTGTTACAAGCTCACGTGCCGTCTTATTCAGACATAACTGCACGTGCCTTTGCGTGAGCTCGTGAATGCAATCACCAATCATAGCCCCCGCCCCCACCCTCGTCCACAATTATCTTTCCCCCACCCCACAACCCGATCCGCCCGACAGCCCTACTTACATCTTCCCTCGTCCTATAACAAGTAAGTACAGTAATTCCGTCGGAACTATTGATCCATCGGGCCGGTGAAGCGGCGTTCACCAGTTTCTGTGGCAACGGCATGCTATGGGATTGTGGTGGCCAGCACTATGCACAGCCGCCTTTTACTTTACCCCAATTAAAAGATAGGTAGGCTACCCATCAGATCTGGGTAGACCTCAGGGACACCCTCTAGAACCAGTAAAAAATTAAATCTTAGCCTGCACCAGGATTCGAACCCAGGACCTTCGGTACGCCGGTCAAACGGCCAACTTGCCCTATCCTCTTCCAATGATTGACTCTTGACATGACGTGTTACATATATGTAATGAATACTCACGGTGGTATGGTCGATGCAGGGATTTGCCTGTCTCTCCGATGTCTGTCTGTCTATCCATACGTAGCCATCCATCTATCTAACTAATACTGTATCTATTGGTGAGTCAGTCTGTCTGCCTTTCTATCTATTTATATATCTAGCTGCCCTTATTCATATATATATATATATATGGTTCTATTTATCTTTCATCTATATGTCCTTCATCTATCTATCTATCCATCAATGATTATTTACCTCTTATATATCTATCTATAGAACTAAATCTTCATCTGTCTGTTTTTTCTGTTTACACAAATAATTCATCTATTCACCTTTTTTTCTGTCCTTTATATGTCTTCATGTCTGGTTTATTAATCTTTATAAATTTACATATACATCTGTCTTATTTATATTCCTCTATCTATATATCGAAAATATGTAGGCCTATCTATCTTTATGTTCATCTATGATGTATCTCCAAGCTGTGGGAGAGGTGTGGACAAAGAACAGCAGAACAACAAATCATGTAAAGAAAGTGGAGATGGATTGGACACACCCTCAGGAAAGATAACAACAACAGAGCTAGACAGGCCTTAGAGTGGAATCCCCAGGGTAAACGGCATAGAGGAAGACCCAAGCGAACATGGGGACGAAGCATACTGGATGAAACCGAAAGAACTGGAAAGAGCTGGGAAGAATTGAAGCGACTGGCAAGAGACCGTGGAGAGTGGCGTGCTTTGACAGAGGCCCTATGTTCCACGAGAAACCCAATGGACAGATGATGTATGGCCGGCCATATTTGTATCAGTTTTCTGTTCTTTATATATATATATATATATATTTATCTGTTTTTCGGTCTGCCTAACTATCAATATATCTGTTTACCTGTTTTATTTTTATATCCTTCTATTTATCTGCCTGCCTGTCTGTCTGGTAAACCAACCATCATTTCATCTAATTATCCATATTAAAATAGACCAAAATAAAAACTTTTAATTGCTTAGAAAAGTAAAAACCCAGCTGCACCGTGTGAAAGAAGCGATTTTCTAAACAGGCAATTTGTGTCAAAGAAAATTACTGGGCAAGTTAGAGTTAATTATTAAACAAGAATGAATCAACGTGATACAAATTCTCACTCAGACTTCACACTATTTTATATTCTAGTTGGAAAATAAAGATAAGATAACTCTGATCCAATTTTGTGGCGTTTATTACATTTTTGCAAAAGATTTAAACGCTTTACACTTTACATTTTAACAAACGATTTAACCACTTTACATTGCTTTACACTTTACATTTTGGCAAAAGGTTTAACCACTTTACACCGCTTTACACTTTACATTTTGGCAAAAGATTTAAACACTTCACATTGCTTTACACTTTACATTTTGGCCAACAATATAACCACTTTACATTTTGGCATAATATTTCAATTACTTTACACTTTACATTTCGGCAAAAGGTTTAACCACTTTACACCGCTTTACACTTTACATTGCTTTACACTTTACATTTTAACAAAAGATTTAACCACTTTGCATTGCTTTACACTTTTCATTTCGACAAAAAATATATCCACTTTACATTTCGGCATAATATTTGAAGCACTTTACACTTTACACTTTGGCAAAAGATTTAACTACTTTACATTGTGGCAAAACATTTCAAGCACTTTATACTTAATTAATTTTGTTGAAATAAACAACTCATCCACGTTACATTTTGCGCAAATCGAATTCTTTTTATACATTGTCTCTCTGTACATTTTATATGTATTTAAAAAAATCATATTTAACATCATTTGGCAAGCGATGAAAGAGAGCACGTGGTTGCGGCAGAATTTCATTGAGCTACTTATGGTCGCCATCGAAACCTGTGCAATTATAAACAAACGACCCTTTCTTTTTAATTACTCAGAAATAGGCTTTTTTTATCATACCTATAAGATAAACTTTATATGGCAAACATTTAAAGCATTCTGCATTGGCATACGTTGATGACATTGATGCAAAGCTTATAGAGTCATTTCCAGTTTAGAAAGACTTCAGTACAGTGACCTGGCTTGAACTTTTACCTAAAGGAAAAGGTGATTTTGTGTTAACCCTTTCCAGCCCAATAGTACCTTTAATCCACTTTTTCACATTTTACTTTAGTTCTCTTTGGTCTTTCAAGGGTTTAGAACAATGTTACAAGTTATAAGCGAAACGTACGTTCAATAAAAATAAAACTTTACCCCTGGGACTGGAGAAAGTAGTTTCAATTGCCTTGGTGGGTCTACCTTTTAAAACGTCTGTGAACATTGGTTTTCTATAAATAAATAACGTACATACTGTTGAGGCCCTGGATGCTTTTGATGGAGTTACGATAGGAAAATGCAGGTTTGTGGCTCAGTTGTAAGTTACATTAGTATAGAGTTAAACGAAATAAAACAAAGTTGAGCATACTTTCAGGTCTAGTTCTAAGTAGATGTGAGACTCGGTTCCAGGCTAGAAATACCATATGACTTTTAACTTTTAACAGCAGATGTAACAGATTTTTAAAAAAGTAAGAAATTAAAAAGAAAACAATATATAAAGAATTGCTTGAAGTCCAACGCTATAGATTTCCACTAATTGACTAAATCATTTGCCTCTTCGTCAGATGTAAGCGTATTCAATTTTCCAGAATAAAAATGGCGATGAGTTATATTCAACTCTTAAAATATTGGTGTATGAATTACCATTGAACTTCGGACAATGTCCATCACGTACAATTTTCACTAATGACTTTGACTACAGTGATATAATTCTATAGGGATCATTTTTTGGTCTAAATATACACAAAGGTTTAAAAATGAACAATAACAATACATTTGTGTGAATATGATGAAAATAAGTGACACTGTGTAACGGGATCAATATATCGTTTTACTAAATTACTAAACGTTTGTTTATAAACATCTAGGGAAGAAAACTATACAAATTACAAAAAAATAAAGAAAAGAGCTGCAAGGTTTATTACTAGCAAATATTCCCAACTAACAAGAGTAACACCGTTAGTCAAATCACTCAACATAGAAACACTAGAGGACAGATGGGCAAAGAGTAAAGTAGTAATAATACATAAGGCAATAAAACTCTAATTTAGAAATACAACCCAATTACAACCTGTTCCAATGCTCAGATAAACATAAGGACAAAAACACTTTCCTTATCCCTTATGCGAGAACAAATGCATATAAGTACTCTTTCTTCCCAAGTGGAATCTGGGCGTGGAATCGGTTGCCTGAACAAACCAGAAAACATAGTAACTTAACATCATTTAAAACACTAATAGAAATGCATGACTATTCTCAAACCACGGATGAGCGTAGGAAGCAACAATCTTCATTATAGAAAGAATGTCTGTAATGTATAAGATACAATATCACCAAAACTACGCTGAAATATCAGTGCCGATTGTTAACACTTTAATAACACTAAAAGGTTTTGCATTCGTCTACCTTCAATTCGTCAGCGAAAAGATTAACTAAAAAGATTACAGCTTTGCACATTTAAAAAAAGTACAATTAAACCTTCATGTCACTTAAAACCAAAATAAATAGCAAAACGACGATAAAGTATATGACATAGATAAAAAATTAATAGGTTTTAATATTAATATTACCTGAATAATAGCGCTTAATTATTTAATAACTTAGAAACGCAACGACATAACAATATAATTAATTCAATGTTCAGATAGACATAAGGAAGAACACATTTATTTTTCTTAGTCTGTATGCAGGAACAAATGCATACAGGTTATCTTTCTTCTTGAGTGGCATCTGGGCGTGGAATGGGCTGCCTGAACAAAGAAGGACAACCAATAACTTGACATCTTATAAAACTTTATTCCAAAGGAAATAATATACTTAAACCAGGGATTAGAGTAGGACGCAATAATCTTCTGTATAGAAGGAGCACATCTGTAACATATAAGATATTAACAATCTATTTAAATTAAATGAGGTAATTGGAGATTATCATCACATATATACAATTACCATCTAACGGAAGAGGAGTAATTACGATTAGTAATATTTTGCAGGCCAAATCACACTCATTACACCACAGCTACACCGAATTATAAAGTCTCTAAAAAAATCGGACGAGACGAAGGCTCTATGGTCCAAAGTGTAACGTTTGTAGGGGTGAACCGTGGGGAGGGGGTGGCACACCAAGGTTCTGTCCGGGCTCCAGACACCCCACGGCGTGGCGTGCCGTGTAAGCTTGTAAGTCAACTGCGAAATCCCCTAAGGATCATTATCGTGGTGGCTCGCTCATGCAACGTGACCCGGTAGCACAATCCTATACTATAGGTACAGACATCCAGGCACACGGGGTAGTTTGTGAGACGGGGTTATTGCGTCCATTACTTCCTCCCCACCGAGGCCCGAGGGCTCTCAGCAGTGCAATGGGCCTCGGACCCGCAGTAGGAGCTGTCTTCCATGCCCACCGGTGTATTCTTAATGTGAACGTATCGCCGGTTTACACACCTCGCCAGTCTTTGAGGCCCATGCCACAGCTACACCAGATGTAGTCGAAGCGTCGGCTTCTCTCGATCAGGGCTGGAACTATTAGTCACTGTAAGTCAAAATTGTGTAACGTACTAGCATGTCAGCCCATAATACGATAGAGCAAACTAAGTGACCCGTTGATAAATGTATTTGTATGAATAGCATGATAGTGTGAGTGTGTTACGGTATGATAACGCCACTACATTAAACAAAAACCGTATAAACCGCCTAATAAACAAAGCCTCTCGTATACAACAGACACAACTACCAGCTCTTGTAGATTTGCTCAACTCAAGGTGCCTGTCTATGATTGATAAAATGTTTCAGGACTATGCACACCCACTGCAAGACGGCTACATCAGATATAGTCGAAGTGGTCGGCTTCTTTCAATAAGGACAATAACAGAGAGAATTAGGAACTTGTTTGCTCCACTTTCAGTGCGAACTTTCTCACTTTTCAATATAATTAATTGCCAGACAGCCAGAAATACAATAGCTGACTCCTAATGATAAATGTTCTTGTATGATAAATGGTACGATAATTTGCGTGCATTTATATTTAAGAAGTATATTTACGTGCTTAAGTACTACTAGTACTTTTACATTGTTTAAATATATATTGTTCATTTATGCTAAAAGACGAAACATCTGTAATCATGTCCGATTTCCATTATTTTGGCTCATTGAATCAAAAAAGTAATCTTATTTTATTTTATCTTTAATGTACTCTTTCTTCCCTACTGTCATTCGGGCATGGAATGGGTTTCCTGAACAAACCATGAAAACCAGTAAGTTACCATCATTTAAAACATTAATAATAAATATGCAAGACTAGACTCGGACCACGGATGAACGTAGGACGCAACAATCTTCTTTATAGAAGGAGCGTCTGTAATATATAAGATAAGATGTTTAATTTGACAGACATTCTGAATAATAAGATGGTAACGTTACTTCGACATCAGCACCGAGAATCACGAGGGCCGTTCGTCGTACCATTCGACGTATCATTGCAGTCTACAGAAGTACTGAAATATTTTCTGAATATATCCTCAAACCAAAATATACGCCATCGATCGTAGCACCACGAACAATGAATGATACACAAACAAATGTCTGCTTTTCATTCAAATCATATATATGTTGTTGTCTGCATTTAATTTAAATAAAATAATTTTGTTGTTTTCTGTATGAACTTTTCCACGTTTTCCACATTTTTCATGTTTGCCACGTTTTCCACGTTTTCCACGTTTGCCACGTTTTTCACGTTTGCCACGTTTTCCACGTTTTCCACGTTTTCCACGTTTTTCACGTTTGCCACGTTTTCCACGTTTTTCACGTTTGCCACGTTTTCCACGTTTTTCACGTTTTCCACGTTTTCCACGTTTGCCACGTTTTCCACGTTTTTCACGTTTGCCACGTTTTCCACGTTTTTCACGTTTTCCTCGTTTTCCACGTTTTCCACGTTTGTGTTTGTGTGTGTGTGAAGCAGTGCTTAGATTGTCTTAAGTTGCCTGCTAATGTCAAGTCGATAAGGGTAATGCTTAAGCTAAACAAATACAATGCGTGTAAAATATATATGGTATATTGATATACCGACAGGTGTTTTGGGGTATACGTTTTTCAACCTTTTTTTTTTAAATCGCAGAAAAAGTAGGTTTTTTTTCCAACCAGTGTATTACACTGGAATATTAACCCTGCCATTGGGTGCACGGCGACCGAGCGGAAGCGCGTACCTAAGGTCCTGGGTTTGAATCCTGGTGAAGGCTAGAATTATTTCCCGGGTCCGGAGGCGTCCCTGAGTCTACCGAGCTCTGATGGGCACCTGACTTTAGATGGGGTAAAGTAAAGGCAGCTTGTCATTGTGCTGGCTACACAATTGCTTTGTATGCCGTGGCCAAAGTCATTAATTTAAATTATATATTATCGTAACAGGATACCTTTTATAGCCACATGTTATGCAAACTGCGAATCGGAGCAATCGAAATGTGCCCCTGCGGAAAAGCTACCGAAAATGCGGAACATATCGTTCAGACCTGCCCTCTGTACCATTCTACCCGGTCAATCATTTTGCCCCAGTAGGGTACCTTTAATGACAAACTGTACGGTAAACTAGAGCAGGGATCGGCAACCTAAGGCACTCGTGCCAAACGTGGCACGCAGAGTGATTTTCAGTGGCACGCGAGAGACATCTAAGAGGCCTCTATAAGTTGTTTTTTATTGTTAAAAAAGCAACAACATTTTCAAGTTCTGAATGAGGAAAATTGTCTGTCGAAGTCGATGTTTCTGAACGACGTAGCGACACATTTCAATAAGTTGAACTTTATTTATTTACTTACTTACAATACAAGGACCACTCTTATCTTATATATTACAGACGCTCCTTCTATAAAGAAGATTATTGCTTCATACGCTCATCTCGAATGGATTTGCATTGAAACTGGACATATCTTGCCGTGAAATCAACTTCAAAACATTTAACTACATATCTTTCCCTATTTAAGGCATATATTAAGATATATAGTTCAGCTTTTTCAGAAGTACATCGAAGAACTCAAAGCGGAGTTTTCTAATCAAAGGCAAGACTTTCAAATTGATGGACTCATTTGTTCATACCACATCAAGCTTAACTGGTTTGATATTACTACAACCTTCTTAGATGTAGATCTTTTTTTTAAATGAATTTTTAAAATTGTAAAATTATCCAAATGTGCAAATTTGCGGAATTTTTTGATTCAAGGAAGCTGGTTAGGAAAGCCATTTGCTATTCTCGACTGCTAGGCATTCGCTCTTTTACTTTCAGCTTTTGGTTCAACGTACACTTCTGAATAGATTTTATCGCACATGAAAGCTATTTTAAGCATATAAAGAGGTCAATTAACTACACTTGACGGCTCATTAATTTATACAGATTTATTGCATTTAAAAGAGTTATTAATGCTCATCGTCTTTAATTAAACATAAATATAAGTAATTCGAAAACACATTTTTTTTTGTATTATTAATTCAATAAATATTAGGGATTTATTTAATAGCACTGTATTATGTAATTTCTGTAATTATTAATGCTTAAAATGTAGGCTAAAATCCTTAAATGGAAAAAAAAACACTTAATGAAGAAAATGTTTATTTACAACTGCTTAACGTTAATTATTTTAATCCTCTAATAATTAAATCTTGTAATGAATAACATATGTTGGATAAAGAAATAATACTTAGTCACTAATATTTGTTATATTACAATACATAACTTGTTTCGCATCACTATAACGTCAACTGTAGAAACTTTTTTCTTTAATTAAAGGGAGATAATTAACCCGTTTTTTTAAGCTAATATTTCTAATGTATTTTTTCTTTAAAAAATAAAATAAATGGCTTACAATTTAAAACTTTGAAATAATCAAACTGTTAAAAGTATTTGAAAATTATATAAAAATTATATGACTAAAGACTTTATATGTACATGTATATTTTTAACATTACATTAACTACCCAGTTTGTATAATTACTACGCATCTCTTCCGCTTAACGATAATATGTAGAAATACCTTTTCTCTATACATAAAAACACATTAAACAACTTCTCATTTAAACTGAGATTAAAATATAATTAATATTTGCAGGTGTGAGATCCTCATCTTGACGAACAAATAATCATGTGTCGACAATAATTAGCATAAATTTGAAAGTTTAGTAATACCATATTGTATTTGATATAAATGAAAATAAAAAGGTTGATAATCACAAACACGTTAATTTTGTATTAAATATTAAACGCTTTAGCGATTTTCCTTTTATATAGCCTACTATCCTTTGCTTTCGGCCTAAGCTTAGATCTTGCTACGGAGTTAAATAAATTGTCCTAAAAAAAATATTTTATAAAAGTATAACAGAGCAGGTTGACTTTTAGGCTGTTGGCACGCCGAAGGATTTAAAAATCCTTGTTTGGAAAAAGGCACACAGTTAGCAAAAAAAATGCCACCCCTGAACTAGAGCAACTGACAGCCAGGGCGCAGTTCATCTCAAGTATTGGACTACACATCATAACTTTTGAGATCGAAGAAGAATAAGAAATCCGATGGGATTACGTTTTCATTAAAGCTTGGTTGGAGCCAATTATTCGACTCCGATTGGCTCTCTTGGCTTTCGCAGCCATGTTCAAACCATTAAAATTCAATTCTATTCAATTATATCGATATAGAATTATATATTAAATCTTCAGCATTAAGTGTAAATTAAACGTTTCTCCATAAACCCTTCCCGTACCGACCTACTTCTATCTATGCTGCCTTCAGTTCCGCTATATACGCGCCCGGGACTGTAAGGGTTAAGTAAATCTCAAGAACCATCTGAATAAAAGATTAAAATTTGAAGAGTTTTATGATTTACGGCAGTTTGATGCTACTGATTTATAGTAACAATAAAAGCTCCACTTGACTGGCCAGTATTGGGTTATTATTATAAAAAGAGTTGAACGGGGAAGATAAATGATATATATATATCTTTTTGTAATGAGGTGCTTATCTCCCTCCATGAAATTACTCTCGCACGTGACATGGTAATGAGAAAGGAGGCTTTTTTCCCCGAGATATTCATGCATTGGAGGCTATTTCCCGGGATATTCATGTATTGGAGAGTACAGTGATGATTATCTGCCTTTTTGTTTAGGTATAGAAGGTTGTTGGGGGAAAATTGTGCATGCGCACTTACAAATGTGGTTCAAAAAGAGGACGTGACCGGGAAAACGAGGACAAGTGGTAATGTCTGTGGTTTTAAAAAGAGGACATGTCGAGGAGAGCACGGAATAATGCTAACGTCTGTGGTTTTAATAAAAACGAGAACTCGTCCTGGAATACGAGGACGTTTAGTAGTTAGTAGTAACGCCTGTTGTTTTAAATATTGATATCTGCTGGAAAACGCAGTAGACATGTAGTAGAGTATGTGGTTTTAATCGTAGGACGCAATACTATTGCTCTGTATGAAAGGAGCCTCTGTAACATATACAATAATTTTAAAAGCTGTGTGTGTGTGTTTAACCAATCAAATTGGTTTCCACGTGTTTTCGTGGTTTCCCCGTATTTTACCCGTTGAAATGACGTGGTGCGCCCGCTGGGTAATAGCGTCTTGCCATTCCCCCATATCACCCAGGAACATGGAAGCCAGTAAGCAGAAGTTCATTTGTATGCATCAGATGTCCATATAGCAAGTAGTACACATTCCCAGCGGGCACACTACGTCGTTTTGATGAGGAAAAAATGTGGAAACCACGAAAACACGTGGAGACCACGTTTTTCCCCCGTCGATACTAAGATTGTCTAAATTATAATGTGATGTTGTTTTTCTTTAAAGAAGGCTAACGATGAGGATTATGTGGCCAGCACAATGACCAGCCGCTAATAACATTTGAGTGACTGGTATCGTTATTATCAAAACTATGGTGGTTGCAACAGGAAATGGTAAATGTAAACGAATCCAATCGGACCGAATTGGAACAAAGGGCCGTCGAAGCAGTTTTCACCACAGCATACTAGGGGGATTATGTGGCCGAAGAAAAGCCAAACCCGTTTTACCTTTCCCCCAATTAATGTCAGGTAATCCACCCATAAGAACTGTCGTAGACCAATGCACAAACATCCAAACGTAAACAAAACAAACAAACACAAAATCTTACTCTACACCAGGATTCGAAGCCAGGACCCTTGGTTACAAATGAGGGTTTGAGGTAAATATGGATGGTGTCTCCAAAGAACTGTAGAGCTTTGAGCATTATTTGAACCCGAATCGCTTGTGATCACATCACTCTGGGCCCTCAACGAAGCCCTCACGATGTCATCTTCCACGAAATGATACAATGAAAATATACTTTTCTCTAAGCAAGTGTCTCGTTTTGTTTTTAAAATGTTTATCTTTTATCATGTGACCGTTTATACGAGGGGCCGAACGTGGCCTAAATAAATAAAGACCACAACGTATTTTACATGATGTGTATAGTGTATACACTGACATACACACACATACACAAGACAACACAGTCGTATCGTATCAAATTGCTGTGTGTGATAGTTTTTACACATTGTACTGTAAAATAGTTTTGCTACTTTACTAGCCAACATAGTTTCATCAGGTATAAAGCCATGTTGCTGCCATAATTTGGAGAGGAGTTTTGTGAAAGAGTGGGATGAGGAGAGGGTGGGATATGGTGGTGTAGGGGGGGTCGAGGAAGGAAAGCAATTTATTTAGTTGATTGGTGGGAGGGAGCCACTAGCCACGAAACTTTTTTGGGACATTGACATATTATAGTGGATACTTGGACAAAGGTGCCTTTATTGATTATGATATAACTGGATAGACACACAAACACATAGATAGATGGTAGATAGATAGATGGTAGATAGATAGACGGTAGATAGATAGATAGATAGATGGTAGATAGATAGATAGATAGATGGTAGATAGATAGATAGATAGATGGTAGATAGATAGATGGTCGATAGATAGATAGATAGACGGTAGATAGATAGATAGATAGATGGTAGATAGATAGATAGATAGATGGTAGATAGATAGATAGATAGATGGTAGATAGATAGATGGTAGATAGATGGTAGATAGATAGATGGTCGATAGATAGATGGTAGATAGATAGATGGTAGATAGATAGACGGTAGATAGATAGATAGATAGATGGTAGATAGATAGATAGATAGATGGTAGATAGATAGATAGATAGATGGTAGATAGATAGATGGTAGATAGATAGATAGATAGATGGTAGATAGATAGATGGTAGATAGATGGTAGATAGATAGATGGTCGATAGATAGATGGTAGATAGATGGTAGATAGATAGATGGTCGATAGATAGATAGATAGACGGTAGATAGATAGATAGATAGATGGTAGATAGATAGATAGATGGCAGATAGATAGATAGATAGATGGTAGATAGATAGACGGTAGATAGATAGACAGAGAGACGGTAGATAGATAGATCGATAGATGGTAGATAGATAGATAGATAGATAGATGGTAGATAGATAGACGGTAGATAGATAGATAGATAGATAAATAGATAGATGGTAGATATATAGATGGTAGATAGATGGTAGATAGATAGACGGTAGATAGATAGATAGATAGATGGTAGATAGATAGATAGATAGATGGTAGATAGATAGATAGATAGATAGATAGATGGTAGATAGATAGATAGATAGACGGTAGATAGATAGATAGATGGCAGATAGATAGATAGATAGATGGTAGATAGATAGACGGTAGATAGATAGACAGAGAGACGGTAGATAGATAGATCGATAGATGGTAGATAGATAGATAGATAGATAGATGGTAGATAGATAGACGGTAGATAGATAGATAGATAGATAAATAGATAGATGGTAGATATATAGATGGTAGATAGATGGTAGATAGATAGACGGTAGATAGATAGATAGATAGATGGTAGATAGATAGATAGATAGATGGTAGATAGATAGATAGATAGATAGATAGATGGTAGATAGATAGATAGATAGACGGTAGATAGATAGATAGATAGATAGATAGATGGTAGATAGATAGATGGTAGATAGATAGATAGATAGACGGTAGATAGATAGATAGATAGATAGATAGATGGTAGATAGATAGATAGATAGATAGATGGTAGATAGATAGATAGATAGACGGTAGATAGATAGATAGATAGATAGACGGTAGATAGATAGATAGATTGATAGATAGATAGATGGTAGATAGATAGATAGATAGATGGTAGATAGATAGATGGTAGATAGATAGATAGATAGATGGTAGATAGATAGATAGTAGATAGATAGATGGTAGATAGATGGTAGATAGATAGATAGATGGTAGATAGATAGATGGTAGATAGATGGTAGATAGATAGATAGATGGTCGATAGATAGATGGTAGATAGATGGTAGATAGATAGATGGTAGATAGATGGTAGATAGATAGATAGATAGATGGTAGATAGATGGTAGATAGATAGATAGATAGATGGTAGATAGATGGTAGATAGATAGATAGATAGATGGTAGATAGATGGTAGATAGATAGATAGATAGATGGTAGATACATGGTAGATAGATGGTAGATAGATAGATAGATGGAAGATAGATGGTAGATAAATAGATAGATAGATAGATGGTAGATAGATAGATAGATAGATGGTAGATAGATAGATAGATAGATGGTAGATAGATGGTAGATAGATAGATAGATAGATAGATGGTAGATAGATGGTAGATAGATAGATAGATAGATGGTAGATAGATAGATAGATAGATGGTAGATAGATAGATAGATAGATGGTAGATAGATAGATAGATGGTAGATAGATAGATGGTAGATAGATAGATGGTAGATAGATAGATGGTAGATAGATGGTTGATAGATAGATGGTAGATAGATATATGGTAGATAGATAGATGGTAGATAGATAGATAGATGGTAGATAGATGGTTGATAGATAGATGGTAGATAGATAGATAGATAGATGGTAGATAGATAGATAGATAGATGGTAGATAGATAGATGGTAGATAGATAGATGGTAGATAGATGGTAGATAGATAGATAGATAGATGGTAGATAGATAGATAGATAGATGGTAGATAGATAGATGGTAGATAGATAGATGGTAGATAGATAGATAGATAGATAGATAGATGGTAGATAGATGGTTGATAGATATATGGTAGATAGATAGATGGTAGATAGATAGATAGATAGATAGATAGATGGTAGATAGATGGTTGATAGATATATGGTAGATAGATAGATGGTAGATAGATAGATGGTAGATAGATAGATGGTAGATAGATAGATAGATAGATAGATAGATGGTAGATAGATGGTTGATAGATATATGGTAGATAGATAGATGGTAGATAGATAGATGGTAGATAGATAGATGGTAGATAGATAGATAGATAGATAGATAGATGGTAGATAGATGGTTGATAGATATATGGTAGATAGATAGATGGTAGATAGATAGATGGTAGATAGATAGATGGTAGATAGATAGATGGTAGATAGATATATGGTAGATAGATAGATGGTAGATAGATAGATGGTAGATAGATAGATATATGGTAGATAGATAGATGGTAGATAGATATATGGTAGATAGATAGATATATGGTAGATAGATAGATGGTAGATAGATAGATATATGGTAGATAGATAGATGGTAGATAGATAGATGGTAGATAGATGGTTGATAGATAGATGGTAGATAGATATATGGTAGATAGATAGATGGTAGATAGATGGTTGATAGATAGATGGTAGATAGATATATGGTAGATAGATAGATGGATAGATGGTAGATAGATAGATGGTAGATAGATAGATGGTAGATAGATAGATATATGGTAGATAGATAGATGGTAGATAGATATATGGTAGATAGATAGATATATGGTAGATAGATAGATGGTAGATAGATAGATGGTAGATAGATAGATGGTAGATAGATAGATATATGGTAGATAGATAGATGGTAGATAGATATATGGTAGATAGATAGATGGTAGATAGATGGTTGATAGATAGATGGTAGATAGATATATGGTAGATAGATAGATGGTAGATAGATGGTTGATAGATAGATGGTAGATAGATATATGGTAGATAGATAGATGGTAGATAGATGGTTGATAGATAGATGGTAGATAGATATATGGTAGATAGATAGATGGATAGATGGTAGATAGATAGATGGTAGATAGATAGATGGTAGATAGATAGATATATGGTAGATAGATAGATGGTAGATAGATATATGGTAGATAGATAGATATATGGTAGATAGATAGATGGTAGATAGATATATGGTAGATAGATAGATGGTAGATAGATAGATGGTAGATAGATGGTTGATAGATAGATGGTAGATAGATATATGGTAGATAGATAGATGGTAGATAGATGGTTGATAGATAGATGGTAGATAGATATATGGTAGATAGATAGATGGATAGATGGTAGATAGATAGATGGTAGATAGATAGATGGTAGATAGATAGATATATGGTAGATAGATAGATGGTAGATAGATATATGGTAGATAGATAGATATATGGTAGATAGATAGATGGTAGATAGATAGATGGTAGATAGATAGATGGTAGATAGATAGATATATGGTAGATAGATATATGGTAGATAGATAGATGGTAGATAGATAGATGGTAGATAGATAGATGGTAGATAGATAGATATATGGTAGATAGATAGATGGTAGATAGATATATGGTAGATAGATAGATATATGGTAGATAGATAGATGGTAGATAGATAGATATATGGTAGATAGATAGATGGTAGATAGATAGATGGTAGATAGATGGTTGATAGATAGATGGTAGATAGATATATGGTAGATAGATAGATGGTAGATAGATGGTTGATAGATAGATGGTAGATAGATATATGGTAGATAGATAGATGGTAGATAGATAGATAGATGGTAGATAGATGGTTGATAGATAGATGGTAGATAGATAGATAGATAGATGGTAGATAGATAGATAGATAGATGGTAGATAGATAGATGGTAGATAGATAGATGGTAGATAGATGGTAGATAGATAGATAGATAGATGGTAGATAGATAGATAGATAGATGGTAGATAGATAGATGGTAGATAGATAGATGGTAGATAGATAGATAGATAGATGGTAGATAGATAGATAGATAGATGGTAGATAGATAGATGGTAGATAGATAGATGGTAGATAGATAGATAGATAGATGGTAGATAGATAGATAGATAGATGGTAGATAGATAGATGGTAGATAGATGGTAGATAGATAGATGGTAGATAGATATATGGTAGATAGATAGATGGTAGATAGATGGTAGATAGATAGATGATAGATAGATAGATAGATAGATGATAGATAGATAGATAGATGGTAGATAGATAGATAGATAGATAGATAGATAGATGGTAGATAGATATATGGTAGATAGATAGATGGTAGATAGATAGATGGTATATAGATAGATGGTAGATAGATAGATAGATAGATGGTAGATAGATGGTTGATAGATAGATGGTAGATAGATAGATAGATAGATGGTAGATAGATAGATGGTAGATAGATATATGGTAGATAGCTAGATGGTAGATAGATAGATAGATAGATAGATAGATGGTAGATAGATGGTAGATAGATAGATGATAGATAGATAGATAGATGGTAGATAGATAAATGGTAGATAGATAGATAGATAGATAGATGGTAGATAGATAGATAGATAGATGGTAGATAGATGGTAGATAGATGGTAGATAGATAGATGGTAGATAGATAGATAGATAGATGGTAGATAGATAGATAGATAGATGGTAGATAGATGGTAGATAGATGGTAGATAGATAGATGGTAGATAGATAGATAGATAGATGGTAGATAGATGGTAGATAGATAGATGGTATATAGATAGATGGTAGATATATAGATAGATAGATGGTAGATAGATAGATGGTAGATAGATAGATAGATAGATGGTAGATAGATAGATAGATAGATGGTATATAGATAGATGGTAGATAGATAGGGTACACGGTGGTCATGCGGCAGCGCGTTCGACTGGCGTTGTGGGTTAGAATCCTGGTGAAAGTTAGTATTTGTTCCAGGGACTGTTGGGTGTCCATGAGTCTACCCAGCTCTGATGGCATTAGTACCTGGCATTAGTTGTCGTAAAAAAAGGCGGCTGGGCATTGTGCTGGCCACAACATCCCCCTAGTATGATCAATTTGGTCCAAAGTCAAAGGGTACTTTACTAGATTGATAAAAGGACACTTACTTAGATAGATATATCGATAGTTAATCAGAGAGATGTATAGATAGTCAGATAGATGACAGATAGATGTGTTGGACACTCAACGGGGCAGTGGACCAAATACAGAAAAACTGACATCCAAAAAGACACACACAAACATGGATACCACGTCGTATCGACGGGGAAAGAACGTGGAAACCACGAAAACACGTCGATACGACGTGGTGTGCCCGCTGAGATACACCCATAGGCGGGAATGTGTGTCCAGCATAAGATGCTCCGCGGTCTTAATTATCCCTAGCAACTGTCCTACCCATCAACAGACGAGTAGACTCAGGGACACGCATCACCCCTTCCCCAGGCTGAACCCTGGACATTCGGTACGCCAGCTCATTTCTGACGCTGGCTGCCACTGAACCACACAAGTTAAGCCCACAATTAATATACACAAGCATTACCAAAACAAGATAGTTGGTATAATAGTTCAATTAGCAACTACCCAACAACATAAAAACAAAAATTAATAAGCAACAATCTCATCTATTTTTTTAAGTCTAATTTTAACTTTGCACTTACCATCAAAACGATAAAAAGATGTAGACCTATTTTCCTTCGAACGAGTATTGATCTCTTCTTCTTCTCTCTCTCTCTATCTCTCTTTCTTATCCTTTCATCTCTCTGTCTATCCTCACAAACGAATATCTTCAGCGTATAAGAAAACAGCTACTCACTCACACCTTCCAACGTTAAACTGTTGTGTAGTCTGCTTGTGTTTTTAACGAAACGTGTAGGCCTACAAAACAACACAGAATCTACTGCACTTTATACGGTGTATTATCTCCTTTACTCTTCAATCATTATAGTCGGTAATTATCTTACATGAAAGTAAAAACAAACAACACATGTTAACGGTAAATCAACATGCATTAGTCAATATGACACACAGAATAGCCTCTTTGATCTATATATAACTATTGACAGCCCGTGACCTACTTTTAAGCGAATACCTTAAAAAGTTAGACAGGAAAAGAAGAAATAAAAAGCGAACTAATCCATGATGGGCATTGCCAAAAAGAAAAAAACACACACACACACACACTGTAGCAGAAGTGAATCTCGACGAAAAAATCTGGCCTACTATAAACTTCGTTGACGGTTTGTTTTGATTTTGTTTTCAAATTTTCATCCCAACTGTCCAGATACTAGACGAGTGTAGGACGATTTAAAATAACCTCTTTTATTTTTTTGGTTTGTTTGGCGCTGATCCCACTAACACCCTATCATGCATCTCTTCGGCCCTGGCCTGTTTGAAGCTGTCTGCTAGAATCACTCTCTTCCCCCCTTTCCCTCCCCACGCCCACACGTGGATCTGCCTCTAAGGTCAAGTCACGCCTCCACCTCCCCTTGCCCTCACACCACTTTTTTCCCGCCCTTTTGTGTTTTTTTTTTAAACCTTTGATTACATGTTTTTTGTTTGTATGCGTGCGTGATGAGGGGGAGGGGCATCTTAGTATGTGTATTTACTAGTTGAGGGTATGCCGCACTGGATATTCTAAATGATAAGAAGAAAACATCATATGAAGCGTGTTGCCCGAAATAAACCGGAAGTTCATGAACACGATAAACCGTGACGTATTGACAAGGTCACGCCTCATTAAGACTTGAAAATTTGAAAGAATGCTTTGCCCTGGACTTTACGTCTATGTTGCAAGTTTCAGCTCTAAAACTAAAGCATAACGAGAAATGGGTCGGTCGGTCGTCAGAAGCTAATAATATTATAAAAGGATTTTAAAAAATAGAAAGTGTGGGAATTCCTGACTGCTCAGGCTATTTGTAAGCCCCATTGACATTGAACTCAATTCTGATTAAAAAGCTTAGCGTCCGGTATCGTCTGCTCTCACGTCAGCTCTGACTTCAAACAGTTTCTCGAACTCCAGAACAAGAGGTTGATTCTATGGCAACCAAAAATGTTACTTTACTCGTTAAAAAAAAACACACCACACAACCTCTTAGCCAACGAAATTGACCACAGGTGCTGCCAATTTAACCAGCAGACGTCTTTCAACCCCCATCGCCCCCCTTCCCCCCAAAAAACCCTCGCCAACCGTTTCGGTAAGCTCCAGCTTAAGGCATCAAGCAAATCAAGGGGACATAGAAATGTACAAATACACGATTCTTGTCTTAAGAGTTACGTTTCTTTGCACAATTAGCTTGTCTACATTTCTTAGAATTTTAATTAAAATAGGCATAGGCTTAAACACATTTTACGAATTATCTCGAGTCTTGAGTTGTTTTCAAAGTTGCTCAAAGGGTGGTCTGTCTGTCTATATCTATACAGTAGATCTGTATGGTAATTTTTGTCCATGGTCTATGTCTGTCTGTCTGTCTATCTATCTATCTGTCTATCTTAGTATCTATCTATCTATCTATCTATCTATCTATCTATCTATCTATCTATCTATCTATCTATCTATCTATCTATCTATCTATCTATCTATCTAACTATCTGCCTGTCTGTCTGTCTGACTATCTATCTATCTATCTATCTATCTATCCATCTATCTATCTATCTAGTACTCTTTCCGAGTGAAATTCGGTCATGGAATGGGTTGCCTGAACAAACCAGGAAAACCTGTAACTTAAAATCATTTAAAACATTATTAGACTAGACTCGACCACAGATGAGCGTAGGGCGCAAAAATCTTCTTTATAGATGGAGCGTCACTAATATGTAAGATATATATATATATATAGCTATTTATTTTAATAAAATAATCTAATTAAACTAAAACATCCCTTTTTTTTCATAACTTTTTTTATGTTTTCAATAATTTATATTGGGGCTAATGATGAAAATGTCGGCATATAATTAAGCCTACGTTAAGCCCATTGATTGGACTAATGCATCACTATGGCACGCGTGTCGTTTAATGGATGAATGTGAGTTGGTGTTAAGGAAAAAAAAAATAGTCAACGGAATGACTAATTTTATTTAGGCTCTACCGAAGGCACGCGTGCCAAACTTGGCAAGCAGAAAGATTTTCAATGGCACGCTAGAGACCTCAAGCAGTGTTTTTTTTATTTTATGAAAAAGCAACAACAGCAACAGTTTCCGGTTCTGAATGTGGAATACTGACTGCTAAAGCCGATGTTTCTGAATGACATAGACACACATTTCAGTGAGTTGAACTTGCATTTATAAGGACCACTGGAATAAATTTGCATTGAAACTGGATATATCTTGGCGTGAAATCAATTTCAAAACATTTACCTACCTGTACATCCCTATATTAGGACAAATATTAACCCTTCCCGTACCGACCTACTTCTACCTATGCTGCCTTCAGTTCCGCTATATACGCGCACGGGACTGTAAGGGTTAAGATATATAGTTGGGCCTTATCATAAGTATATCGGAGCACTCAAAGCGGAGTTCTCTAACCATTTATTCATACTACATCAAGCCTAACTGGTTTGATATTACTACAATCTTCGTGGATGTAGATATTTTTAAGTGTAGGTATATCTGCGATTTTAAAAGCAAGTTGAATTTTAAAACATTTAAAAAATGGGCATCCAAATGTGCCAATTTGTGGAAAAGATCTGGAAGGAAGCTGCTTAGTAAAGTCATCTGCTATTCTCAACTGCTAGGCATTCGCTCTTCTACTTTCAGCTTACACGTGTGAACAGATTTTATCACACATGGAAACTGTTTTAAGCGAACAAAGAGGTCACCTACACTTGACCAATTAGAAGTGACTAAATATGTATCTGACATTATACAATTAGCGAAGAGCATTCAAGACAAGGCGCTCATAAATTGATACAGACTGATTACATTTAAAATAGTTTTTATGCTCATCTGCTTTAATTAAGCATAAATATATGTAATTCTAAAACAAATTTTATTTGTATTATTAATTTAATAAATATAAGAGACCTATTTAATAGCACTATATTATGTAATTTCTGTAATTATAAATGTTTAAAAGATAAACTCCTTATATGGACAAACAATAATAATTAATGCAAGAAAGTTTTGTTTGCAACTGTTTAACGTAAATTAATTTTAATTCTCTAATTATTAAATCTTGTAATCAAGACCATAATGCTGGATACATATAAAGAAAAAATAATTAGTCTGTAATATTTGTTATATTACAAAACATAACTTGTTTGGCATCACTATGGAATCACTATGGAATCAAATGTGAAAACGGGTTTTTAATAAAAGGGAGGTAATTAACCCGTTTATTTGCGCTAATATTTCTAATATTATGATTCGCTTTTAAAAGAATAACTGTTTAACAATATATACCTTACAAATGGTCAAACTGTAATAAGTATTTTAAAATTATATAACTATAATATGAATAAATATTTTATATGTGTATTTTTAAACATCACATTAACTACCCAATTTGTATGATTACTTCGAATCTTTTCCGTCTATATATGATTTTTCCCAATTGATATCTTAATGATAGTATGACATGAAAGGACATCTGTAATCAAGACAAATTTTCATTTGTTTGGATCAATAAAGAAATCTTATCTTATCTTAAAAAAAAAAGAAAGGACATCTCTTAAATTGAGATCAAATTATAATTAATATTGACAACTAAATGACAGTGCACTGCTTGGCTTTTTTTCTCAAGATCTTGGCATTTTCGATCCTAAGTTGGGACTTGGGATATTGGCTTTTTTTTTATTGGACCTTGGCTTTTGAACTTGGCTTTTTCTTTCAAGAAAATATTAGCATTATTGTATGTATTTTAGTATCCAAAATGTAATTTGGGAAACGATTAAAAGTCTAAATGCATATTATGTTATGTCATCTTTACTGCTACAGTAGATTTAGCTAGACTCATAGTGTCACATTGTCACTAGCGACGGCTCGGTTAATTCGTAGAAAAAACAGTGCTTGGTGGCTGGAAATTGAGTGAATGGATATGGTGGCAAACGAAGATGGGGAGGGGAGGGTGAAGCGGTGTATAATTAATTAAGAGGTCAGACCAAAAGATGGATTGAAAATTTCCTTTTCAGCCGCACTCAACGCGTCGTCGTGGAAGGTGAGAGCTCCTGCTTTGGTCCGGTCATGTCTGGAGTTCCACAGGGTTCGGTGCTGGGACCCACTCTGTTCTTGATCTACATCAATGACCTGGGAGACGGGATCCACGCCAGGGTTCGGCTTTTTGCAGATGATACCATACTGTATTCTCACATCGAGAGCCCCAATGACGCTTTATATCTACAGGGCGACCTCAATAGGTTGGAGACCTGGGAATCGAAATGGCAAATGACGTTCAATGTTGATAAGTGCAACCTCCTCTCTATTTCAAGGAAGAGGACTAGCATCCCCACCAGCTATACCTTGCATGGTCACACTCTTGAGAGGGTTTCAGATGCCAAGTACCTTGGAGTGAACATCACAGAAAAACTCCACTGGGGCACACATGTCCAATCTATTGCTGCCAAAGCAAATAGAGCTTGCGCCTTCGTCCAAAGGAACCTCAAGGGATGCTCCACCAGGATCCAGACCCATTGTTATAAAAGTTTAGCTCGTCCCATCCTGGAGTACGCATCAACTGTATGGGATCCTCATCAACAACACCTGATATCTAAGCTTGAGATGATCCAACGTCGAGCGGCACGTCGTATCTTACAGGACTACGGCCTTAAATCTAGCGCCTCAGCTTTGGTGGCCCAACTCCAACTGGAGCCCCTACATCATCGCAAAGCGATAAACAAGGTCACCACTATTTACAAGATCGTGAACCGCCACGTGGAAATGTCCACTCAGCCAGGCCGAATCCAACAGGTATCCCGCTCTACCCGAGGCCATCAGCTCAAGCTGCATGTCCCACATGCACGCACCGACGTCTACAAATATTCTTTTTTTCCGTCAGCCATTAGGCTGTGGAACACCCTGGACCAGGCCTCCATCACTGCCCCTACAGTTCAGGCTTTTAAATCGTCACTGAAGGGCTGGTCTAAAAACCTAAAGTGACACTGTGTCATCTGTTTATAATTGTTGTTTGTGATGTTTTTTATTTTATGTGTATTTAAATTGTGGACTCTTTCCTCGGTACTAACGGGGTATCCACAGTAATATGAAGAAGAAGAAGAAGAACCTCACATTTGACATCACAAAATTAATTGATCATACATCATGGTACCTATTGCGAATGAATAGAAGAAATATTCCACATCATATGACTATGTAGGTTATTAACTGGAAGAGGTTGAGACAAAAAACAATGCGAGGTGGGAGGAGAGACAAATAGTGTAAATAAGTAGGGAGGGGTGAGGGGGCAAAGGGCAGGCAAATAGTATAAAGGTGTGAGGGGGGGCACATTTTGCATCGGGAAAATAGTGCACGGTTGGGGGTGGGGGCAATAATAAATCAGGCTTTTTCTGCACTTGCGCATGATTTCACCCTAAACAATT
Source organism: Anisus vortex (assembly GCA_949126835.1). Lineage (NCBI taxonomy): Eukaryota > Metazoa > Mollusca > Gastropoda > Planorbidae > Anisus > Anisus vortex. Next base: position 4,167,421 of record OX421501.1, read on the forward strand.
CAAAAACTTTTTTTTTTAAAGTATCAAAAATTGAAACGTAAACAGCTCATTGATTTAATTAAACTTATTATAACTTAAATATCGAAAATAAAAAATATATATTTTCATAAACCAAAAATGAAACATTGTTTCTATTTTTTTTTTTTTTTTAAGTTTTTAGTTTTGGTGACAAAAAAAGGGGGGAGGGAGGGGGGCTGGAGATGTTCGCATACGTGTAGTTGTAAAAATTAAGCGGGGGGGGGGGGGGGAAATAGGTCACCGAAACCATTTTTATTATAACTTGGATTTTCTGAGATTTTAGAGCTAAATGATAATGTTTATACAATAATTACCATAAATAAAAAAAGTTTATTAATAAGATAAGATAAGATAAGATAAGATAAGATTGCTTTATTGATCCAAATGAATGGAAAATTGACTTGATTACATAAATTTCGTTTTTCAGCATACCTAAAACAATATTAAAGAACCATTTGTACTCAAACACAATAGACATTCACGCACACTATCATACCATTTATCATACAAGAAAACATATTGTGTTTGGTATAAATGCAAATAAAAAGGATGATAATCACAAACAAGTTCATTTAGTATTACATATAAAACACTTTAACGATTTTCTCAATACATAATTTCCTTTGCGTTTGGCCTTTGCCTTGCTACGAAGTTAAATGTTCTATTAAAAATAAATTCAAAAAGTATAATAGAGCAGTTTGACTTTTGGGCTGTTGGCACGCTGAATGATTTAGAAATCTTAGTTTGGCACACTATTAGCAAAAGGTTGCCGACCCCTACCCTACGACGTATCTGTATCTATGTTTGATAGTGGGAAGGTTTGTTTAGGCCTACTTGTTTTTAAGCTTAGCTAAGACGCTAACTTTCACCGTGAACAGACATAATAAGAGAAAATAACTATATTAATAAATGTATAGATAAGCAGACAGACATGTCGATAGATGGACATAAATATAGACAGACAGATAAACACGCAGGTGGGCAGATAGGAACAAAGACATGCAGGTAGACACATAGAAAGACAGATAAACACGCAGTTAGATCAATAGACAGATAAATCAATACGCAGGTAGGCAGAGAGACACATAGACAAGCAGGTAAACAAAAAGACAGACAGATAAACACGCAGGTAGGCAGAGAGACACATAGACAAGCATGTAGACAAAAAGACATAGCCTACAGATAAACACGCAGGTAGGCAGAGAGACACATAGACAAGCAGGTAGACAAAAAGACAGACAGATAAACACGCAGGTAGGCAGAGAGACACATAGACAAGCAGGTAGACAAAAAGACAGACAGATAAACACGCAAGTAGACTGATAGTCAAATAGACATTCACGCAGACAGGCAGGCAGATAAACAGACATTAGGAAGATACCGAGACAGGAAGACAGAGTGATACAGGCAGACACTATAAATACAGATTGACGCTCATTATAGAGACAAACAAAACATAGTAAAAAAAGATGAACGAAATGACAATCAGAAGGGTTGGACAGACGGACAGATAGATTGATAAGATAGATTGGTAGATGCATAGACTATACACCTTTTTTTTATACTCGTTACCGTCTCCATGAACACATACCCTCCCCTTCCAACCCATCCAAGAAAAGAAAACGTTCTTATATTATATCAGTCTTTATGAACTCTATTTCGTTTTCTAAATATTATGTTATATATTGCAGACGCTCCTCCTACGCTCATCCGTGGTCCGAGTCTAGTCTTGCATCTGTATTAATGCATTAAATGATGTTAAAGTTTTTTACTTGGCTTTCCTGGTTTGTTCAGGCAACCCAATCCATGCCCGAATGGCACTCGGGAAGAAAGAGTGCTTATAATATTATATGCATTTGTAGGCCTACTCGCATAAATGTGTGTTCAATCTGAGTTCTGGATCGCACCTGTTTGGTAATAATTGATCAATCAATTAGCGCCAACTGCATTAACTCATTAACAACAAGTTTGAGTTGATTTTGTTTTTTTAAAAAGCCGCGATCCTCAAAACCTGGGCCCGCCATAGCCCCCCCCCTCCCCCGCAATGAAAGTATCAGTTAGTAATTTGGGGCACGGTGGCCGTGCGGCAGCGCGTTCGGCTGGCGTACCGAAGGTCCCGGGTTCGAATCCTGGTGCAGGCTAGGATTTTTTCCCCGGTCTGGAGAATGTCCCTGAGTCTACCCAGCTCGGATGGGTACCTGACCTTAGTTGGGGTAAAGTAAAGGCGACTGTAGGCCTACATAGTGCTGGCGACACAATCACCTAGAATGCCGTGGCCACAGAAACTGGTGAACGCCGCTCCACCGGCCATATGGATCAATTTGGTCCGACGGAATTACTGTACTTAATTTTTATAGGACGAGGGAAGATGTAAGTAGGGATGTCGGGCGGATCGGGTTGGTAGGGGGTGGGGGAGTGATAATTTTGGACGGGGGTGAGGGTGGGGGCGAGGGCTATGATTGTTGATTGCATTCACGAGCTCACGCAAAGGCACGTGCAGTTGTGTCTGAATAAGTCGCCACGCGAGCTTGTAACAAAAGAGAGCGATAGAGAGAACCAGAGAGAGAGAGAAAGAGAGAGAGACTGTAAATGAGACCGCGAATTATATACACTGTTGGTCACGTGTCTGTTTCCACCATCTTCGTCATTTGTTAGTAATGATGTTATTTTCATTACAGCATTGTGACGGGAAACGTGACCTAGATTCGTTAATAAAGTTTTCATTTTTTTATTATAAACTTAAAACGCTTTTTTAAATTGTTCATTTGTGATTGAAAGGTATTTTAAGTACAATTTTAAGTACAAAGAAATATGTTTCAACGATAAAATAGTTGTCAAATTTGTTCTTTGTATATATATATCAATATATAAAAATCTGCCATTTAATTGGTGTGCGCCTTTGAAAGCTTAAAATCCCCTTCTCTATCTTAGCTATGAAACTGGGTAGATTATAGGGGATGGGGGGGGGGGGGGGCGAGAACAAGGCATCATGTGTGGAAAGGGTGTAGGGGTGGGAGTCGGATTGTTCTGGAACAGTTGTGCCCAGTAGAGCAGCTCTCAATGACCTTGAACCACCCACCTGTTGCTGCAGCTCTCGCCCGCTCACAGCCAGCACACACACCGAGGTGGGGGGGGGGGGAGTGGCAGAAAGAACAAATAAGAGGCTGGAAAAGAGGAGAAGAGAGCGAGAGAGAGGGTGAAATGAGAAATATATTGGGTGAGAGACAACAGAAGAGAGAAAGAAAGTTGAAATAGAGAGGCGGGAAGAAATAAATAGATAGGTCAACAGGGAGATAGAAAGGGAGAAGGAGACAGAGAGAGAGAGAGAGAGAGAACAAGGAGCAGAGAAAAAATAAAGGCTATAGCGAGAAATGGAGAAAGATAAAGTGCGAGAGAAATGAAGAGAGAGAGAGAGAGAGAACAAGGAACAGAGAAAAAATAAAGACTATAGCGAGAAATCGAGAAAGATAAAGTGCGAGAGAAATGAAGAGAGAGAGAGAGAGAGAACAAGGAACAGAGAAAAAATAAAGGCTATAGCGAGAAATGGAGAAAGATAAAGTGCGAGAGAAATGAAGAGAGAGAGAGAGAGAACAAGGAACAGAGAAAAAATAAAGGCTATAGCGAGAAATGGAGAAAGATAAAGTGCGAGAGAAATGAAGAGAGAGAGAGAGAACAAGGAACAGAGAAAAAATAAAGGCTATAGCGAGAAATGGAGAAAGATAAAGTGCGAGAGAAATGAAGAGAGAGAGAGAGAGAACAAGGAACAGAGAAAAAATAAAGGCTATAGCGAGAAATGGAGAAAGATAAAGTGCGAGAGAAATGAAGAGAGAGAGAGAGAACGAGATAAAGAGAGACATGGGTAGAATAGATAGAGAGGAGATATATGTAGCCTATATATAATCTGGAATAACAGACAAACTGTGAAATAAATAAAGCACCTTCAACCAGGTGTTGGATCCACTGAATATATTATACAATTAGAAGTTTGTTATATATATTTAAATGTCTTCTATAGACTCCTTTACCGATCGGGACAAAAGTTAATTTCATAAATTGTAAACGTCCTCCAAAATATTTTTTTAAATACCAACTAGATTGCTTAATTTGTTAATTAATTTATTTTAATAAACGTATTAGTATTACTAATTAAGGTTATAAACTGGAGCGCCATTTAAAAAATATATAAAACTGCTTTCATATTAGATTATGTGTTTCTTAAGACTGGGTTTTCCCGTGCTGCGAATTATTAATTAAGTAATTATTATTTTGATTGTTTGTTTCTTTTTGAGTGTTTTTATACTGTCAAAACATATTGTAGTAATTTGTTTCTCCGTCATTTTGACGGGGGGATAAATACTAGTATTTATATATCTATTAAGTCGTCTGTATCCGACTTTGAATTTTGAATCTGGCATGCAACGCCCATGTCACTTCTCCCAACCCCCTTTTTTTTCCACTTCATCCAATAGTAAAAACAGTATTAAAAAAAAAACCACTAGCGAACCAGGAAAGACAACTGCTAATTTTATTCAAACCCCAGTCTAGCTTCAGTTGTCTCCCCATTCCCCCACCATCCAATGACATGAGGAAGCTGTTTTCACGTCTGAAAAGTGCACACGTCTGCAATGCACAGGTTTGTGTGTAGGAAAATAAAATGCAGGAAAGATTGGAAGAAAAAATACAAAAAGATTGCCTAGTTATTTGCTATTGTATTTTTTAATACATTTACTATTAGGCTGAAAAGGCTAATTAATTTTACATTAGTTGCTTAACAAAAGTCTCTTTACTATAGTCACCAAAAAAACAACAACTAAAATGTAGACAAATAACTAATGGGCTTTGTATTATGTCAGCAAAGACTCATTCAAAATTCACACAGGCCATAAAATAATTTTAAACAAGGAAATAATTTTAAAAAAACAACATAAAAATACTTTAAAAAAAATGAGCACTAAACTTTTAAATGATGAAAACTATGAAAACAATATTTTTTTATAAATTTAGAATATAAATATTTAAACAAATTATCAGATATGAATTTGTTATATAAATATTGTTCTACATAAAGAAAAATTTCTAGAATATAAATTCTTAATATAAATATACATAAAAATATTAATACTTTTAGAAAAAAAAATTTGCATAAAAATATGCTTGTACAAACAAGGATCAAAAATTTTTAACAAAGGGCATTAATTCACAACATTTGGACAAGAAGTTTATACTCATAAATTAAAAAACAGGGTTGTATTGGCTGAGCATTGTGTTGGCCACACAGTTCCCTTTGTAGGGCCAAGGTAACCAAAAACTCCACTTCTTTGAACAAAGAAACCAGATTCCGATTGTGAATATTTATTCATCTTGAGAGAAATAATAATAAAAAAAAAAAAACACTTCTATTTCGGAAACGGCTGTAGGCATATGCTATTAGTACTCTAATAACTTTAAAAAAAAAAATGCTTGATTAAAAATAATTAGCAATGTTTCATATACATTTCTTTACAAAGCTACATAGGCCAAACAGAGTACAGACAATTAGCCAATGTTTTTTGCGAAGTATGATATCGCAATTTCCAGCTGACAATATGCGAATGCAGTTCCTCAAAGTCAATAGAAGAAATAAAAACACAAACTACTATTAAACTGTTTAGTGAAGAAGAACAGTAAAATATAATACAAATCTACTTTTGTAATGCAGAAAAAACATTGAAAAGTTTACTGGCATTTCAGTTTTTTGGCTTTTAATAAAAGCGTGTTGACATTAGTTTTCATAAATCTGTTTATTCATTTAACAAAAAAATTTTGAGCAATTTATCTATTCACTGACACAATCAATGTAAGGGAAACATTTTTGTTTTATTTATAAAAAATCATGTTAATAAAAGAAAGCATCACAGATAAAATAGTTGTAAAAAAAATTGTCATTGAAAAGAAACAGATAAAAAATCTTTACCGATTGGTAAACAAGAAATGTAGCAATATGCCGAATTTCCAGGACATGGAATGCTTTAAAATATTACTTTGAAAATATGTTTCAGTTTCTGGACGGATAATAAGAACGACATTTGGCTCGGAAGCAGATCATCAGCAGATGCCGAACTTGTCTTCGGCTTCTGGAGATATCAGTAAAAAATGGTGGCTTAAGAGTCCATGACCTGTGACAGACAAACACTGTCATGTTTTGTTTGAATCTCAACAGCCGCCATCCCTGGCCTCGCTGTTAGTCTATAGCCCAGGGTGACTAACATGTTCCTTTACAGCTTGGCATTATAGGAAGAAAGGAGAGTTAAACTGGCCAATATTAAAGCAACAATAAAGAGATTCAATTCCTTTTTCATTTGTGGAATAAACTGTTCATAAAATATATATTAGACAGATTGTTCTGGATATAGTGTCAGTAACAAATATGTAACAAATAGGAATAAGACTAATTTCAAAAACACAGATAAGCCTAGGAAGCAATAATCTTAAGTATAGGAGGTAAGTTTGTAAAATATAAGATGAGATGATATTACAAAACATACATTTTTTGGCTTCACTATAGAAACAAATGTGGAAGTGTTCTTTAATTAAAGGGAGATAATTAACCCGTTTTTTCCGCTAATATTTCTAATGTAATTCTTTTTTTTCTTTCATAAAAAAATAATTCACATACAATTTATATCTTTGATATGATCAAACTGTAAAAAGTATTTAAAAATCATTAAATATTATAAGGCTAAAAAAATTCATATGTATATTTTTAAACATCACATTAACTACCTTGTTTGTATGGTTATTATCTTTCTACACCACTTGAGGATGATGGTCATGTGGGTTGATCTAGTTATCTGCACATTAAAGAACTTCTGAGTTCAACTGAGATCAATATATATTTACGTAATATGAGCATGTGTATGTCATATCTAGAATAACAAAGGATAATGTTTTAGACAATAATTACTATAAATGTGAAAGTTTAGTAATAAAATATTGTATTTGATATGAATGCCAATACATTTAAAAAGGATGATAATCACAAACACATTAATCTTGTATTAAATATAAAACGCTTTAACGATTTTCTTTATAGATAATTATCTACTTTGCTTTTGGCCTGGGTCTTGCTATGGAGTTAAATTTATAGTTCTATAATTTTGAAAATAAATTTTTTAAAACTATAAAAGGGCAGGTTGACTTTTAGGCTGTTGGCAAGCTGAATGATTTTGAAATCCTAGTTTGGCACACTGTTAGCAAAAGGTTGCCGAGCCCTGATTTAAACCACCACCTCTTGTTTAAAGGCAGCCAGGCTGGCTTATATATATATATTTATATATAACAAAAAAAAATCCAGTTCTTCAGTTTCCAATACTTTTTGGTATTGACTGGGTATGCAGTCTACTGGTTGTAGTTATAAATACTATTAAAAATACAACACATTGTATACTTTCCTACTGCAGTTGGAAAACATAAACCTCAAAGATTGAACTCCAATTTAACATATTTGTGACCCTCCTCCATGAATTTAGTAGCATTGAGCCCAAGGGTCATTTTAGTTATTTAATTATCTTTATAGTGATTTGAATTCTGAATTCAATGGTTAAAACCGTTTATGAATTGAAGAAATAGTCTAATAGATAGGTGTGTTTAACTGTAGGCCCTGTCTGAAACCTGATTTTGAGAAAAAAAATTTTAAAACTTTTTTTTTTGCTTTTCACAGGAAACAATATAGGGTGTTACTTATTTTAAAAAATTAAAAAAAGATTATAAATGTTTTTAGAATAAAACTCACCACAGAAATGTCCAGAAATAAATGATTAATTAGAAATTATTTAAATTTGAAAAATCCATATTTTACATCCCCTGGACATAATATTGTTGGCTGTAGCTCAAAATAGCCCAAAGCACAATGTGACTAAATTCGTTGTGAAGGCTGGAATTTCATTTCTTTCTGTATGACTTTTCATCCTTTAAATGTTCTACTACGAGATTGTCAGTAATTAGTTAACGTAGATGTACAAAATTAATTGTTACAATAGTATACAAAAAAACAACAACATTTGACTAATGTTTACACACCACAAGAATCACTATTTGAGAATCTAAAAAAAAATAGTTAACATTAACCGACATACAAGATAATTAAATAAAAAAATGTGTATCACTTAGAAGAATGTAAAAAAATGTAAAAAAAAAATAGCTAACATTAACCAACATACAAGATAATTAAATAAAAAAATGTGTATCACTTAAAAGAATGTAAAAAAATGTAAAAAAAAAATGCCAAGTAATAAAAAATATTAACACAAAATATTAAAAATATAAATATTTTTCTTATACTACAGAAGAAAGACTTGTCATATCAAGTACATTTTGGCAAAGCAGAAAATTGATGTCAGAACAACAAAGTCATGGTCAAGTTAAACAAAAACTGACATTTCTTGGTGATATATGAAATAATACATAGACAACTAATTAAGTCAATTATCTGTTTAAAAAATCAAAAGAAACTATACTATTCGTCAAGGTCATTTCACAATCGCTTATAATTAAAAAAAACAACACCTGACACGTCGCGGGTTCTATCCCCGCCACCGGCAGATCCCTGTCGCCCTACAGGAGTTTTGGGACTAGATGACGTTAATATTGAGTTGTTATCACGAGCGCTTAGTGAAACCTCTCACAGATTAATAGTCTTCTAGAGCGCACTGAGCATGCTAAAATAGCATGGAAGAAGCGCTATATATAAATTACCATTACCATTACCATACCATTATGTTTGTTGACAGCGCTATACATACATTAGTATTATTAAAATTTTGTTAATATTTTGAGAAAACTAAAAAAAAAAAAAATTAATAACATCAGTATCACTTCAGTTATGTCACTAGAGTACACTTTGTAAAAAAAAATCTGTTTTCTGATTCATTTAAAATATAGGGGGTTCGCCATGTAATAGAAGACGTATGTAAACTATACATTTTAACCCTCTCCCCCAAAAAAAAATGACTTAGGCGATTGTGAAATGACCGTGCCGAATATAATAAGAAATAGTAAAACAAAACCTTGGTTTTATTTCGGCATGATAAGGTTTTGTGGTGTCTGATATTACATCAATATTTCTAAAATTAAAAATCTATTGAAATACTGATTGAGCAAATCATAGGGAAAAAAAATTTGTCAAAGACGTTCTAAAGCAATGACTAAGGCAAATGTTAATAAATATAATAAATACCCTGTATTTATTTACATAGGGGCTCAAGTGGGACAGTGATGACGAAACAAGAATCATTATGTCTCGTAGCCTCTACTGTCCAAGCCTACCTCAGCGACTCCCTGGTGAACCCTGTTCTACACAGTAATACAGCTAAAGGTTGGGAGCAAACCCCAGCGGATGGCTGGATGGGACTGCTAATGAGGTCAAGGCAAAGTCCCACACTCCCTGTCAGAACAGCTCTCAACAAAGTCAGAGATATGTTGACTGTTGGAGTTAGGTCGACTGTCTGATATATGTTGACTGTCAAAATTAAGTCATCTGTCGGGTATACGTCAACTGTCGGAGATATGTCGACTGTTCCAATCGTGAAACAGTGTGGGAGCATCAGAGAACGGACATGCACGTAACCATAAAAATAATAGGGAACGAGGAATAAGTATTTACATAAAAATACTGTATTAAAAATGTACATTTTGAAAATACTGGTTTATAAAAAGATTTGACTTTTTGACATTTGACTAATCTCTGCCTATGGATCTCAGATTGTCTGTCATTTATTGTTAGCCCATCAAGTGTACACGTGCATCCACATAGATTTCTAATCCCAAAGCCCGACCACTGTAGCCATCACTACATTCTTTATCCACCCTGAGGCCTGTCCCTGTGGGGCCGTAGTACACTCAGAGCTGTCATAGAGATTATGTCAGATAACTTAAAAAACATCAACACCGACACATTCCATACATTGTGTAAAAAGAAACAAACAATGTTCACAGCTGCAAGTTGACTTTTTCTTTTTCGTTTGCCCTGATTCATAATTATGAATCTGTATGCAGCTGTTGGCATTAAAAGATACTGACAATAAAAACTGGTAGTTCAAAAATGGTCAAATGGGATAACAAAATTTTGTCTTACCGAAATAGTCATGTATATATTGGGATTGACCAATTTAATGGTAAGTTTGAATGTTAAAGTAAGGTAAGTAAAGTTATCCCATTGGACCAAGTTGATCCAAAGCATAGGTTCTCAACGGGGGCGATATCGCCCCCCAGGGGGCGATGAGAAGCTTTAGGTGGGCGATAACACTCCCGGGGGCGATGAAGGGCAAGTGGGCGGTACATACCTACCTGCTATAATTTCAACAACTCAGCTATTTGAATCGATTAGTTTTTGGATGAAATATGATGTAAAGGCAAGTGCTACTAAATATCTGATATCCCCCAACAGTAGGCATACATATTATTGAACAAATAAGAATCGCAATGACTTTTCGATGAAGTGTGGGGGGGGGGGGAGTTAGTACTTGGCAAATATGTTATGCGGCCGTCTCGTCTTATGGTTGATTCACCGGACTGTCGCCTTAACATCAGCTAATATTACCGAGATGTCCTTTAATGCGTTGGAATCCTTTGTAAGGAGGTAACCACAATAGCTGAGCGGTATAGATATGTAGTAATCATACAAACTGGGTAGTTATTGATATGCTTGAAAATATTCATATAAATTCTTTAGTCATATAATATTTATACAATTTTCAAATAATTTTTACAGTTCTATCATATCATTTTAAAGTTATAAATGCAAGCCATTCAGTTTTTTTATAAAAGTTAAACAAATTGAAATATTACCTCAAATGAAAAGGGTTAATCATCTCCCTTTAATTAACAAATGTTTCCGCTAAAATTAAGTTGGGGGGCGGTGAGCGGAAACAAAATTTAAAAGGGGGTGGTGAGCCGAAAAAGGTTGAGAACCTATGATCCAAAGTATCGGCGAAGCATCGTTCACAAGTGCAATGGCAATGTTAACATTTAAATGATATTGTCATAGTAAAGGAGTACTAGTTGACAGAGACTGATGCTGAGGGTGGGGCGAAGGCTGCCAGGGCTGTTGTCTGCATCGCTGTCCGAGGTGACGACTTTGACGTCTCTAACGACCAGAGGTGGTCTCTGTAGGCAGGGTTCAGGAGGTCCGCAGCCTTGACACACTGAGCAAGGGCAAACTCATTTGGCTGAACAGGCTCTGTGAATTTAGTGAGAGGTAATGAGATGTCATTAAGTTCCTGCAAGCTGAAGCAAAGGGCAGCATTGATTGAATGTAATCCGTTCACGTTTGAACTATTTGACAATATATAGCTCATGCTCATAGTAAGAGTAAAGTATCCTGTCGGACCAAATAAATCTGTGGCCACGGCATACTAGGTGAGTGTGTGGCCAGCACTAAGCACAGCCGCCTTTACTTTACCCCAACTAAGGTCAGGGTACCCATCAGAGCTGGGTAGACTCAGAGACACCCTCTAAACCTGGGAAAAAAAATCCTAGCCCGCACCAGGGTTTGAACCCAGGACCTTCGGTTCGCCAGTCGAAGGCGGTGCCGCTCTGCTACGTGCTCCATGCTCAGAGTAATTAAACTTTAAGTGTTCGAAATCTACAGAACAAAGAAATTAACTGCAAACAGGTCCAAAAACAGTGCACTAATAAAGATTGTAAAAATATGTTTTTTAATACAACAGTGCTTCTCAATGCCTTGGTTCATGGCTTTGTGCTGATCCTCAAACCCTTCAGTCTCAAAGGGTGTCAAGCTAATCCTAACAATCATATCCATATGATCTATAGAGCCTGTGAAGCCGCACTGCACAAGTTTCTATGGGCAAGGCTTACCAGGAGGTTGTGTGGCCAGCACAATGCCGGGCCACCTTTACTTTTCCCAAACTTCTATCAGGCGCCAATAACAGCTGGGTAGACTCAGGGACACCCTCTAGACCCCGGGAATAAATTTTTAGCCTTCACCAGGAATCAAACTCGAAACCTTTGTTAATCTAGCCTAGTGCGCTGTCACTATACCAACATGACCCATCTACCAATTGTAGAGACATTTACAAAAACAAAAACTGAAGGAATAGCTTTCAATGTAGGCTAACTCATTTAAATTCAGAAACAGAAAATCTGCAAGCTTCTAATGAAATATTACTGTCTTCAATCTGTAGCAAAAGCTTGATTTTATAAATTTGTTGTAGCTCACTATATTTACATAAACCGCTTGGCCCTTGAGTCGGCGCACGTCGCTTCTGATAGACTCTTGCAGACGTCGCAAATCACCGATTTAGTTTTGTTTCGCTTCTGATCCCAATGCAAGTTTTTAAATGCCTATTATAAACTTTTCAAACTCTGACCTAATAGAGCAATAGTGATGCTATTTTTACACGTTTGTTTGGTATTTTTTGCGCGATCAACTGAATGTTAGTGATTTATTGAAAATAATGTATTTTTAGTGCTATGTTAATTCTACAAAAATTGATGGCATTTCGGAAATATTTAGAGAAGCATTGGGCTAAGTTGATGAGTGAAAGGCTTTATTATTTTGATAATGCCAAGATAATAGAGTTATTTTAAGCGTTGTAAGAGCTGAATAGGCTTTAAAAAGAAGGATTTTTGAGTCCGATACGATGATTTCAAAATACCATGACAAACTATCCAAATTGATCAATGTAGGCTCAGCGATTTTTCTTTATTACTTTATTTTCATCTCTACTGGTTTGAATTAAACTTTATATTTTAATATTTTTATTATGAAGAATTTGATTCAGTTGCTTTGATAGTTTTTTTACAGTAAATTTTTACTCCTTTTCTATTAACTTGTATTTTCTGTCTGTCTGTCTGCTTGCTTGCTTGATAGCAAAACTTTGCATCAATTTAGAAAAATTTTGGTTTCACGTTAAAAATGCCTGTGCAACTTTTTATAGTTTTTCGGCGCAAAGCTAGAAAAAAATAATGATGCGCTGAGATTATTTTTAGAACAATTTATACCGAGTAAGGAGATATTTTTGAGATTTGAGACACAGATATTTTTCTGTACATGTTTCATTTCCACTAGTCAATCAATTATTTAATTACATGATGGTAAACTTAGTTTGCAAAGAAAGGGAGTATAATAAAAACTTTGTTTTTATGGGTTATTCTTGTTTAGTAATATTTTTTTTTTTCTGTATTTTTTCAATATGCGACTCAAATCTTGGAGAAGTAAAAATCTGGGGAATGAATAAGGGGTCAATGGGTGAAAACTAATTAGATCCTGGATGTTTTGCCGGTCCATCACAGTCTGAAGTTTGAGAAGCACTGAAACACAAGACACTGTCGCAGGCAGTTTATGGACTCACCTGCCCAGGTTGCCTCGTCTCTGGCTATGTATGTACAGGCAGGTACACAGTACTGGGCAACGCCCAGCTCGTCCGGGCTAGAGCAGTTGGACATCCAGACTGGCAGCACAATATGCTCACACATCTAAAACCATAACGAATGAAGAGACAATCATTTTGTGATTACATTTTTTATGTACATGTTTGTTTCATATAAAGATTTCTTGATGGATCAAATTAAATGGAAATTTGAATTAATTACAGTTATTCCTTCTTTCAGTAAAAATGAACAATATTTTAAACCATATAGAATAACTATTGGTACACAAGGACAGGTATATACCTATGATATTAAATAGACATGCATTCACATTATCAAACCATTTTTTTATACAAGAAAATTTATCATTGGTATCATAATAACTATTTTATAAATAGTAAATCTAGTTGCAAAAGCTCAGGATCAATTTATTCATTGTCGTTAATCAGTTTAAAGTTGTCAACTTTAAGAAAGGAAATAAATTATGTACATTGTAAATAAGACCAAAATAATTTATCCATTATATGGACATTTTTTTTTTTTTAATAAGTTAAGAAAATATCAAATTAACACTAAGATTATTATTTAAATTTTATTTTAGATAAATAGTAATATATTGGCATGGCTCAGGTATATTATATCTAGATACACCGGTATATTTCTATAAAAACAGATATTATTCTATATATACAGATATATATCTATAAACACAGATTTGTTTCTATAAACACAGATACAGTGAACCCTCGCTACTTCATGGTTCAACATTCGCGGATTCAGGACTTCACAAATTTTGTATCATTACATTATATGAGAAAATATATTGCTGACTTTCTGGACATTTTGAAAATAGTCGTCGATAGTTGTACAGAACCGTTACAATCTTTCATTTTTTTAAGTACACCTACTGTTTTATTGCTAAACATTTGTGCCTGTGTACTGTATGTACATACTGTAGATATCTGTACATTACTGTAAAGGGTGGCTAGTTAACAGTACGTAAAGGGAGGGTTAAATACTTGTTAAATAAATACTGTAAATATGGTGTCCCTACTTTGCAGATTTTCAGCTATGGAGGCTGGTCTCAGAAACTATCTACCACGATAAACAAGGGTTCACTGTATATTTATTTTTATTTATTTCTAGAAAAAAAAACAGATATATTTCTATAAACACATCTTTCTATATCTATCTACAAACACAGATATAACTCTACATATCCAGTTATAAATCTACACACCCAGATATAAATCTACATACACAGATATAAATCTACATACACAGATATAAATCTACATACACAGATATAAATCTATATTTAGAGATATATTTGTTTGAAACTCACACTGGGATAGCCCATAAACTTGTCCAGACAATTTAACTGTTCAGGGGTCAGCTGGTACAGGCAGCCTTCCACAGAGAAGTTGGCATTGTAGCTGAGATTGGGGAAACCGCCTACTTCCTTCAGGTCAGAGTTCACATCAGCTGTTTGACCAATGTTCAGGAAAACGAGATTTAGAGAGAAAAATGTGCAGTTCTGATATGGTGCAGAAGTTGATTATACCAAAGACTATAATAAGATGGACCGCTTGCTCTATTTTTAGAGCTTATATGTTCTTTTTCCGTGCGCATCTAATAACGCTGTCTTAAATGACTCTTTTACGCTCCTATGTTTGCCTAAATGTTTCCGCTGTATACAACTTTCGATTAAAATTTTTCATTGAGAAAATCATGGCGATTAAATAAAACAGAAGTGCACAGTATAAAAGGGAATCGGGAATTCCAAAAAGAAGTCATTCGAGTCATCAAATAGCAGAAATATTAAAGCAAGCGGCCCATCTTATTATAGTCTTTGATTAAACCAAGCTTGCGTCAGTTAAATAAAGCGGACATGTAGAGTTTTGTGTGGAATTATTATGTTGTTGTTGTTAAGGGCTACCACCTTAGATCTCTGAGAGACTTTTGAGCATTGAATAGATTGCATGAGCTGGTCAGGAATCCTACCCCTCCCCCCAAAAAATAACAAACAACTTTATAGAAAAACACTTATCTTATATATTACAGGCGCTCCTTCTATACAAAATATTACTGTGTCCTACGCTCATCCGTGGTCTGAGACTAGACTTGCATCTTTATTTAATGTTTTAAATGATGTTAAGTTGCTGGTTTTCCTGGTTCGTTCAGGGCAACCCATTCCGTGCCCAAACGCCAGTCGGGAAGAAAGAGTACTCATATGCATTTGTTCTCGCATCAGTTCAGAAAAGAGTAAAATAATGATAAACACCACAGATACCAGAAGTGCAAACATTATATTGAACCAACAACAACTGGAAGAAGTAAATAATTTTAAATATCTAGGAGCCATCATATCCGCAGACGGAAGCTGTGAGCCAGAAATTCGAGCAAGGATTGGGACTGCGATGGCGGCAATGGCTTGTCTGAACAGAATCTGGACCAGTAAAAGCATTGGTCCCCCAACAAAGCTCAGACTTTACAGAGCCCTTGTCAGAACTATTGTTCTGTATGGATGTGAGACATGGACGCTTCTATCGGCAACTGAAAACAAGTTGCAGGTGTTCAAAAATAAATGCATGAGAAAAATACTTCAAATCTCCTATGTTGAGGTAAAAATGTGTCCCATGTTAAATTGAGAGAGTTACCTTTCTTGTTGAAGACCAGCTGAAAACCAAACAGTAAGGCCCAGAAGCAGACAGGAGGCTTCTCTACACCAAGGTAGGCAATCATCCTGACAGAATTAAAAGGGAATTAACTTTGTAGATGCACAATTGAAATTAAGTAAGCTTTATGAGCTAGGTGCAGGGGAGAGAACTTAACCCTCTACTGCATACTGTAGCCCTCAGGCAACATACTATATAAAGTGTTCTACTACTTAATTTTATGTTTGTTTCATTAATAGAGTAGTCTCCCCTTACGCAGCAGGGGATTCCCCATAAGTTTGACCTATTTAGCCATTGTTTTCTTCATACATTGTGTAGCAGAGCCTTTTTTCAATCGATCGATTTTTTTTTCCTGCTTTTTCCTGCTTCAAAAAGTTACCACATTTTATAATTAAAATCAAGATTCATAAAATGTAAGTACAACATTGCTAAAATCTATATGTATCATAAATAGTTGTTATTATTTAATTATTGTATATAAAAATTTAAAAAAATATTATTTGATGTATTTATGAAGCGATAAAGCTATGTTGCCTGAGGGCCACACCATGAACATAAGGAAAAAAAAAACATGGATGTCAACAAAGTCTTGTTGTTACAGTTTTACGTTGTATGCCTATATTGGATCATTTCCTAACGGTGTAAATGGTTTAAATATTGAAACAATTTGCAATAGGAATAGTTAACATTTTTATTTGTTTTATAATTGTATAATAATATTTAATTATTACTTATAAAAAAGTTAATTATTACTATTATTAGTATATAGGCCTATATATATTCTAAAAAAAAAACCAAAATTATGTAATGATATAAAAAAATTATTAGTCATTCTATGATTATAGATAATGGTTCTAGCCCAATCATATGGCAATTGCAAAACAGACTGCTCCCGGATGACAGTGAAGACAGTGAATTTATCAGATGAAGATGATAGTTATCTTTATAAAGATAAAGTTGCATTCCTGATGGTAATTTCTATAGACATACTCAATAAAATTACATAAAACGTTTATTGATCAAGGAGTCCTAATTTTGTTTTTATATATTTATGTATATGTCTAACCTCTCACCAAAAAAGAAATAGAGTATAAAGCATTATACCGGTATTTATTTTTTTATACACTTATATTTTCAGAACTGACCGATGATTTGGATTATGATCCCGATGCTGCCAAAACTTCGGCTGCCAAGACAGCAGATTGACAGTGATCCTCTTATAAAAGCTTTATTTACTGATATAAAGCATCATTTTCTATTTAACTGCCCAATGAGCATTTTCAGACTGTGGAATTGTATGGTGATGTAATTCTAAGAATACCCTACTACGCTGAAACAATAAACTTCATGTTGACGTTCGTCAGCGAGAAGCAATAACTATATATCATAAATTTATGTGAGGAGTGGACCTAATGGATTTAATGTTGGCTCTATATGAATCTCTAAAGCAATCTAAAGAAATGTAATCACAGTAACATTTGCCATATTTTGGACAATAAGGTGGTAAAGAAATTTTTTTTTATAGAAAAGAAGAAAATTCTTTGAACATTGCTATACAAAAATCATTCTTTTTTTCCTTCAAACAATGCAGTGCAAGTAACTAAGATGGAAAATATATAACAAAGGTACCGGTAACCTTCTTTGATTACAGAAATGTCAATGAAAGCTAAAAAACATGTACTTCCAGACAAGTCTACAAGGATTGACGACTTCGGACACTGTCGAGAATGTGTGAAGTATAAAAGGGAATGCGTATATATATCAATGTTAGGGCTCACAATGATAAATTGTGAAGGGTAAAATGTTTTATATCCTTACTGACACCAAACCAAACTCTGTTATACATTATTTCTAGGGATTATTTCCTTTTATGTAACAATAAACATGTACTTCACTCGAGTAATGTATTGTTTTTATTATAATTTTTTATATTTTTTTACACATATAAGTATTTTTGTTTCCTTTTATTGCTAAAAATAACACTGGGCAATAGAATATTACACTTTGGCATGTTTTTATCTTACACTTTAGCATGTATTGTTGAAAACAATTTTTTTTTCTAAAGTAATAATTTGACTTCGTATGCATATTGTTGCCTGAGGGCAACGAACCCATATAACGGTTATAATTCACAATGTCAAAATTTTTTTTCCAGAAATTGTCTATTGGTGCCCTAAGTCATTATAATAAACCACAGAATACTTTTTTTCTTACATTATTGATGTCTCATGCAGTACAGGGTTAACCTCATATGTTCACCAGAATTTAGAAGTGGATTATGTCCCATGGTTTTAAAGTGCACACAAGATTTATTGCTACTGTACTTTTATTCACAATATAATTAATTTGAGTAAAACATTAACAAGCAAATGTCCAAGTTACAGGATTGGAAAGTTGCAAATGTTATAATTCTTCAATCACTCTCATTAAATAGAGGAATTTATCACTATGTGGAAGAACCAACTAGACTCTATTTTATAATTTGATTTTTTAATTTTTCTCTGTAACCAGTTAACATGCCCAGAATGACATGTTTAGTCCCAGCTCATCAATACACTTGCAACAAAAGGATTTTAGTTGGCACAGTAGTTGGGCATTAGGTTGTAAAGACAACAGCTCATACATAGAGAACTCAGAGACTGTCACTTGAGTGGATTGGCAGGTCTAGAAATAAACTCACATTCCTTGCTTTTAGGAAACAAAAGGGTTTCAACTAGATTCGTTAAGTTTTTACAGTTACTGCATCTATAAATATAGTCTTATTTACCTGTCCATGCTCATGTTTTGGTCATAAGCAAAGTAAAACAGATGCCCACTTGGAGGCTTGGCGTTGAGTCGGAAACACAACGGAGGGACGCGGCACAAGGTAGACATGTCCTCCTTATGGCGCGGCTTTTTCCTGAAACATGCAGTCACATGATAAATACAGAAAAGTTATTCTGTGCTATTTGAACCTTAAACACAGTTCAAATATTTAAAAATCTTCTATGGTAAATAATTCCTAAATCATTTATAGGTATGTACACATTTTAATTGTAAGTAAGCTAAATTCATTTTTCTGAAGTGATCCTCTGCATACATTTCCATACAAACAAAAGTTAAAGTATTTCAAAGATTACTGTAGCTCTAAGTCTCACCTTGGTTTGGAAAGGTTTTTGGCTTCAGCGACAATTTCTAGGGCACTGTGGACATAAATTTATCATTTAATTAATCCTTCAACTTTCAATCCATTGCCATGCATACATTGAATAATTATCTTATCTTATATATTACAGATGCTCCTTCTATAAAGAAGATTATCGTGTGGTTCAAGTCTAGTCTTGCATCTTTATTATTGTTTTAAATGATGTTAGGTTACTGGTTTTCCTGGTCCATGCCCAAATGCCAATCAGGAAGAAAGAGTACTTATATGCATTTGTTCTCGCATAAGGGATAAGGAAAGTGCGAACATTAAATTACACAGCAACTCATACACAACTTCTGCAAAAGGAAAATTGTTTTGAAAAAAAAAAAAAAAATGAAACTGTCAGACTAACATCACAAACAGATCATAGCAAGAGCCAGATTACTTGTGAATAGATACCTCAGATGATCATTGACAATAAGATGGCAGGAGCTGATGTCATGTGACCGCACGTGGGCTAGATCCAGACAAAGGCTCATGGGAAAGGAGACTGACTGAAGGTGGACAGGGCACGTCCTGATAAGACCAGAGGATTATGGGGCCAGACTGGCACTAGACTAAGTCCCCCCCCCCCCCCCCAAAGGGAAGAGAAAAGTGGACAAACCAAGACAGACTCAAAGGCGGTCACCTGCCAGAGACAAAGGCTTTTCGCCCCCCCCCCCCCCCCACAAGGAGCCACCCAAAATCGAGACCACTGGAGATTTTTAATTGCTCCAATGGGAACAGTCAATCAAACATCAAAACTACTGTACAAAGTTCATTTAGTAACAAACTTTCTTGTTAGTTTCACTAGACCAAAGGGCATAAGTAAAAACATAGAGTCATTATATAGATTGATTTCCTCTAGAAAACATTTTATTTGATCCAAAAAGCATTCTGAACTTTACCTATTCAAAAAAATTAGTTAGGGCATAAATGCAGTATCAACCAAACAAGGTAACTAATAGATGTTAAAGCCAGATCACACACAATGGTGGAGGGGTAGGGGGTGCCAGAAGTAAGCATGTTGCTATAATTAGCACTGGAAAGAATCTGCTCCAAACTAAAATGTGACAAATGAATGCCAGAATGAATGAAATACACTTAATGAGATAAAAAGATGCAGACAGCCACCCAGATGAGTGATCCTTGGGTTTTTAAACTCACATCTTTGTTAGTGAATGCAGAAAAACTAACTGGTCTTTTTTCACTATTGAATTATTTTTTTCTTTTAAAAGCTTTTTATAAACCTGAGAAAAAGCAATAAGGTTAAATTATAGACACAAAAAAGCCACTCAGAAGTTTACCTGATTAATTTAGTTTCTCCTTCACGATAATCAGCCGCTGTCTGTTGTTTCACGTTTTCATTTGCACTTTTTTTAACTTCGTCTCTTCCCATTTTCGTTGTACTATTAGTTGGCAGATCTAGTTCAGTGCCCGCTTGAGGAAGAGCCCCATCAGCCATGGCATAGCTTTCATCATCTTCATTAGACTGTGCATCACTTTCTAGACCGCTGTCGTTGGTGGTCCCACTCCAAGGCCTGTTTTTGCTTGCTGCAGGCGTGGCGGAATGTTGCCGAGAATTTCTTCTGAAACATTTGACACCAGATCTCTCGGCCTTCTGGTGCAGCTGAACTTTCCTGCTCTTTGTGATTATCCCTTCATCTAAGTCCTCTTCGTCACTGTTGTTTTGACTGGACTCTGTGAAGCGATGCCTGTAGGCCTGCAGTAAGCTTGTGTAGAGATCCCCTTGATACAGGCTGTCGGCATCAGACGCCCTTCTTCTTCCTTCCCGGCTAGGTTTCACCTCATCTACAGATTCCGCGGGCTGATTAGACGCCAGGTTTTGGTTCAGTTTCAGCAAATGAGGATAGTCCATCTCCAGCTGCCGTCTCACCTCTAGGATCCGCTCTTCCACAGCGCGGATGTCACCGGTATCCTCTGCGGTCTCTAGTTTCCCGTTTAACAAGGAAGCTGCGGTTTCACGCAAGTCATCAATGACCTCATCTGTCACATATTCCTCTCCGAGAGTTCTTACATTGTCAGCACTGCCATCTCCACTTCCCTTAATGCCACAGTCTGCAGTCTCATCTGCTGTAAACTTATTGCCAGTTGCACGGCTGTTGTTGTTGGGATTGCGAGGTTTATTGCGCCCTCTCATGGAAACTGGAACAAACAAGTTAGTCTTTTTGTACAGCGAGGCACTGACTGTTGTTACATTTTCAAGCTCAATCGAATCTAGGCCTGACACCATGGCGTTGGGCTCCAACAAAATGTTGCTCTCTGGAATATCTTCGACATCATCTTCTGCCACGTCACCCTCACAAGGAATTCTTACTGGGCCCTCAGTTGGCAGTCGGTCATTGATGACGATATCTGTCTCCTCATCACGTCCAGCCACCATGTTGGCCGCTGCCACCTCTGGCAAACTGTACTTGAGCGTCTGTGAGTTTAGTTCAGCTCTGTTTAATTGGAGCTCTATGTCCAGCTGATCAAACTTGGACAGTAACGGGTCATCAGAGAAAGCATCATCATCATCAGGGAGCTCGTCCCACATTCTGTCAGCATCGGTGGCGCCGTCGCTGCTCGAAGCCCTTCTGGTGGACTTGCGGAGATCCTTCTTGCGTGGCTTGGATTTCACTGGAGCGACGTGGACTTTAGATTTGTAAGGTGACCTGGTCTTCGACCTGTTCAGAACAGCAGTGTTTTCAGATTGTCCGGAAGCACAGCCTGGTGCACTGGAAGGCCTCTTCTTTCCCAACAGCCCATGCCTCCCCAGGATGTTGGTTCTCTCTGCAAAGATCTGGTTGCCTGTTGTTGCCGGTGCAGCCCTGCCTGCGCTGGAAACCCTTGACTTTCTCTGCACCACCACATCTTTGTTGATGAATGCTGAGGCACTGGCTGGCCTTGCCCTGGAACCAAATGGTTTCTTCAATGCGTTCCTTTGATTCTGGTGCCCATGTGAATTATCCCCCTTTGGTGGAAGATGTGAAATATTTGAAGGAATGTCTTGTTTTAATTCTGCAGGTTCCTTAAGCTTAACCTTTTGGGAATCAGTACAGCCTGAGTTCTGAATTTCATCTAAAGACTTTTCACTTTTCCTTCTAGAACTTTGATCTTTGAGCAGCTTGTTCTTCTGCCTGTACTTCACAGCTAATTGTTTCTTCATGGCTGCATTGGCACCTTGTTCCTCAACAGAAAAACCAGAGTCTGTATCAAATAGTACAGTGGCTGACTTTGGTCTTGCCAATACAGATTTCTTGTCATCTGAATGTTGCTCGGTAAGTTCCCCAAGTTCCTCTTTAGCCTCTGCCCCAGAAGCAGACTCTGACTTACCATCAGAATAAATTTTCCCAGAATCTGAGGCTCGGTGGCTACCAACGGCCGCGGCATGTGACCTCAACATTTGTGGATGTTTGCTATCGTCCCTAGGACCTGAATGATCTTCATCATCATGGTCGTCAAACCTGAAGCCGCCCTCCGAGGCTGGCCGGCAAGATGCTTTGCCCTTATTCACCCTACTTTTGTCTTTTCCCCCTTCACCAGTGGAGTCTGCAGGCAGTTTCTTGTTTTCATCTGCGAATCTGACAGATTTCGGCCTGATATTTTCTCCAGCAGTTTTCGGTCTCGTGCTGACCAATTCCCCGGGGTCCTGGGGTGAGGAAGCGCTAAACGGTCTTTTGCTTCCAGCGCTTTTCACTGTCATTGCTGCTTGGTCAGATCTGCTACCTCTAATCTCTGGTTTCAAATCTACTCCAACACCTGAGTCAGCATTTATGTGTGTACCTGTGCAATAAAGATTTAATTTGTACAAACATCCACTAGCTTTAGTTTTTTTTTCTTTAAAACAGAATGATACAATATTTTTTTTATTGATTCATTTCATTAAATGTTTAAAAAGAAATTTTATAAAAAAGAAAACAGTTAAAAACACTTTACATACTTGAGAGATGTTCTCTCTCAATCTTTACAGAAGTGCCCTCTGCTGTAAAGTGATCTAAAGAGCTGTAAAAGATAATATAATAATAATAATTATTATTGAAATACAAGAAAACAAAATTTTGCCTTCATACATGTTAAAATGTCTGCGACTATTTCAAACTGCACCTAGTATTTTAGTAAATCATGCTTTTAACAGATATCAACACATAGGCCGTAGTTACCTTGAGTTTTATTATATGCTGTTACATCTTAATGCAGAGACTAAAACTATAACTCTCTCTCCTGTCTATTCTTCTTAACTTATCTTATATATTACAGGCACTTCTTCTATAAAGAAGATTATTGCGTCCTACACTCTTCTGTGGTCCGAATCTAGTCATTATGACGGTATAACAAATAGTATGTAGAATGAGAAAAACATAAAGTACCTTTCAACATCGTTCTTTATTTCCTGTTCAGGCCCAGCCTCGCCGGGGAGATCCACAGAGGGAACAGGGGAAGTAACTTCCGACGTCCTGTGGATGGACTCCCCCATGGACATGCTGTCTTTTGAATCTAGGTCAGTCTGCAGCAGGTGGTGGTGGCCCCCTGACACAATGGATTTCCACCTCTGGAAAGTTCTACTGCTGCTGGCTCCATAAGTTCTGGTTTCTAATGGAGAAAGTAAGACAAAGAAATGTCAACTTCTGATTCTTTATTCTCATCGACTCAGCATGTTGTCACAACTTTAATTCTAAGGTTGGTCCCACAGCATAGCAGCAATGCTAGCGGACAACAAAGTTGGGGCAAAGAGAACGCTTAACATTCTGATTTATCGGTTTATGGACTGATTTACCCTAAAGGTAAATTTGTACCAGGAATTATAACCCCTTCAACAGCTTATTACTAACATTTAACACACCTAGGGAGAAAAAGGGCATCTATATATTTAAAGACAATTAGGTACACATATCACACAAAAAAAAAAACTTTGGAAAAATATACTTTCATAGAACTACTATTAGTAAAGTACAATAATTTGCCCTACATCTTGATTTGTAATAATATTTTTTGTGACCTGGTTATTTCGCTTTCTAAGCTTAGTGTTAGGTCATGACCCAAAGTTTGGTTTAAACAAAAGGTCTAAGTCTATATGGCCGAAGTCAATGATAGAAATGAAAGTCTATAGTTTAGAATAATTATAGTAGATTATCTGTTTCAAAGGTCGAATTAAAAATGCCTAAGCGAAGGTCTAGCAAAACTGTCTAATTAAGCTAGCTACAATGAAAGGTCCAACTGAAGGGTCTAAAATAATGGTCTGATTAACCAATCTATGAAGGATTGTAACCTTAGTAATCTAAAATTATGGCACAAGTAAATTGATTAACATGAAAGGTCTAAGTCTAAAACTATGGTGTAAGTAAGTCGATCTATATGAAAGCTGTGATAGCCTGGGGTACTATGTCAATGTGAATATGCCCAAGATTGACTCAAAGAGCTAAGTACTTCACTCCTTCAATCCTAAATAACTTTTCCCCATGACACACTTCGGTCTCCGTACAATTTAAGACAAATTAGTTCTGAGTGAACCCTAACCTGCTACAATTCCTCTACACTGCTGTATGGTGGGTGATGTCATCAGGACTGGATCTAATGGCTTCAGTCTGATGATGTGAAACAACACAAAATTTCTTATGCAATTAAAAAGGTGAAGATCCAGTTTTAAACAAAAAAGAGCTGCAGCTCTAAATAGGGGATGTTGGTCTAGTGTAGTGATGGCGAACCTTTGTAAAGGCTGCGTGCCCAAAGTGCAATAAAAGACCAACTTATTTCTTTTAATTTGCCAACACAGCAATTATAACAAAATAATGCAATGATGTTTTAATTAGAAAAAAAGCCCAGCTCATACAGCTTTCCGAGCTAATTAACATCTTTGGTTTAAAAAGAATAACAAATTAACAGATCTTTGAATGATACAAACAGTCTTTTATATATATATAAAAAACATGAACTGTAGTAAATGAAAAAAATTATTAATATACTACAATTACACAATTACAGTTAACTGTATGCATTTGGCATGATTTTGCATAGTTAATGTGATTTCTGCTGTTGTGTGCATGCTGATAATTTGTCAAGCCTTGCATACTCCATAACATAACTATAAGAGCTGTATTTTTTCTAAAGTAAAAACTCAGTCTTTTGTTTTAATTGCTGTGTTGGTACAGAGCTGTAACAGTTATTGAGTTGTGATAGGTGATAGGTCTTGACAGATACCAAGCTTTGGCAGGAACTAGGTTGTGATAGATAGATAGTTATTGTGATAGGTGATAGGTGTTGACAGATACCAAGCTTTGGCAGGAACTAGGTTGTGATAGATAGATAGTTAACAAAAGTACTTAGTTGTGAAATTTAATAAGTTGTGATGACCATATTCTAAGAAGTCCTAAAAGTACATCCATGTAGGTGGTGGACATTAGGCAGCTGATCTTATATATATATATAACCATTGCCACTCTATAACACTGACCTGGCTTTAAGGAGACGGCCATGGACGTGGTTGGCGTTGGGTGGCTTCTGCTCCCTTAGAATCTTGTTCATCACGCTGGTGGCCAGTACAGTTCTCTCGGACATCTCCCTTCCGGGGGAGACAATAAACTAACAGGCAAAAGAAATAATGTGCGTACAATTTGTTCATATGCATGACATACACAGGTTTTAATCTGTCAAGGTTTTTTACACCAAATGGTTACTTTAAGGTTGTTAAAAGAATAAAACATCAAAGTAAAAAGATGTAAAAACCAAACTTAAAGGAAACAAAACAACAAAGGTCAAACAATTTGTAGTGTATTTTGTTGTAACAAATACTTCAGAGCTACTTTATACCACTAATAAGATATCTATGTGACATCAGAGTAGATTTTTCAATCTACTTTGTAGTATGGATAGTATAATGTTTTAGCAATGCTGTAAAAAAACAAAGTAAAATAAGTATTGTAAAAATGATAGCTATGGGATAAAAAAAAACATCACTTCTTATCTTTTTTTTTATCAACATAATTGTTATATTATAATGTCTTCAAATGAAATAAAAATAAGAAAAGATAACATATCAATATAGTTTGAGAAAGACTTTTTACAACTATTTTACTGTTTTTAGACTATTCTGAACCAGAACCAATCCCAGCATCAAATACTTGCTTGTATTTTGAATAGTTACAAGTGATAATTATCATTTGGTGTGAGAAGGTCACATACAAGTTACTTTATTACTGTCAATGATACTGTTAAAAGTATAAGGCCAACAATAAAGAATGGAGATATATTGTAGTTACAAGTAATGGTAGAAGGAATGCTTACATTTGCTACTTCAGACTTATTTATATTTTGCTTGAAGGGCCTCTTCACTTTGGGGTTGGCCTTGGGTGGCTTCTGGAGGAGCGATGTGTAGGCCTTTGAAGACTGAGGCCTCAGCAGTCCACTGGACATAAGCCGGGAACTGAAAAAAAAACAATGAATTCCCATTGGCTGATGCTCCATGCATAGAACATTTCAACTACCGGTATTAAAGGAATCTAGAAAGAATATGACTATGGGCCCTTTGTATAAAAGGATTTTCTAAAGACTGAATTCCCTTCTGATTTTAAACAATTTACTAATACCGCTGTGACGGATACTATTTTTTTCACAGCTACTAAGCTCCAAGAAATAATTTCAATCCAATTTTTGCTTCAGTCTTCAAGATAACCTCAACAGTCTTGATAATTGTGTGGATATTTATATATGTTACTTATTGGAAAAAATGGTTACATTAATGCACTGTAGAAGGTGGCCGTCGGAGGGGCCGTCAGCGGAGATGTTGGTTCGACAACATAAAATATTGGACAGGACTGCAGTTGACTCAGCTATTGACAATTGCTCAAGATAGGCAAAAGTGGAGAAAGTTGACTGCTGAGGTGTCCTTTCGCTCCCCCCCCCCCCCAACGACCACAATGGTCAAGGGATTGATTGACTGACTTTTAGGTTTTTATAGTTGGTATATAGCAGTATAAAAAAACAATCCAGTCATAAAAAATATAAAGGTTTGGGAAACACTGCCAGTTCACAAACAGATCAACCAAGAACAGGAAGCCAGGCCAGGGAGCCACTTGCTTAACATTGCTATGTAGACAGACGTCTCTACAGTACCTGATGTCTAGGTCTGCTAGAGAACTCTGCCATTCTGTTGACTGCACTGAAGATACTCTCGCTGTGCCAGTCGACCGATGGCTGAATCTTGATAGTGATCTCACTGTAAGTAGAGCCAACATTTACAGTATGAAATAGTTCACGCAATTCTAATTGGTGCAGATTTCTATTTAAGATATAAAATTCTGTATCATATGTAAGTACCAAAATAGACAAGCACTAAAAAACAATATTTTAAATAGATGTCCACTGCAGATAAAGAATAGTATTTCACAATATATATTCCAAAGTCTAGTTATTTTTAATTTGTAACTTTCACAATCTACAAAAGATGACAATTATTTAATGTACATCTATCTTATCTTTTACAGACGCTTCTTCTATACAGACTTTAAACCTTACTTCACCAGAGTGATCGAATCGAGACTAATCTCTTAGGATTCGGAGGACAAACACACTTGTACTACGTAGCACAGCTAAATCACTGTATAGGGCTAAAGTGGTGACGTAGCAAAACAAACGATCGGCAATGCCTCAGCCGCACTACCTGCACGACTGAGTAACGAGTCCAGGTCAACCGTTTGCTGGTGTTTGTCCTCAATGTCGCTGAGGAACGTTTAGCACGACTTTCTCCAAAAGTCTGGGCTAGCCATCAGAGGACAGCTGGCTGCAATGCTGCAGTATTGGAAACTAGCCCAATCGCACTGGACCATAACCTTCTACTGCGAAGGCTAGGAGACTGACACTCCCCTGCGCCATTAGCCGGAGCAGAGTCCTATCGTGTATTGCTTTTTCACCCGGGAATCCCGCATGCAGGCCTCAGTCCAGCTACACGAAGTTCCTAGGTGGAAGTTGTCAGATCTGTGCTCCGTTACACTGAGTCGCCACTGTGAGGCTACGTAGGTTTAGACCCTGTCTTCTATACAGAAGATTATTGCATCCTAGGCTTATCCAGGGTCTGAGTCTAGTCTTACATTTTGATTTAGTGTTTTAAAATTATGTTAAGTTATTGGTTTTCCTGGTTTGTTGAGGCATTTAATAAAGCTGACCACCTTCAAAGCATTAGGCTTTGGGCCTGCATAATGTGGAAGTCCTTGGGCTTAAAATAATCAAAGCATTCTGCTTTTACCTTCTTTATTGACTGTGAGATCAGTTTCTTCTCCAGGCTTCAAATCAACTGACAAAAACTTAGAGCCCTGGTCCTTAAAGAAAAGAAAAGTAATAAATTAGTTTGTATAAGAATAGCACACATTATACAGGCAAAGGTAATAGCGGCTAGTTCAGAAATAAGATACGAATTGTGTTTATAATAGGTCGATGCACAGTTCTCAATAAAGGTTTTCATTACTAAGGTCTAGTGTTTATGTTATCATAGAAAAGTAAAGTTTCCCTCTCAGACTATGGAAATGTGGGTCTATCTCTGAGTCTTGTTGCTCCATGTATCCCACAAAGTAGGGTAAATTCGTAAAGTATCCCGTCGGACCAAACTGATAATAGGGCTGGTGAAGAAGCGTTCACCATTTTCTGTGGCCACAGCATACAAGGGGATGTGTGTCCAGCACAATGCCCAGCCGCCTTTACTTTACCCCAACTATAGTCAGGTAACCCATCAGAGCTGGGTAGACTCAGGGGCACCCGCAAGTCCCGGGAAAAAATCCAAGCCCGCACCAGGATTTTAACCCAGAACCTTCGGATTGCCAGTCGAACGAGCTTCCGCTTGGTCCACCGTGCCCCGTTGTGGAGTATAAGGCAGCAACAAATCTCTGCCAAAGTCTCCTTAAGTCCTATCATGGCCTTTACTTCTTCGTTTATGGTTCTTCTCCATGTACCCAGTAGTCTTATCACTCATCCTTTGGTGTACTTCTGAGCACTGTGCTTGGAAGCCTTTCCATGGGTAGAACGTGGCCCAGACATCTTCATTTCTTTACTTGGACTATATGAATCTATGTTATATATTACAGACGCTCTTTCTATAAAGAAGATGATTGCGTCCTATGTTCATCCATGGTCCAAGTCTAGTCTTGCATTTTTTTAAAAATTAATTTAATGCCTATAGGGTGAGCAAAACAGTATTCACCTGTTTCAGTGGCCACAACATTCATGGAGAAAATTGGGCTAACACCGTCATTAACCTTTTCAAGACCAGTTATTGTTCAATAAGCAGAGAATTAAAATATCAAGAATAGATTATAAAAAACAAGAAGCTGGAAAGGGTTAATATTACGTATCCATAAGAGCCTGAAAAAAAGAAAGCTAGTGTTTCTACCTGGATTTGTACTTGAAACTTAATGAATGGCATCTAACACAGTTTGGCCATACCACTGAAGGCTGTTATCAAATATAATTTGTAAAATGTTACTATGGATGAGACTCAGAAGTTTTGCAACTAAGTATTTGATTATTACCAGTCTTTGGTTAAATGCCTAAGAATATCTAAAAAAAAAAACTCCCAAGTCTGGAGGATGTTTCTGAGTCTACCTTGTTCTGATACTAGTTAAAAGGAAAGAGAAGGCAGCTGGACATTGGTCTAGCCACACAATTCCCTGTGATGCACTGGCCACATAAACTGCCAAACATTGCTAAACAAACACAATGGACATTCATTGTCTCTTAAAGTGAATTTTACTTTCCCACAATTCATTCACCTCTTTACCTCATATTCCTTAATAGGTCTCGCCCTACTGGAAATAGAACGAACAGGTCTTGCACTAGCTCCGATACGTTGTGAACTTTGCTGGGACTTTTTAGAGTGTAGACTAAAATCTGAATAGATACTCCCTATTTCAGGTGAGAAAAAAACAAGAGTAATATCAGCTTAGCATAATGATCTTTATCTTACAAAAATTGCATCTTCCTTATATCTTATATGGTTCAAGTGCTAGTTCAGGCAACCCATTCAATGTCTGATTGTCAGTTAGAAATACATTCAACTAATTTTCTATTACTAATTAAGCCTATTAATAAGATCTCACATAGTCAATTATTTTTTCTTTCTATAGCCATGTGATGTGGGGGGGGGGGGAATAAATAAAATGTCTATAAATATTAAAAAATCTTACCTATGTCTAATTTGACATTATGCTCAAGATCCAAATCTTTTTCATCCATTGTAGATTTAGGTTATCTCAGTAGGTACTAAATTGGTCTAAATCACCATTTTATGGGGTCTAAATAATGTATCTGGTTAAAAATCATATGCTAAGGCTTTGACACGTAATATCAAACATACTGGCTTGATCTCCATTAACTGCAACATTCACATGACGCAGTCACCTGACCTTACTGTAAAGTGCAAGAAAAAATTTATCATTTTAACCAAAATCATAACTGGCCATGTGGAAAGAGTGTTCTTCTTGATGAATGCTCAACAAACAAAGGAAATGAACAAACTCTGAAGAATTAGGTATCATTCTCACAAAGTAGGCCTACCCCGCTACAATTAGAAAAATTGTAAGCCTACATATAAGAGTTTTTATAAATAGCCTTGGGCCTATGTGGTTGCTAGCAAGGATCGTCTAGAACAGGGGTCGGAAACCTTTTTGTCTTAGAGAGCCATGGATACCACATATTTGGAAAAGTAATTCTGTGAGAGCCATACTTTATTCAAGTAAATGTGTGCATTTTGTGTAATTTCAACACTAACCGTACAATAATTATGTCTCTGAAATCTTCTGATGCTGAGCTGCAGTAGACTTTAGCTCATTTGTAGAATGAAATACTGATATGTAATTAATTTGTAGACCAAAAAGTCTTAAAAAAACAACATTTTTTTAATATTCGAACATTTGTCTGCGAGCCAGACGCAGCCATCAAAAGAGCCACATCTGGCTCGCGAGTCATGGGTTCCCGACCCCTGGTCTAGAAAATGCTGGCTTATCAGAGAAATATCATGGTTCATAGTTGTGTAAATTAATAAATTATATAGGCCTAATTATAAAAAATAAAGATGATGGGTCTATATTGGTAATAATAATGTAGGCCCTAATGATGCCCTAATCTTAATCATTGTCGGTCATTGTTAATGTTAGGCTACTCATTGTAGTGGCTCTAATAACAATTAAAATGACTATTTTGATTTTAAAAAAATATATTAATAAAATAGGGCCTACTATAAGCTTAGTATAGTATTTATAGTAGCCTACTGAATATCATATGTATTTTATTAAGAAAGTTTCAGTAGGATTACCAATAAACAATTTTTGGCAGCTATTGACAATTAACTATTAAGTTTTGAGTTTTTTTGGTTTAGGCCAAACTCAATTCTAACCAACTAGTCTAGTCTAGTCACTCTAGATAGGTCTACTAATCTACTAATAAGTACTAATAACTGTAAAAAAAAAATATTGTTGCTACTGAACTGATTGTGGGTTTAATCCAGAACGAATCAATTGAAACGCTTCATACGACTTTTTGGATATTTAAAATCTATGTATCTACCAACCTTACGTACACACAACTAAACTAAAATTGTGTTATATTTTATCTGTAGGCCTATCTCTGTTATATTTTATACTCTAAGACTGTCGGCCTCCGCCATATTGTTGACAGTTGTGATTTGGTCGGAAACCAAATGCGCTAAAGAAAATACTTGAAGTATATTTTTTTTGGTTTCTATTTAAAAGTAATCGTAAAAAAATGCAATAAATAAAAATACTGTTATATAGATGTTGTTTATGTTTTAGTTGTTTTTTTCTAATTCTAGAGTCTGCTTGCTTTGGCCTTTATGATGCCTTTATCTATATAAGCTTAAATTGATTTAAATTGTATCTTACCTTATTACGAAAATAAATGCGCTGTTAGACAAAATAATATATCAAATTTTTACATGTGCTTAAAAATATTTCGATGAGAACTATATTATATTACAGACTAAAAAAAATGTTTATATTTATTTTCATTTTAATACTTAAGATTAACTTCGTTTTTGTTTCTGGATGGATGGTAAAATCTTTCAAAAGCTATAAATGACTACTTTCTGTCAACAAATTGAGCTAAAACTTTATACAAAAATGTATAACTTATTTTGCTTCTAATTGACCTAGAAACATAAAGTTGGTGTCATTGCAATTCTTTCTACAAGCTCTAACTATATTAATTACATTAATGTATGTACAATTTGAAATTTTTATCAAAGTACCTAACATTGACTATTGATGCTATAATTTATAAACTACTATATTCTATATTAATAGGCCTATATAAACTAATAAGTCTAATAGACATAGATATTTTCTTTATCTATATTAATTAGGCTATAGGTGTGATTGCTCACCCTAGCTTCCCCAAATATGCGTTTCACTTTATAGACTATAAAGGGTAAACAATTTAAAGGTCCTTTTACATATTTTTTTTTTATAGCTTTGTTTTTGTGTATGGCATATTAGAACGTTAATTATCATTCTTATTCTTGCAAACTCATTTACCCAAAGTAATTTCTTATAACACATATAAAAATGTATGATGTATAATATATATAAATAATACAAATATATATATTATATATATATACTTTTTAGAATCATTATAAGTACATAACATCACACTTTAATAATGGCCCAATATTGGGCCAACATTAGTCCAAGGGTTATATAAACCAACATCAACATATAAAGTGTGTTGTTATATATAATTATAATATATTTATAATATAAAATGTCATATTATAGATATATCTTAATTCTATTATTTTTTTTCATGCAAATATGGTTTGATAAAATACATTATTTTAAAATTAAAAATTGAATGTTAAAATCATAAAAATAAATAAAAGGCCTATCATCTATATATATCAAGCTTTGATTAAAAGTGCCCTTACAGTATATATATGAATATATATATGTAGAGAAAGACAATAGATTGATCAGGCCAAATGTTTCAAGTGCTACTAAAAATTTAATGTGAAAACATGTCTATCCCTCTCCCAATCATTCCTATGAGTTACCGTATATACTCGCGTATAAGTCACACTTTTTTTTACAGAAAATTTAGACAAAAAGTAGGGGTGCGACTTACCCGACACTGTTCGAAAAACATCACTACTCTGTCATAAAGTTTCCTACATAACCCCTATAGTTGATTGGAGTTGTGTAGAATTATTAGGATATGCCTTTATTTGATTTTGTTTGCCTTATGCACGATTAAAACAATTTTTTAAGGAAAGTTTCAAAATTAGGGTGAATATTTAGTAACTTTTATGTTTAAAAGGTATGCATTTTTGAGATATTAAAAGGCAGTGTTACCCGGGAAGTCGGGTTGCGACTTATGCGTGGGTCAATGACAACGTATAAGGAAAAAAAATCTTAAACTAGGGGTGCGACTTATACACGGGTGCGACTTATATGCGAGTATATACGGTATTCGAATCACCTATTGTGACTGCTTAGGACACTGCAGAAACCAAAGAAAGCTTTAACATAATATGGGAATATTTTTGCCTTTTTCATGGAGAAGAAAACATTGCCATTATTAATTAGAATTATGTAGATAAAACTATATTGAGAAGGGGTGGGTATTACGTACTCTATGCCTGGATCAGCTTGTACCATTTCACCAAAATCAATTTAAGGCTGTGGTTTAAATTTCATTCCCCAACACAACCTAAGGCACAGAAGACAAACTTAAATTTCTTTAATTTTAAACTTTATAAAATATACTGTAAAAAAAAAAATATTGTATATATGCTTATTTTTAGCAGTGCATATATATGTTAATTTTGTAAATGAAAATATAGTAATTTCATGAAAAAATGTCCATGCTAATTTAAACAAAAAAATCAACAAAAAAAAAAAAGTTTATAACAGTTCTTCCTTTAATGAAATAATAGTCAAGTATATTGAACACAAATTAAATAATATAGGTCTGCTCTAGATCAAATTACATATTTTAAAACATCTCAATGCTTAAATTTGCACAATTATTATGTAAGTTTCCCTACAATTTGAAGACTAAACTATAGTAGGCCTGTTACTATAAAAAGTAGCCTACAATTTAAAAAATCTATAAAAAAAATATTCAATGAAATCAATGTAATTATTATAAATTTGATTAAGATATACATGTACAAAGAAAATGCATATGATAAGACTCCAATGCTGCATAAAATTAGTTATAGCAATAATAGAAGATACAGAATCGTATGTCTGAGACCATTCAAATAAATTGAACTTAATAGAAAGCTACAACACTTTTAAAAAGAGTTGAATATTAACAACTGCTAAGTGTAACACAGATAAGCGTAGGATGCAATAATCTTCTTTATAGAAGGAGCGTCTGTAATGTTTAAGATAAGATAGTTCAGTTTTTCAGAAAGAGAAAAAAAAAATGTAAAAACAAAAATTTAATATTATTTAATGTATGAATAAAGTCTTACTTAAAATACAAAGACAATAATTTAGTAAAATACTCAGAAAAATAAAAACACTTTTCTTATACCACAGACTAACAAATATATAAATTCTATTTCTTTCATTAGCATTTGGACCAGGGATGGGTTAACTGATCAAACCAGGAAAACAAACAACTTATAATTA
This sequence comes from Anisus vortex, assembly GCA_949126835.1. Taxonomy (NCBI): domain Eukaryota; kingdom Metazoa; phylum Mollusca; class Gastropoda; family Planorbidae; genus Anisus; species Anisus vortex. Next base: position 4,202,286 of record OX421501.1, read on the forward strand.
GCTTCATTTAAAACACTATAATTATAATCAAAGTGTAAGAGTAGAACCCAAACTCAGCATAGATGTGCATATGACCTGATAATCCTATGTGATAGAAATGATGATCATGCCATGATCAGAAAAGTAGGCCTATCTGTAATTTAAAAGACAAGATAAATATACACATATGGAAGAATGTTCACAATAAAATAAGTTTAATGCTTTTAAAAGATGATTACAGCATTAATGCCCAAATAGAATCCTGTTACTTTAACCTAATGAAAAATTTCAAGTTCGACAAAATTCACCAAGCTAAACCACTGTAGTTTAATTTGTTTTTATAGTTATAGCCAGTATGAATGTGCTGATAAAAAAACTTTTCTGTATGCCCGACTACAAAAGTAGCCGCCCCACTACTGCCTGAGCAGGTGGGGGTGGAATAATAGAACTGACACCAGAGTTTGCCCGCCTTTTTCAATTCTGAACGTCCGATAGTAATTCTTTTATAATGACCATGGGGGTGCGATACAATGCAAATTAACCTGCGATTGACTTCAAACTCTTTATATTTCCTGTAAACTTTCTTCCATAGATCTGCAAACTGTTTCATAGTCTGGTCTAGTTTCTTCATTAGCTCGACATCGCAAGTAGCACATTGGAACTGACATCTATCTTTCTCCATGTCCTCGTAGATCACTTCAGCCCCGGAAAGCGTCACCTCGCCGTTGGCCTCATTATTGTAGAACAGCATGCATGAGGTGTATTTGGCTTCAGTGTTGTCAAACACAACATGCTTAGCGGTCATGACACACACCTCCATCCACTGTTTGCTGGGCTTACCAGATTTCACACAGTCTGGACATCTACAGTAGGTGCCATCCTTACCCTTGTGCCAATTAATAGAGTCTATTCTTCCAGTACCATTCCTTACAATTTTTCTATTTGTTGGGTTTCCAAATAAATACGGATGTGATTTATACATTTTTGGTCTGTCCATACTGACCAAGTTGCATTTAATCCGAACAGTTAAATCAGCTAAACATTTTATACATTGATATAAAGCTGGGTTACTGCAATAAGGTTCCGGCAAATCTCCAGGTGTAAACAAATCGACAGGTATAAATTTAATGTGGCCTGCATTCTTTTTACATTTCTCAAATTGACTGCTACATTCAGCTTCATCTTCACAGATGGCTGTTTCATGTGTATCTAAGAAAATACATAAAAAAAACTATTTTAAACATTTAGTTCATCATAAGTTTACAAAACTGTAAAAAGTTTAAAGACCAACTGAAGAGGTTTTTCTCAAAGGGACGAGATTTGGAATAGCCTCATATGGAAGTGACGTTTGAGAAAGGAAATAAATAAACAAAACAGGACGCTCTAAATCTTTATTGAACCATTTTGTAAAAAAAAAGAACCGGGCAAAGATTCAAAACAGGTGACAATATTCATTTTTCCTAGTCGAAATCCTTTCTCTGACGTCACTTTCCTATGTTGCCAGAAATTAAACATCTCAAATGTCGGCAAGATTTGGATTTTTTCTCCCAAAAACATGCACATTTAAGTGCAAATATAGAACTATTTACTTGAAAGTTATCTTTGATATTATGTATAAATGATTTGTATTAACATTCAGTTACTAAATACACTATTTACTATCAAAATCAAATGTTAACACAATTTTGATAAAAAGCTCTTCACTTGGTCTTTAAGACATTGTTTTCAAAATATAGGCAATTATTTGTGCACAGAATTAAAAAATATATCATTTAATCCAACCCATACTTTATGTGTGTTAATATCATACTTTACTAACCATGAAGTCGTTATTTCACTCTAGCATGCAAAAGGTAATTGCTTAAGCTAGTAAGAAAAATCAACACATAGACTTATAGGTTTGAACCATGGAAAACCATATAATGGGATGCGATGATGTTTCAATATAATTTTAAGGTTTCTCTGATGTAAACAGTAAGAGAAAAAGAGAAGATATACAGGAGGTGTTACTTCGACTGCTGTTTTTATTTGGTTAGCATACAAGGTGGATATAACTGACAGCTCAATGTCTATATTATCTACATTTAGCCTATTCTGCAAGTGATCTAAAAAGAAAATTCAGTATTAAATCGACCTGATTCTTTATGTCAACCTATCAAAGGCAATCAAATCCAGTGTGGCCCTTTTTTCATTTACAATAACAGAAAAATATTTGGCCTTTAGAATGAGACATATATATCCCATTTGTATGTACAGGATTTTTCTACTAATTTACAAATGAGGAAACTCTAAAACAAATATATAAAAATATGGTGGGAAATATGTGTAAAATTTCCTAATGCAAACGATGCATATTGGATCTATAATAATGAACTGATAAACTAAGCATCAATTTCGATAAAAATGTATTACCATTCAGATCACTATAAATCTCAGCAGCAAGCTTACTCAGCTCACTGTCAGAACAAAGATTTTTAGCCATCTGTGAAAACCAAAAAAAATCAATTTTAATTTATCTGTAATGTAAGTGTATATCATCTTATATGTGATTACAGAAGCTAAAAGATATATATTATATTATCTTATACATTAAGATATATATATTATCTTATCTTATACATTATTATTACTATATATATTATTATATTATAATATCTCGATTTCAACAAAGTTCCTGAAGACTGAAGTGTACGCTGTGTTGACATGATTCCACCAGGGCTTTGACTTAGTAGAGAAAGGCGTCTTGTGAAAGCTTTATTTTTTTTTTTAAAAGGGAACCACAATTAAATAATTAAATGTTTATGTAATGGATGAGCTTTCATTTTAATATAAAAAAAAATTAAAAACTCATGGCTGTCATTTCTCCATGGCTAAAATGTCAATTAAAATTTCCTGGTTTTCACTAGATCCAACCATGATTTGTATTTTTTTAAAATTCATTTGTATAATCCTGGTTTTCCTGCTGGTCGGTGAGAGCCCTGTAATGCAATTTGTTTACATTTGATGCATTTTTTAAAAATTTTGATTGATATTTGGGTTCAATATTTCTGTTATTCAATTTATTGGGCCAAGCGGTCTAGGTGCATTTCGCCGCATGCACAACTTAGATAATTACCGCTTGTATCTGTTGGGCTCAATGCGTGCCAGTAATAAGTCTTTCTTGCAAACGTCTTTGAACCGCAGGCAAGGGCGACCCCTCTTTCTTGTACCGGCTGCCAGCTCTCCATACAGTAGGGCTCTTGGGATGCGCTTCGCACCCATCCTGTGGACATGGCCTATCCATCGCATGCGCCTCTCACTCAGGAATGAGTTTATACTCAGCATATGGCTTCTCCTGAGCACCACCACATTTGTGACTCTTTCCTGCCATTTGATGTGGAGTATCCTGCGCAGGCATCGCAGGTGAAAGCTATTGAGCTGCTTAATTTGCTTAGCGTATGTAGCACAGGTCTCGCTTCCATAGAGGAGTGTGCTTAGCACACAGGCCTGGTAGACAGAGATTTTTGTCCTATCAGTGAGTTGAGCATTATCCGATACTCTTTGGTTGAGCCTTGCCATTAAAGATACTGCCTTGCCGATTCTGGTTTGTATTTCTTTTTCCAGGGACAGTGAGCTTGAGATATTGCTGCCAAGGTATGTGTAGTCCTCGACAACATCCAAAGTTTTTCCCTCAATAGAGATTGCTGGGAGACATTCTGTACCTTGCCTCATAATAATGGGGGAGGGGGGGGGGAGGGGCTGAACTTTTGCGTGACAAAATGAAATATTTACCAAATTCCAGGGGAGTATGGGGAAGGGGGGGGGGGGCGGGACTCAACTTTCACGTGACAAACATTTACCAGATTTTTTGCGAATTTAGAACATATTATATTATTTTAAAAAATCTACTGAAAATTTTTATATTTTTTTTCCTTTCAGGGGGAGGGGGGACTACGCTACTAATCAGGCATCATTAGTCAAATCACTAAGCTACTAAACCTAGAAACACTAGAGGACAGAAGGGCAAAGAGTAAAGTAGTAATAATAGACTTCATAAGGCATTAAACTCAAATGCATATAAGTAGCATACTCTTTCTTCCCGAGTGGCATTCGGGCATGGAATGGGTTGCCTGAACAAACCAGGAAAACCAGTAACTTAACATCATTCAAAACATTAATAAAAATGCCAGACTAGACTCGGACCACGGGTGAGCGTAGGACGCAATAATCTTCTTTATAGAAGGAGCGTCTGTAATGTATAAGATGTATAATAGATCTATAAGACAGGTAACAATAGTTTACCACAGTTTAATAAGGGGAGAATGCGCGTGGCCAAGCCAATGACACTAATCTAAATGCAAGACTAGACTCAGACCACAGATAAACGTAGGCATACGACGCAATAATCTTCTGTTTAGAATGAGCTTCTGTAACATAAAATAATAAGATATTGCGGGGCTTCGCTTGCCTATAGAGCGTTCTTAGTGGGCGTGGCTTAGATTTTTAGTGACGTATTTGTGTAAATAAAGAAGCCACTTGAGGTACAAATGTAACGTGGTGAAAGTGAAGTACTTCTTTATCATTTAATGTTTCGTAGGCTAGGCTACGATGTCAAGTGATATTGTTGGTGAATAGGCTATCTAGTCAAGTCACTATTAGGCTCACATCGTCTATGATCTATGTCTATGATAATAATAAAATAGCCTATTTTATTTAACATACATAATACAGCTTAAATCTTAATAAGACTTAAAACATAACACATCATTTAAAAAAATCTCGAGCCTATATGAATCTTTATTAATACAGCGGCCATATTTACTTGTACACCATTACTCAAAGTAAACACAAATCACGTGCTTTTTGTCACGGGATTGCAAACGCCCTATAACATTCTTTAAAAAAAAACTACGCCAAAACCATTTGACAATACATCACCTACCATATTTAAAGTACAATTATATTTGGTTTAGCTACAGGGTAACACTCGAAACTCGAGATCTTATTCAATTGTAGTTCTAGTCTGGTATTTTAAGTTCTACTTCTCCAGACTTATGAATGGACATGGTATGATATAGATACTCTAAAGTAGTCTATTAATTACCGTAAACATGTTGCAATGCTCAGATAAACATAAGGACAAAACACTTTCCTTATCGCTTATGCGAGAACAAATACATATAAGTACTTTTTCTTCCCGAGTGGCATTCGGGCATTGAATGGGTTTCTAGAGCAAACCAGGAAAACCATAAACATTCTAAAACATTAATAAAGATGCAAGACTAGACGTGGACCACGGATGAGCGTGGGGCACAATAATCTTCTTTTTAGAAGGATCGTCTGTAATATATAAGATAAGTAAATCAGCTAGAATAAAGTTACTTATTAAGTTCATTTATAATGAACATTGCTTGATGCCTTATGCACACCAAGAGGGCATTTGCGCCGCTAACTCTGGTGTAACCTTTTTTTGTAAATAGTAGTCGAAATATCTACATGTGTGACACGATCGAACGAAAACACGAAACAGTGAAACATCGTACAACTAAATCATGCAATGTTGAAAGAAAACCACATTCAACAACACATCGACTCAAAATGATGTACAAATTATTTATTATTGTTAGTTACAGTAAGTTCAGTATCAATGTGTAATATTTAAATCGACAAGTAATAAGGCATTAAATTTTAATTTAGGCTAGATATACAACACAATAACAATCTTTTACAATGCACAGAGAAACATAAAATGTTAAGTCAGTTAAGGTAAGGACCAATACATTTTTCTTGTCCCTTATGCCAAATATGAGTTATGAGAGAACAAAGGCATATAAGTAGGCTACTCTTTATTCCCGAGTGGCATCCGGACATTTAGAATGGGTTGCCTGAACAAACCACGAAAACCAGTAACTAATATATAACCTCAATTATAACATTAATTCACTAATCAAGAATATAGACTCACACCACGAATAAGCGTAGGACGCAATAATCTTTTTTTTTTCCTTACCAGTTATTTTGAGAAGTTTTTTTTATTCAAATGTGTGAGAAAGCAAGGTTATATAGTTATATATTTAAATAAAATTTTTTGTTTACTATAATCATAATTGAACGATGTATGATCATAATGTTATTTATGGTTATTTATGGTATTTATTAAAAGATACTAATCATGAGTTGTTTTTTTCCTTTTCCCCTCTGTTGAAACTTGAAAAGCGGAAAAAATTACACTTGCCCATTTCATGAACTGGGCAATGACACTATCTGTGCGTAACAAAAGCACTGACTATAATTATGAGTTAGTTAGTTTGGTAAAGATTGAACAAGTCGTCAGCGCAATCGTCAACTGGGATACCGGTATTTCCCACCTGGTAAATGTTAAAAATAAATAAATGCTTAAGTGCTTCTGAGTTACGGGTTAAAAAAAAACAAGTATACAGATCAGTGCTTATAATGCAAAAAGTCGCTCACGAGATCGTATGATGTTTGGACTTCGACAATATTTTATGAAGAGATTGTGTCTGATTTATATTTCAATTTATTGAATTATCCGTACATAGTGCATCATAATATTTTACTAATGAAAACTCTGTGTATTGTTCAATAAACTATAAAATATGTCTACAACTGGGAATGGGGTGTATTATGGTGCCTTGGGAGGGGTAGCACCGTTGATGTGGAGAACATGTCGTGTTCCTCTGGGAACATTTCACCCACCTTTGGTCCCCACCTGGCACCCAGCTCTCATCTGTGGCTCAAAGTAGCTGTAGCATGCGCAGCGGCCACACCCCGGGAAAAGGCTTCCACTGGACGGCCAAACCAGATGAGGGTAACCAAAAGGGCCTTAAAGCCTTGGTGAATCAGGCCTGTCGCCTATGCATGTGAAGACTGGAACTCGACGGACAGCGCGGAGGAATCACCATGTGATCAACGGGCTGAAAGGCGATCCCGGCAATGCGTGGTGGAACGCATGGCGTGACACGTAGAATGCCCTGGTCATCCACTGCATCCAGTCTCCACTCCAGTTGTCTTGACTACGTCTTGCCACTGGACAAAGTGGGGGCCTGGACGAGAGAGTGAGGATGACGCTGCACAACTCTTCCTCACTTAAATCCAATTCACGCGCAAGTCATCCTTGTCAATCCATTGTAATTTCATCATATCATCTTTACAAAGCCCTATGGCGATGGGAATGCTGCGACGCGGTAGGTATGGATACACTGGCAGCCGTAGTGGCAGACCTACACGCAGGCGGCTCAGGCCATTTGGTCGTCTTCCATTGACCTGAAGCAGCAATGGATTTCGACAGCACCCTGAGCGGCTTAGCAGACCTCTTTAGGATAGCACTCCTTACCTCCGTAGCCTGAGGACGGGGCTAGAAAAGGTGCCTGGGAATACGTATTCTGTGTAGAACAACTTATTTAAGTACGTTGTGTGTGATTTATATCACAAATTACTGCTGATTTTGATAAGAGTTTTAAATAATGTTAAGCCATAGGTTTTTCTGTGTTTTTTTTTCAGGCAACCCGTTCGATTTCCGAATGCTTATAGAGAAGAAATAGAACATTTGTTCTTGCATTGACAAGTCTTAATGAGGCGTGACCTTTTCAAATGGAAGATATCGCGAACTTCCGGATCTATTTTTAAATTAGTAAATAAAAAAGCATTCGTTTTCTGGTGTTTGACAATTGATTTCAACCTTGACTGTCAGTTCTAGTCTTTTAGAAATATACAAAGGATACAATATTAGTTATGAGGAATCCGTTTTTAACATCAAAAATCAAAAGTGAGTAAGCGATCATTAATACTCAAAGTGTTAGTCGCGTTAGGTTAAATTTAGCTTTGTTTATAAAATACATTTTCAAGAGTTGCGCCCTTTGTTAGTAAAAAAAAACACAAAGCAGAGATTTATAAAAAAGAAAACGAAAATTCTTTTGCATCAAGCAATTAGTTTGGGATTATAAATAAGAGATTCTTCAAATCTGACATTCACAATCCATTGTTTTCTTTTGGCAACATCTTTTGGAAATGAAATAAAATTAAATCTCCTACATATTTTCGTACAACCATATAATATATCTTTGGTACAATCAGTAACATAAAACACAGTCATTTTTTTAAAAATTAAATGATCGAATGGGGACGGAAATGTTTTTTTCTTCGACCTTTTATGCATGCATAATCGTTAAGACTTGTCAATGTCAAATAAGAAAAGAGTTTGTTTTCTATCCTTTAGTTTATCTGAGTATTGTAACAGATCGTCATCACTGTGGTGTAGTTCCAAGTTAGAGTTTTATTGCTTCATGCGTAAGGATTTCTTTTGTTCTTTGCCCTTTGCCCTTACTTCTTCTAGTCTTACTTACTTAGACTTAGATCCTCCCGAGCCGTTCGATGCATGAGGCAATGAGAGTTCTCTAGTGGGCTCTGTCCATAGTTGCAGCTGTAACGTCATTGATGTTGTCCCAGTTTATGTCAACAGAGGCGGAAGTCATAGGCGATTGTTGTACGCCATGTTGTTTTAGGTCGCACCTGTCCGCGTCGTCCATTGGGCGGCCGCCACCTGGTTGGTTGCCGTGCAAGGTAGCTGGCGGATGATGTGGCCGGAAAATTTGAGGCGACGTTCGGTGACCGACGTCGATTGTGGGCGCGTCTTCGTTAAGCGATAAACTTCTTAATTTGTAACCCGGTCTCTATAAGTGGTCTTAAGTATGCGTCTGAGGCATCTTTGTTGAAATGCGCTGAGTTTCCGGTCGCTTACCACTGTCTTCCTCCACGTTTCACTCTCGTAGAGGGCGGTTGGGACTAGTACCGCAGTGAAGACACGTATCTTCTAGTCACAGATTTGAAAAACCCTATTCTTTCAGTCGTGTGTTGCGCCGGTATGTTGATTGACAAGGAAGAAGCTGAAGTGGGCGGCGCTGTGAACCTGACTTGCCTCCCTTTCATGGCGAGCATCGGGGAGAACGAGATAGGGATGTGCATCAAGACCCTGAAGATGCTGAAGGCGAACCACACGACGGATACGCCCAAGTTATTGGCTGTGCACACGTATACACCTGGCAAACCTTACGAAAGCCAAGTGGTGAGTAATATACATTTCTAGCTAACAAGTTCTTCTTCTGTTAGCCGGTCTGCAGATCTGTTTGCTCTCTTGCAGTCAATGCCAAAAAAAAAACGTATTTACATGTCTTTTTCAGTTGTCCCGTATTGCTGTATAGTGTGTTGGTAATGGTAGGCTGGAGGAGGGGGTGGGGCAGGGTATATCTAGAGTAGGTTAGCCCTGGCCATTCAAGCAGGAAGTGGTCCACAGTTTCTTGTGAGCAGTGGTAATGTCTGCTGTTAGGTGGGTAAGTTGGGCTTGTTCTATTTAGGTTTGAGTTGAGTTCTAGCTAATAAGTTAAAACGGTAATATTATGTTACTAGCAAAAAAAAAAAAGACCCCGCATTATCAGTGTCGCTATTATAAATAATTATACAAAAATGTATTTTTAATTTGCATTTTTTCCCCATGTTATCTTGCTATTTCTTTTTCGGGAAACAAAAATATTTCTTGTTCATACTGTAGGCTAGTATCGAAGTGTCGGCAGCCTACGGCATGCGTGCCAGACTTGGTACGCAGAGTGATTTTCAATTACACGCAGAGGACCCACAAAAAAGATAATTCCAGTCTCTTCTATAGGAAATATATTGTTTTTTTTTTAGTTAGAAAAGTCGGTGGCTAATTTGCATATGCTTTTAATAATAATTATCATAGCTTCTTTTTTTCTTATCTTATATGTTACAGAACGCCCATCTTTACTAAATATTATTACGTCCCAAGTTTACCCGTGGATTAAGTCTAGACTTTATTTTGTTTTATGCATAGCTAATGAATTTCCTGGTTTGTTCAGGTATCCCATTCCATGTCTGAATACCACTTGGGAAGAAAGGGTACTTATATGCATTTGTTCTTGCAAGCAAAATAAGAAAAGTGATTTTATCCTTATTTTTATCTTAACATTTTAACTGATTGTCACTGTGTTGTAGTTCTTAATTAGAATTGTGTGCATAATGTATTATTACCACTTTAATCTTTGCCTTCATGTCCTCTAGTGTTTCTAGCTTTAGTGATTTCACCTATTGGTGTTACTCTGTGAATATTTGACCAGTAATGAACTTTGCAGTTATTTTCGGAATGGGTTCTTGTTACTTTTAGTTGATGGGTCCCATACATAATATACATATTCTAGTTTTAAATCTAAATAATTGTAACATTTTGTAACATTTAGTTCCTTGTTACATTAAAAAAAAAAATTTTCTTTTGAGCTTCATTTTTTTCTTTTACATTTTTATTACTTCATCAACATGTGGATTACGTGATAGTGTAAAGTTATTATTACACTTAGGAAATGGGAATTTTTAGTATGCGTTAAATATTTACTGTGAATGTAATAGTTTTTTAGTTTTTGTTTGCTTTAGCTATAGCAGTTTGTTAGGACGAATAAAAATCGGGTCCTTTATTTCAAGTTTTTTTTATTTAGCAGTTTGTTAAGTAGAAAAACAAGGGTCCTCAAATTCCACGTATGGGGCTATGTGGCCTAGCAGTCAGCGCATTCGACTGGCTTATCAAAGGTACTATGTGAAGTCTACGATTTGTTCCCAGATCCGGATAGTCTACCCAGCACAGATGGGTACCTGACTTTAGTTGTAGGGTAAAGTAAAAGCGCCTGGGCATTGTGCACACTCCCCCTAGTATGCCATGGTCGCAGAAACTGGTGAACGCTGCTTCACCGGCATCATGGATCAAATTGGTTCGACTTGGGATACTTTAATTTGTACTTGATAACAGTCCCAAGTGGTTCTAAAATTTTACAGATTGTTAAGAAAAACAACTGGAACTACAGCTTCAGTGTCCACAGTGAAAAGCAACAAGGCTGTGAAGACCAAAGTAAAATGAAGATAGAACTCCAGATTTCTCAAGCTGAAGTAACCGACGCTGGGAACTACATCTGCGAGATTGAGTTTGTAGGGAACAACCAGAGCTTCGCCGAAGCAGCCCCGCTTGTCATACACCGTAAGGATCCATTGGATTGATGTCTGTACGTTTCATATACCGAACCCCAAAAGTATGCTGCACAAAAGCCGTAATGCCTCACTATAATTTTAATATACCAAAGTCCCCAAAAGTATGATGCCCAAATGCCGCAATCCCTCAATTTACTTTTAATATACCTAGTTCCCGAAGTATGCTGTTCAAATGCCGTAATCCCTCAATTTACTTTTAATATACCTGATTCCCAAAGTATGCTGTTCAAATGCCGTAATCCTTCAATTTACTTTTAATATACCTGATTCCCAAAGTATGCTGTTCAAATGCCGTAATCCCTCAATTTACTTTTAATATACCTGATTCCCTAAGTATGCTGTTCAAATTCCGTAATCCTTCAATTTACTTTTCATATACCTAATTCCCGAAGTATGCTGTTTAAATGCCGTAATCCTTCAATTTACTTTTCATATACCTAATTCCCGAAGTATGTTGTTTAAATGCCGCAATCCTTCAATTTACTTTTCATATACCTAATTCCCGAAGTATGCTGTTTAAATGCCGCAATCCCTCAATTTACTTTTAATATACCTAATTCCCGAAGTATGCTGTTTAAATGCCGCAATCCCTCAATTTACTTTTAATATACCTGATTCCCGAAGTATGCTGTTCAAATGCCGTAATCCATCATTATAATTTTTAGTATACCGAAATCACCTAGTATGCTGTTGATATGCCATATATTAGTACCTGTCCTTTTTGTCGCCGTAATTGTCCGCGTTGAGCCTCTCAGTACGGTCTTAGGCGCCATTTGGAAAAAAATATACGGGAAACCACAATAAAAACGAAAAAAAATTGGCAATTCCATTTAACCCTTACAGTCCCGGGCGCGTATATAGCGGAACTGAAGGCAGCATAGATAGAAGTAGGTCGGTACGGGAAGGGTTAATAGTTCGTGGTTTCATATTATAGCATAATTTTTCCGTATATATTTATATTCGTATTATATACATGATATACTTTGCGAATTTTCACTACTTGCTAATATTAAAAAAAAAAAAACAGAATAAATTAATGAACCCCTAAAACAAAAGTTTTTTCGTATAATTCCTTATTATGCATTTGTGTTTGTTTTAATATACAGTAAGCTTACACCAGCCATGTGACCAGTTTGGTCTGAAAGGTACTTTACTAAGCTATCTACATTATCATTTATCCCTTTAAAATACAAGAAAAACTATTTTTTTGGGGGTATCCTGGGTAACGGATGTGCAACAAATTGTATAAGAATGTGTTGTGTTATCGGCAACGAGTCTCTATTTAATTTTTATATCAGCAGGCGTTGGAGTATTACTATTTGCTTGGTGGTGTGCTGTAGCAGAGTTGTTAAATATATAAACACTTCAATAAATCAAGACGCACTTTTTAAAAAGAAAAGCAAATTCCAATCTTTATTATTTCTTTCTATAATAAGGGCAAGAACAGAGAGATTTAAGAACTCTTTTGTTCCACTGTCAGTGAGACTCTTTCAAAATAATCATCTTTCAGCCAAGAAATACAATGGCTCAATAGCTGACTCCTACTTTTTTCTTGTATGATAAATGGTATGATAGTGTGCGTGAATGTCTATTGTGTTTGAGTACAAATGGTTCTTTAATATTGTTTTAGGTATGCTGAAAGACGGAATTTATGTAATCAAGTCAATTTTCCATGTATGTGAATCAATAAAGCAATCATATCTTATCTTATCTTATACAAGAAGGTCCATTGTCGAGACCAGTATATTTCGTTACTATCACAAGAACAAGTCCCCGCTACCAAAAACACAAGAATGATGTCACTTCCGTAACTATCAAAAACATCACACTCATAGACATAGCGCTGAGAGATTACTCAACAAAAATATGCAAATTAAATACTAATTATAAATACATGACACGTATATCCTGAGACGAATTTCGGTTAAGCCTTGATTATGTGGTCAACACAATTCCCTAATTAAAATTGGCTCACAACAATAGGACGGAAATAAACATTTTGAAGATCTTTTTCCTGGCTGTAACAAAGAAGCAAAAAATGGAAATTAATAATATGTTAATACAGATTTTAAAATAAACACTGTAATAATACTGTCTTTCTAAGCTAAAACTAAAGCTATTTTTTTATTCTTATGCTATTTTAGCTAATAATATTATAATCACTTTTTTTTGTTGGTTAATTATTACCAACAGATGCAGGTGAGCTAACCACGCCATTTTTCATGGGCATGACTGGCATGACTGGCATGACTGAGAGGTCGCAGAACAGCTGCACCGTCCAGTTCGTTGACGTGTCTCTGGCTTGCCTTCTAGTCTTCAACATGTTGGTCATGCACGCCTTCTGAAACGTTGACCTTAAAGACTCCCATTTTCTCCTTGTATTTATGTCAACCTATTTCTCTCTGATTATCTTCTTTACATTTTGTTATTAATTTTTTAAATTTCATCTTTTATTCTCTTGGATTTGTTTTCGTCTTTCCATTTTTCTTCCTTTTCTTTTCTCCATTCCTTCATTCCTTATTTTTCGTCTTTCCTTTTTTTCTTAATTTCTTCTTTTCTTCATTTTTTCTTTTCTTTATTTCTTCATTTCTTCTTTTCATCTTTTATTTTTGACTTTTTTTTTCTTCATTACTTCTTTTCTTTAATTTTTTTTTTTAATTTCTTTTTCTCTTTTTAGTTCACTTCTTTTTTTTTTTCTACTTTTCATCTTTTCCCCAACTGTTTCTTTTCTTATTTACGCCATTTTTTTCATTTTAAATATATTTTTTTTATTGTCTTCTTTTCCTAATTTATCATTTTTTTCTTCCAGTTTGTTCAGTTTCTCCGTAATCCCCCCCTCCCCCCACAGTACATATTTATGTCTTCATTAGAGCATCTTAGACAAATTCTATTTTTGATAAACACGCCAATATTAAAGGCTATTTCGAAACTGTAACCTTGGTTGGGTAGAAAAATGTCTTTTGATCCACTGGGCCGGTTTATCAGGGGGTCACCAGTTCCCATATTCCTGGCTTTCTAGATGATCATGTGGCCAGAACATCGTCCCCGCCTTCACATTTTCGCAACTAATGTCACGCACTCATCCACACCTGGGGTTAAACAAAAATATGACCTTTCACCAGGATTCGAACCAGGGACCATTGATATGTCCAGCTCGACCCCATTGCACCATACCCCATATGATATTTATATGTTAAAAAAAACACACTATTCTCTAACACTATGTTATTTTTTATTGATTGGGTTATAAATATATTACCTTATAATGTATTATCAAGAGCTTTGATAAAAAAATGTACATTCCTAATATCGACATAAAAAACATTGAATATACAAGTCATGAACTTAATTTCAAAAGATGTAATTGATTGTTTCAAGATATATTAAATAATATTATATCTGCTATGTGTTGTTTTTTGTCCTTTGTATTCGCTTTGCCCTCATAAATTAAAGTAACCTTAATGTCATGTTCCTTTTAATTAGTCTAATACGGCAAACGTCACTGGTGACACACATAAATAAATGTTAAATCGCTAAAGTTTTTCATGTGAAAAAAATATATCACTATTTTTAAAAGAGTTGTCGCATGTAATAAGCACTGTCATTTATAAGCTTACATTTTTTCATTCTGTTTATGTTTTCTATTTGTTTTAAAAATTATATTAAAAAGACACAACACTAATACAACAACACATTTCGATAAATTATCATCTGAGCTCATACATGATTACTGCACAACAGATATGGTTTGGCTCGGCCACACTATGGACTAAATCGGTGTGCAAAATCAAAAATAGAATTTTCTTACACTATGCAATACAATGCTAAATTTCCATGTACAACAGCGGTTCCCAGCCTGTGGGTCGCGACCCCTTTGGGGGTCGAATGATCATTTCATGGGGGTCGCCAAGGACCATCGGAAAAAAATTATTTTTCATGGTCTTATTGAGGCTTTCCACAACAACATGTACAGCACAGTACTCTTCGATGGCGCCACTTCAGAACCCTCCAAAGTGTGTATAAGCAAGTTCAAGCATAGGTGTTCCCTGGGAATGGCAACCTTTTAATAACAGTTTGCCTAAGGGGGATTTCTAATTCATTCAGCGTGCCAACAGCCTAAAAGTCACCCTGCTTTAATACTCTTTTTCTAAAAAAGATACTTGAATAGTTTTTTTTAGGAGTGTTCTGCGTTTGCGTGCCATTGAGAATCTTTTTGCGTAACAAGTCTGGCACGTTTGCCGTAGGTTGCCAATCCCTGGTCTAGAGTATAGATCATTTCTCAAGTCTACGTATACAATGCTGAATAGACTAAATGTCAGTCGTCTGAGTTGAAGCTGAATAAAATTATAAGTTGCTTATACGAATTACCACGCTACCAATAATAACAAATAATTATAAGCACTAACAGTCATGCACAGTCACATAAGAAGATGCTCCTGAATCAACACAAGAAAATTTCATTTAATTTATTAACAACTAATTTCTCTACAATGCCAATTACAAAATTCAGGATCAAGTGTTTGCAGTCATATACTATTTTGTCTGAGACTGTGTTGTACCTTTTTCTTCTATCTCCAACAACATATCTTTGTGAAAGGCCTTTCCAGTTTGTTAATTATTAAATCTAAATACAGAAGTAGACTTGTTGTGAAAGATGATCTTTGTTGTGTAAGCCGATGAGAAAGACGCAATCTCAATCTTAGCACTGACGTTGTGTTGTAATTAGAAATAAATATTTCATAATAAAAAATTTCAAATTTATTTTTGTGATTAATCACTGTGCTTTAATTATGTTCAATTTGTAACACTGTAAATACATCCTGCATATGATATATTTACATTACATTTTATAACAGTAGCCTATAAGGTAGCAACGAAAACAAGTTTATGGTTGAGGGTCGCCATAACGTAAAAAGCTGTATAAAAGGGTCGCGGCATAATAATTCTTGTGGTTTTTTTTTAAATTATTTCCGAGTAGACTGCGTGTTAATAATAATATGAAAAAGAAGAAGAAGATAATATGTTTAGTTGAAGACTGAAGAAAAACTGCATTTAACATCTGGATACACAAACAACCTATTTAAAAAAAAAAAAAGCGAAGAGCAAAAGCTGCTGATTCAGGTGTTTTGAACAATATAATATAAATCCCTAAACCTAGAAACACTTCAGGACAGAAGGGCAAAGAGTCAAATAGTAATAATACATAAGGCATTAAACTCTAATTTAGAAATACAACCCAATAACAACCTGTTGCAAAGCTCAGATAAACATTAAGACGAAAACACTTTCCTTGTCCCTTTCGCAAGAACAAATGCATATAAGAACTCTTTCTTCCCGAGTGGTATTTGGTCATGGAATGGGTTACCTGAACAAACCAGGAAAACCAGTAACTTAACATCATTTATAACACTAATAAAATGCAAGGCTAGACTCGGACCACGGATGAGCGTAGGACGCAATAATCTTCTTTATAGAAGGAGCGTCTGTAATGTATAAGATAAGATAAGATAAATACAGTAAGGTGTGTCTGTGGATTGCGATTC
This sequence comes from Anisus vortex, assembly GCA_949126835.1. NCBI lineage: Eukaryota > Metazoa > Mollusca > Gastropoda > Planorbidae > Anisus > Anisus vortex. Next base: position 4,218,851 of record OX421501.1, read on the forward strand.
CCATTGGTTACTTGGAAGACACAAATAAGATAAGAATTAGATAAAGCGCTGCCCAGTTTACAGATAAAGATAATATTCCTTTATTGATCCACACAAATGGAAATTTGACTTTATTACAGATGTTCCGTTTTTCAGCATTAATGAAATTTTGACTATTTGTAAACAAGAACAAAAATATACTTAGTAAAGATATATGGATAAAAAACATTTTCTTATTTCAAATGCATAAAGTACTCTTTTGTCTAGAGAAGCATTCGTGCATGGAATGGGTTGCCTGAACAAAAGCAGAGATTCCACCAACTTAACATCATTTAAAACATAAAAATGCAAGACTAAACAAGGACCACTGGTGAACGTAAGACGCAATAATCTTCTTTATAGAAGGAGCGTCTCTAATATGTATAAGATAACAAAAAAATATATTCTCTTCCTCCTCAAGGGGCAAACAGACTAACTAGATAAAGCAAGGACACAATCACTTGAAAAACTAAGGAAATTGCAAGACTAGACTCAAACCACGGATACACGTACAACGCAATAATCTTCTGTACATAAGTAGTCTTTTTCGATTTATTTTCATAGCATTAGGGTAATTGTAAAGCGCATTCGAAGACTAGTTGTTATGAATAGAGCTATATGCATGAGCAAGTGCTATAAAAAAATATTAGCTTATCAGGATGGAAAAACAAATGAATATGTCTTGCTCTAGGTCCATAATTTGTCGGCGAAACAGGAGACACTATTTTCAACTGTAAAACGACGAAAGCTGAGATGGTTTGGTCATACCATTGACAATAATACACATGGACCGCTTGCTTTAGTATTTCTGACATTAATTGACATAAGCACTAAAAATAGAGAAAGCGGTATATCTTATTATAGTCTATGGTCACACTGTAAGGAAGGGGTCGCAACCTACGGCACACAGAGCGATTTTCATTGACACGCGGAAGACCACCCAAAGAGGCAACTCAAGTTTTTTTTTCTACAATTAATTAAATTCTAGAGCATAATGACTTTTAAGCTAATGGCTCGCTGAATGAATTAGAAATCCTGATTTGGCACACTGTTATCAAAAATTTGCCGACCCCTGCTGTAAGGCATGACTTATTGGCCAAAACCATTCTACAGGGAGAGTGGAAGGATCAAGCAGAAAAGGAAGTGGTTGGACAACCTGAAAGAGTGGATCGAACTACCTCTTGATACGCTTCTGCAAACGTCTTCTGACCTGGACGCAATGCTGTTTTTGAGACTGTGGGGGCCCTGTTCCCAAATTTTTGTGGGGCCCCTCGTGGCCTCGCCCCTGCTTCCACATACCTAAGAAAAGTGCTGTTAATTCCTTTTACATTCTGTAAAATCATAAAAAAATTTTATGTTGCACTTAGTTTGGTTCGACTGAAGCGTTTACAATTGTAGGGGAATAAATGAATTTTATTTAACATTTTCAACGAAAGAATGGGGATGTAACTAAAAAAAAATATTTTTCGGATGTGTGGGGGCCCCTTTTGTGTGGGGGCCCCTGTTCCGATGGAGCATGTGGAACATGCCTAAATACGCCACTGCCTGGACGAATGGAGAAATCTGGTTATGTAGCAGCCCCACGACAAAAGTCACGGTTCTGATGATGATGATTATTTTATCATTGGATAATAAAGATTAAAATTGAAAGTTGTATACAGCGGAAGTCTTTTTGGAAGTTTAGGGCGTGGTTTTAGCTGCGCACGGAAAAACAACCAAACTTATGCTCTTAAAAAAGAGCAAGCGGTCCATCTAATTATAAGTAAAATAAAGTATCCCGTCTAACCAAATAGATCCATAGGGCCGGTGAAACAGCGTTCACCAGTTTCTGTGGCCGTTGCATACGAATTACCATCTCTTGCAGATATTTTCAGTTCAAAGTGCCTGTCTATGATTGATAAAATCCTCCAAGATCATGCTCACCCGCTTCATGATAGTTACATAATGTATAGTCGAAGTGGTCGGCTTCTTTCTATAAGAGAGATTTAAACTCTTTTGTTCCACTACCAGTGAGACTCTTTCAAAAGAATCATCTTTCAGCCAGGAAATTCATTGGCTCAATAGTTGACTCCTAAAATGATAGGCCTACTTTTTTCTTGTATGATAAATGGTATGATAGTTTGCGCGAATGTCTATTGTGTTTGAGTACGACTGGTTCTTTAATATTGTTTTAAGTATGCTGAAAGACGGAATTTAGGTAATCAAATCAAATTTCAATTTATTTGGATCAGTAAAGCAATCTTATCTTATCTTATAAACTAACTTTAACTAAGATAAAATCGACAGTTGTGTGCGCACCAAAACGTTTTCGTTAATTTTTACTGTAACATTTTTTAAGCACCATCTGTGAACCAAATATCAAACAGGAAAGCAGCATATTGATATAGAATATGGATTAAAAAACATTATTTGAATTTTTCGTTAAACAAACAGATAAACTGAAAATGCTGTACTCTTTCTATTTTATTTTTATTTACAGTAAGTTCTCTGATATAATGATAGATTTGCCAATTTATTATCCTTGGATGCCCAGCTGGGTATAATATAGTTTGGTAAATGATTAGTATAAAAATAGAAGATAATAATGTCTTTTTCTTTTATTGTATTTCTTGGTCTTTCTTTCGATTGGCATCAGGGCATGGAATGGGTTGCCTGAACAAACCAGGAATACCAGTAACTTAACATCATTTAAGACACTGATCAAAATGAAAGATTAGACAATAGTCAAATCACTAAACATAGAGGACAGAAGAGCAAAGAGTAATGTAGCAATAATACAAAGGCCTAAGGCATTCAAATCTAAGCTAGAAATACAACCCAATAACAACCTATTGCAATACTCAGATAAACATACAGACAAAAACACTTTCCTTGTCCCTTAAGCGAGCACAAATGCATATAAGTACGCTTTCTTCCCAAGTGGCATTCGGGCAAGGAATGAGTTGCCTGAACAAACCACGAAAACCAGTAACTTCACATAATTTAAAACCTGAATAAAAATGCAAGACTAGACTCGGACCACGGATGAGCGTAGGACGCAATAATCCTCTTTATGTAATATATAAGATAAAAATCTGACAAAGGTCGAGGTGTATGGCAGCAACTAAAATGACCTAATGGAGCAGAAGTGGAAGCTCCGCAGAAGAGATCAGGCAACAGTCGCCCAGATTCGAACAGGTCGCCGCACTATAGGATCCTACCTTGGAAGGTTTATGCCCGACCAGCAATCGTGGTGTCAAAATTGCAGAAAGCAGACGAGACGGTTGAGCATGTGCTCTTAGACTACCCTGCCTTGCACGAGCGTAGAGTGGATGGGAACGTCAACTGTTTGCACCGAGCCTAAATTGCGGTGACTTGGCTCTAGTGCGTAGGACAAGTGTGTCTGTCCTCCGAGCCCTAAGACAGTAATTTCTGTTCTTATTATCACTCTGGAGAAGTGAGGATTTAAGTTCCTCGGAAGCATGTTTCAATGTCAACAAGAGCTGCGTGAGAATGGCTGAGGTTAAGGGAAATGGGCATAGTGACAAAGTTACACAAGCTGCTTTGCCCAAAAGAGTCAGCTTTGCTCCGAAAGCTCGCCGAGGATCTTCCGTGCTGAGGACGTTGTTACATCCGCTTCAGATAAGGTCCATTAACATGATAATCAGTTAGGAAGCCCAAACCGACATAATTAGACCTCTTTAGATAATTATTTTTTAATCTCATGATGCCACACTCGTTTTTGAAGGGAATGTTTCAATCGAGTATACTAAGAGTGTAATTTCTATTTTTTTTAAATTTTATTTTTTAATCATTTTTTTTTACCGGATTGCTTTGAGCGTCTGACGTCAGTTCTAAAAATAAACATGTGCACTTTTCACTTTTCACACATGTTACACTGTAGACTGTTGGTACACCCTCAAATAAAAAAAATGACATGTACTTTACTATTATTGTTGCAAAGGTATTTTACGAATAACATTATTGTTGTAAATGTATTTTACGAATAATATTATTGTTGTAAATGTATTTTACGAATAATATTATTGTTGTAAATGTACTTTACGCATACTATCATTGTTGTAAATGTACTTTACGCATACTATCATTGTTGTAAATGTACTTTACGCATACTATTATTGTTGTAAATGTACTTTACGCATACTATTATTGTTGTAAATGTACTTTACGCATACTATCATTGTTGTGAATGTACTTTACGCATACTATCATTGTTGTAAATGTACTTTACGCATACTATCATTGTTGTAAATGTACTTTACGCATATTATTATTGTTGTAAATGTACTTGACGCATATTATTATTGTTGTATAAAAATTGTGACTTCCAGTTGCTTTCTGCGCCTGTGTCCAGTTCAACAACAACAGAGTCTACGAGGGCTACCCGGTGGTCATCACCTGCACCGCGTTCATGGTGCCCTCCACGCCGGTGACCAAGAACATGACCTGCATCAGGCTGCTGAAGCTGCAGTGGTACAACAGGTCGGAGGGCGCCTACTCCCTGCTGGCGTGGCACAGATACGTCGAGGGGAAACTTTACGACAGCCACGTCGTAAGTTACGTCTCGTTTTTTTTTTTCTAGTTCAAGAAGATCATGCTAAAAAATATATGCTTATATGAAATGTTTTCATATAACGGACTAAATTAAATTTGAAAATTTGCCCGTAGTAAACATACGATAATTGCTCGTTGCAGCGCTGAAATCTCGCTGTTTCACGAGATTTTGTGGTCTATTTTTGTCTTTCTCTTTCTCCATGTGACTCAATTTCTCTCTCTTTCTTTTTTCCTGTCTTTTTTTCTCTCTTTCTCTCTTTTACGCTTACTTAATCTCGCTTCCTCTCTCTTGCCCTCTTTCTCTCTCTCTCTCTCTTGCTCTCCGTCTCTTACTTTCTCCTTTCTCTCTCACTATTTATCTCTCTCATTTTATCTATCTCTCTCATTTTATCTATCTCTCTCATTTTATCTATCTCTCTCATTTTATCTATCTCTCTCATTTTATCTATCTCTCTCATTTTATCTATCTCTCTCATTTTATCTATCTCTCTCATTTTATCTATCTCTCTCATTTTATCTATCTCTCTCATTTTATCTATCTCTCTCATTTTATTTATCTCTCTCATTTTATCTATCTCTCTCATTTTATCTATCTCTCTCATTTTATCTATCTCTCTCATTTTATCTATCTCTCTCATTTTATCTATCTCTCTCATTTTATCTATCTCTCTCATTTTATCTATCTCTCTCATTTTATCTATCTCTCTCATTTTATTTATCTCTCTCATTTTATCTATCTCTCTCATTTTATTTATCTCTCTCATTTTATCTATCTCTCTCATTTTATCTATCTCTCTCATTTTATCTATCTCTCTCATTTTATCTATCTCTCTCATTTTATCTATCTCTCTCATTTTATCTATCTCTCTCATTTTATCTATCTCTCTCATTTTATTTATCTCTCTCATTTTATCTATCTCTCTCATTTTATCTATCTCTCTCATTTTATCTATCTCTCTCATTTTATTTATCTCTCTCATTTTATCTATCTCTCTCATTTTATCTATCTCTCTCATTTTATCTATCTCTCTCATTTTATCTATCTCTCTCATTTTATCTATCTATCTCATTTTATCTATCTCTCTCATTTTATCTACCTCTCTCATTTTATCTATCTCTCTCATTTTATCCATCTCTCTCATTTTATCTATCTCTCTCATTTTATCTATCTCTCTCATTTTATCTATCTCTCTCATTTTATCTACCTCTCTCATTTTATCTACCTCTCTCATTTTATCTATCTCTCTCATTTTATCCATCTCTCTCATTTTATCTCTCTCTCTCATTTTATCTATCTCTCTCATTTTATCTATCTCTCTCATTTTATCTATCTCTCTCATTTTATCTATCTCTCTCATTTTATCTATCTCTCTCATTTTATCTATCTCTCTCATTTTATCTATCTCTCTCATTTTATCTATCTCTCTCATTTTATCTATCTCTCTCATTTTATCTGTCTCTCTCATTTTATCTATCTCTCTCATTTTATCTATCTCTCTCATTTTATCTATCTCTCTCATTTTATCTATCTCTCTCATTAAATTATTTTATCTATCTCTCCGTTTCTCTATCACTTTTCGCCTGTCACTCTTTCTCTCTCTTATCTGTCTCTCTTTTTCTCTCCCCTCTCTCTCGATCTCTATCCATACTTTCCTTGACTACCTCTCGCTCTAATTGTATTACAGACCAAACAATTGAAGGATAAATTACAAACAAACAATAAAACGCTCAAGTAATTTGAAACTGAAAGTAACATCTAAAATATGTATAATGTTGCCAGGGCTGTATTTAGGATTGTTGGGGGCCCTGTTCCCAAATTTATGTGGGGGCCCCTCGTGGCCACGCCCTGCCTTTCACATACCTCATAAAAGGGATGTTAAATAATGTTACATTCTGTAAAATCATAAATAAATTTTTTGTTACGCTTATCTTGGTTGGACTGGATCGCTTAAAATTGTAGCGGAATAAATGAATTTTATTTTACATTTTCAACGAAAGAATGGTGATGTCACTAAAACCAATATTCTTTTTGGGATGTGTGGGGGCCCCTTTTGTGTGGGGGCCCCCCTGTTCCAATAGAGCATGTCCGAATTCGCCCCTGAATGTTGCAGATCTGTAGAAAGATACTTTTTTGACAGAAAAAGATATGTTCGATAAACTATATCTAAAGTACATGAAACGTAACAAAGACAAGCTGTAGGTCAGGGGTCAGCAACCTATGGCACGCGAACCAGACTTGGCACTCAGAGCGATTTTCATTGGCACGCCAAAAAAGCAATTCAAGTCGCTTCTACAAAAAAGTATGTACTAGAGCAAGCTGACTGAATGAATTAGGAATCCTGCTACGGCACACTGTTATTGAAAAGTTGCCGATCACTGTTACCTGGATCATTTGCATCTATCTTGTGTGGTTTCTGAACGCTAAACCCATCTCAACCACAATCGGCGATTGATTTAACACATTGATATTATTAGAAGTTGGGAATTTTTTATTTTTTTAACGTACTTCTGAACTCATGGGCCTCGAAGATGGCGAAGTGTGTAAATCAGTGATATGCTCAACATTGGGCATAGGGGGACAGCCCTTGTTGCGCGTCTGAGAATTATCGCCCCATCGACTCAAAGAAGAGGAAGCACAACACAACAGCACGTCTAAACCACGTCCTAATGCCTCGACGTCTAGGGTGTAGAACAGGGGTATGCAACCTGTATGTAATATTGTGGCAAAGTAGCGCTTCTAAATCACTCTGTGTGCCAGCATCCTAAAAGTCACCCTGCTCTGTTCATGTAGAAGTGACTTAAATTGCCCTTTTGGTGGTCCTCCGTCTTGCCATTGAAAACCGCTCTGCGTGCCAAGTCTGACTTACCCTTTATCTAGAATATTTGTGCTACCGGGCGACAGTGCATGCATACGAGGCATCCACCACGTTAATGGTTCTGGGGAAATCCACACGTGGGGGTAGAAGCAGCGTGGTGCATGTTCTTGCGGAGACCGTTCCTTTTGTTTCGCGACACGTCCTATCGGCGTGCGGTCGGGTAGCTAGTCTTAGGCAGGATCTTGGTATACCCCCTGCTTTGATCCACCTCTCCACATAGTTACGCACCTGGACATTTTGAATATTTTTTACGCGCTTTCTTCGTTTGATCTGTGCAGTTCGTCAAGAGAAAAAATTGGATGTTCAAGTTCAGCTCCCACGACGTCACGGAAGGGAAGTGCGACAACAAAGGCACCATCAAACTACAGATGCACATCCTGGAGGCTGAACTGGGCGAGGCCGGAGAGTATCAGTGCCAGAAGGTGTACGTGGGAGTCGATGACGTTTTCACCAAGGCAGACACGCTCTTCGTAATACGTAAGTATCGAAAACGTGTAAAATCCTATGGTTCCCCCTTTTTTTTCTGGCACCAGGGCTCTCATTGAGTAAAGGAGGGTTCGACGAGGTTCAAGGGTTCTAGTACCAGAGCACCTAATCTTCTCGTGGAAGAGCCTCACCATGTTAGAATCGTAAAAGTATCCCGTCGGACCCTAATTGACCCATTGAATTCTGTGGCCGCTGCATACTAGGGGATTGTGTGGCCAGCAGAATGCCCAGCCGCCTTTAATTTACCCCAGCTAAAGTCAGGTACTTGTCAGAGCCGAGCAGAGTCAGGGACGTAATGAAGGATGATGTAAGCGGTTCTGCCATCTCGCCGGCCTATAAATTGACGTCGAGGGCCGAAATCAACCCGCGGGCCGAGGTTAGGTAACCCATAATATAATATCAAAGTAGAAGAATAACACGTAATAAGGAATATTTGCTATATTATCGTAATACTCTTTGCTATCTTGTAAAAAAAAAACCTTCGCTTAGCACTTTAAAGAAATTAACAACACATTTGTCTAGTTCTTAACAGTAACTTTTTAAAATTGTTATTTTGCAGCATATGCAGGGACTACAAAGCTGGTGCAATTCATAGCTGTGGTCGTCGCAGCTTCAATTTCCTGCCTGATAACTCTGGCAATAATTATTGGGTGTTTCTGTAGGTGTTGCAGACGTCGGCGAGGTGAGTTGGGCAGGAAAAAGAAAAGATAAACGTGAACACACCCTAAAGAATATAATAAAATGTACAGCTTGATTTGATACTTCTGATATTTGATGACTTAAAAAAACACACTGTTTCGGGAATTCCGATCGCACCCTCTACACTTCCGGTTTAGTAATCACTATGATTTTCTTAATGGAAAATTAAGATTAAAATCAAAAGTTTTATACAGCGAAGGTCTTTAGGCAAGTTTAGGAATCATTTAGGACAACCATAGACTATAATAAGATGGGCCGCTTGCTTTAGTATTTTTGCTATTTGATGACTCAAATGACGTCTTTTCGGAATTCCCGATTCCCTTTTTGTACTGTGCACTTCCGTTTTATTTAATCGCTATGATTTTCTCAATGAAAAATTAAAATTAAAATAGAAAGTTGTATACAGCGGAAACGTTTAGGCAAACGTAGGAGCGTAGAAGTCATTTAAGACAGCGTTATTGGATGCGCACGGAAAAAGAACATATAAGCTCTAAAAATAGAGCAAGCGGTCCATCTTATTACAGCTTTGAGACAACGTAATTGGCTGCGCAAGGAAAAACCAAAACACTTGAGCTCTAAAAATAGATCAAGCGGTCTATCTTATTATAGTCTTTGCACATCCATATATGAAATAATGGGAGTTCCCGATTTTTTCAAATGTGTATCTGCCAGTTATCCAGAAATAAATTATAGAGTACATTTTCCCATTTTGATGTGTGAAATATGTAGATTCTAAAGCAGGGATGTGCAACATATTTTCGACATAGGGCCGATATGTTTTTTTTCAATTCCACAAGATAGCTCAGATATGCTAAAATGTATTTCAATAATCAATACAACGAATAAAAACAACAACAACAACATTAAAGACCAAGTGAAGAGCTTTTTCTCAAAGAGACGAGATTTGAAATAGCCTTATACGAAAGTGACGTTTGAGAAAGGAACTAAAAAAAGAAAACTCGACGCTATAAATCTATATCTATTATCTATTTGTTAAAAATAAGAACCGGGAAAAGATTCAAAACATGTGGCAATAGATTAACAACACGTGCCAATATTCATTTTTCCTAGTCGAAATCCTTTCTTTGACGTCTGTTTCCAATGTTGCCGGAAAAAGAATCATCTCAAATAGCTACGAGATTTGGACTTTTCCTCCGAAAAACACACATATTTAAGTGCAAATATTGAACTAATTACTTAAAAGTTGTCTTTGATATTTTGTATAAATGATTTGTATTAACATTCAGATACTGAATACACTATTTACTATCAAAATCAAATGTTAACTCAATTTTGATAAAAAGCTCTTCGCTTGGTCTTTAACTGACGTTAGAATTTCTTTTAAAGGGCCACACTAAAATTCTTGGCAGGTTTTATTGTGGCCCGCGAGCAACTTGATGCACACCTCAGCTCTAAAGAAGCTTTTAAATAATGAATTTTGTAGTAAAAGATAATTGAGATTATAACAGAAATTGTAAGCAGCGTTAGCACGATTCCTTTGGTTTGGCCTACAAGGGATTATGTAGTCATCACAATTCCCTGCCACCTAATATAGTCCAGGTAAGTAAGCATCCAACCATCAGAGCTTGCGAGACTTTGGTACTTTTCATTCAAAAAATAGCCTTGCCTTAACCAGTATCCAAACCCGGGACCTTCAGTGTGACATCCCAAGCGTTTCCACTACACCACCGTGTCGCTAACTATCAGAAAAACTAAATTGCCATCGCTTACGATAAGTTACATCGAAAGATTTTTAGCATCCACAAACCGGCTGTAGAACAGTTACCTCAAAATATGCTCTCAGAGATGCTCTCTGCTAGCAGGACTACTTCTGCCATCTTACGTAGAGGTCCTTATTCGAGGTAGATTTGGGACCAAAAGAACTTGAGGATGTTAGCATCCAATAACCGGCTGTAGAACAGTGACCTCAAATTTTTTTTTCCAACAGAAGGCTTCAAGTTGTAAAACACTCAACTAACAAGACAGGAAAAGCAATTATTAGACATGTGCTTGACAATCTAATCGTACCCATACATACCAATATTCTTTTTTGTTTGTTGTTACTCAACAACTAGACCAGGAGTCGGCAACCGACATCCCGCGTGCCAGACGTGGCACGCAGAGCGACTTTCAATGGCACGTGGAGGACCCTGAAATAAAGAAATCAAATTCTTTTCAACAAGAAAGTGAGTGCTAGAGCAGGCAACGTTTTCGTCTGTTGGCACGCTGAATGAATTAGAAATCCTAAATTGGCAGACTAACTTGCCGACCCCTGAACTAGACTATATAGTTTTAGATCTTTTACACATAAATTAAATTTATTACCAAGCAATTTTGTTAGATGTCCTAACTGTATAGGAAGTTAGTCTGTAGGTTTTAGAAATAGACAGTTCCGATAATTCACGATTAGGTCAATATTTTTTGTTCGTTTAATTCGTTCAATTCCACATTTTCAAAACCCACTGCAATGTTGAATTGATGGGCGGGAGCTGAAGCAAAAAATAAAAATACCGGATCGATAAAGTAAAACATCCCGTAGAACCTAATTAATCCATAGGTGGTGTTGAAGCAGCTTTCGCCAGTTTCTGTGGTGGTCAAAACGAATTATGGGATTGTGCCCAGGCTGCATTCACTTCCCCATAACAACAGCTGCCCATCGGAGCTGGGTAGACTGACGGACACACCCCAAACCTGAAAACCAATGCTAGTCTTCACCAGGATACGAACCCTTGGTATGACGGCCGAACGCGCTGCCGCTCATCCACCGGTCCACCATGACCCCATGAAACTGAATCGACGATCACTTATACAGAATTAAACAAACTGTTATGATGTGTTATTGTTACGTGTTTACCTATATTTTTTTATATACTATATTCGTCTCTTTTAAGAGGCAAAACACGAACTGACCTAACTGCATTTTATAATTAATGACGTTGTTTTATTACACAATTCACATAAACAATATACAATATTATAAAATACTCCCTACTATCACACCTCATGACTCTTTTAGAACCAGTGTACATAATTATACAATTTAATATCTGTGTCAGGTCACATGTGAAAAACTCCCGAGTGAACAAATTGTTTAAACTACTAAGTCCACATGTCTAGAGTTTAAAAAAGCTTGGACAGCCTCCCCTTGCAGTGTCCGTACAATCACTGACCCATAACCTTTCATTACTTCCCCTTGTTAACTTTCTTAACATCCCTCAGTCCGAGTTCACGCTTTACACACTTCTCTCTGTATCTCATTCATGTTCTACTGACCTTCATACATGTATCCAACTATTTAACCTGTAAGCACAAACTTTACCTTTTAATCAAAGTTCACATTATTTTTTTTTATATATGCCTTTCTCCTATACATTTTATATTCTTCGTCTATAATGTTTATAGTTTGTTGTTTTTTTTCTTTGACAGCAGGAAAACTCGGGTGAGTGTTGCATATATTAATTATGATTCAAACCGTGAGCCATCTAACCATTTTTGTACTATATTATTTTTGTACTGTATTATTTTTGTACTGTATTATTTTTGTACTGTATTATTTTTGTACTGTATTATTTTTTTTACTGTATTATTTTTGTACTGTATTATTTTTGTAATGTATTATTTTTGTACTGCATTATTTTTGTACTGTATTATTTTTGTACTGTATTATTTTTGTACTGTATTATTTTTGTACTGTATTATTTTTGTACTGTATTATTTTTGTACTGTATTATTTTTGTACTGTATTATTTTTGTACTGTATTATTTTTGTACTGTATTATTTTTGTACTGTATTATTTTTGTACTGTATTATTGCCGTTTTATTGTACCGTTGTTCAGAGTTGTCCCTACACATTTTTTGCATTCGTATCTCGGTTTATAAAATTCTTTGCACAATTTTCTAGCCGACTGGCGAGCCCACCGATGCGACCTTTTGAAGGCTATAATTTAGGCTAAAAAAAATTCCCTTCAACTTATCGGTCTGAAAATTGGCACATGCACGTGAAACCCTGAGCAAAACGTTCTGTCCAATTTTCGGGCTACACCTTTCCACCCCTTTTTCGTTTTTTCTTAATTTTATGGTGCGCACTGGTGAATCCATTTTGAATACACCTGAACGCACATGTTTTAAATCACCAAAAAAAAACTGTAAACCCTATACATCTAATAGCTTCGATTTTGTTTATTTATATTTTAGTTAGATCTTATTGTTATTTTTTTTGTAGGGGGGGAATAAGAACAAATATTCCACACTCTAATACATAACTAAAATGCTAATTTGAAAGAAAAAGCTTTGATTTTGAGAATCGTTCATTTTTTATTTTTATTTTGCTGTTACCAAAATACGTAAGGCCTACATCATTTTTTTGTGGGGGAGGAGGGGTATTAGTCTAGACTATAGGGTAAGGCTACCATACTTACGAATCTCCACACATTATAATAATAACAATATATTTTACAATTATAAACATAGATTTTTAATTCGTTGCCTAGCGACCATGAAGACTAGTTGGGCAAACTCTGGCCATATAAACGCTCGCACAGTCCTCTCCGTGCCGGCTGGCGCTTGAGGCGAAAGCCAGCGATCTCCATTCAGCTGAAGGAGCTTGTTTTCTGGGTTCAGGCCTCTCCACCGTTCTTCTTCATGTCTCCATAGGTCTTCCCTTTCGACCTATTTTCCTGATGGGGTCCATGTCAGGTCTTTTTTGTAAGGGAGTCCGGCTTACATTCTGCAGACGTGTCCCATCCAAACCCATCTCCTTGCTGAGATGCTCTTTGCTAGCGGGACACTACTTCTGTCATCTTACATAGGTCCTTATTCGAGATAGATTTTGAACCGAAAAGATCCCGAGGCTGCGTCGTATGCTTTGTATCTGGAAAACATATTTTAAGAACAAAGTAATCAACTCACAACTAAATAGAATAAACCCAACTCACCCACCTAACTGCAGGCATTGCCCCTGCTCACAAGAATTTGTGGACCACCTCCTGCTTGAATGCCCTGAGCTAACCTACCTCAGATACACTCTGTTCCACCCTCGACCTACCATTACCAACACACTATATAGCAGTATTGAACAACTGAAAAAGACATGTAAATATGTTTGTTTGGCATTGACTGCAAGAGAGCAAACAGCTCTGCAGACTGCTAATAGAAGAAAAACAAAAAAATTACATATGTCACGAAATGTGCTTCAAACTTTCTTCTAAATTTACTCATAATATTCGTTCGATATTGTTTGTTCATTTTACATATTTTTTCGGTTGTTGTATTTTTGTATTTTAGAAAGATGAAGTCAAAAGAATCAATAAAGAGCCGGTCCCAGGAGAAGGTAAGTAAAATTATTTTTTGGATTCTGAAGAATATTTCTAAAGATAATTTATATCCGCCATACCTTAAAATTAACCCCCCCCCCCCCTACACACAATTCTTCTTCTTTTTCTCTCTATCTTTCTCTCTCACTCATTTGACTAACATGACTTAATTCCTTGGGCCCCATTGGAGAAAAGGGTCATGATTAGGCCTACTCTTCTGGCTGTCTATGTATCTATTTTTCTTTCTGTCTATATATCTAATATGTATCTTCTATCTATCGATCAATCTATCTATCTCCCTATGTATCTATATGACGATCTATCTATCTATCTATCTATCTATCTATCTATCTATCTATCTATCTATCTATCGTTCTGTATGTCTGTCTGTCTGTTCTATCTATCTATCTATCTATCTATCTATCTATCTATCTATATCTATCTATATATCTATATTTATCTATCTATCTGTCAATCTATCTATCTATAAATCTATCTATCTATCCATCCATGCATCCATCTATCTATATATCTATCTATCTATCTATCTATCTATATATATATATATATATATATATAAAATATCTATCCATCTATTTACCTACCAATCTAATCTATGTATATATTTATCTATGTATATTTTATGTGTGTATAGATTAAAAAAAGTGGTTCCTCCATAAACAAGCAAGACAGTAACCAAACGGTCGTCTCACCTGTCCTTGACAAAGATACACCTGTATAAAAAATGGTACCGCACGAACCATTTGTGTTTATCTACAGATGAACTCTTTAGGGCCAATCTATTGTGAATCTATTTAAAGTTTTTAATCTGATATTATAATATTATTGTAAGCGCTTGGGGTCATACAGCTGCAATCTCACATAAATATATAACGGCATTATAATCTAAAATTGTATATAATGAACTTCGTATAAACGCTCTGTGCGATCATTAGCGCCTTACTCTTTCTGTTACTATTATACTTAAGTACGTAGAAATAGTGTTACAAATAAAATAATAAGAACTTAAATGCTTAACATTTTCCAGTGGCCGGAACTTGTCCCCAAAAAAAGAATTGCGTGTAGGAAAATAGTTTCAATTTAGGTCAGTGCCGGAAGCGATTTACGAAATTGAAAGTTGATTTAGATAATCTTTGCATATTTATATCAGTGATGAAACTAACCTATATATTATTGGTTAAGAAAAAAATATAAGTAATTGAACAAATAAAGAAATAGAATCTAAATTATTATGGGCCTATATTTTTTTAAAATTTTAAATTTTGTAAAAGGTTGTGTGTGTGTGTGTGTGTGTGTGTTTTTTTTTGGGTGAGTGGGTGTGTGGGTGATTATTTTATTAAATATGATTATTATGAACACAAAATTGAACAGCAAATGATTAAAACTCTTCAACGCAATTAATTTATGATGAATTACGTACACATTAACTGTTCCAAAATTGTACTGACTAAATTGTTTACTTTAATTGACAAAATAGCTTATTTATATATATATATATATATATATATATATATATATATATATATATATATATATATATATTTAGAAAAGTGATTAGGTCATAAACTGTATATGACTTGTTAAATAAACTGGACATTTTATTCTAAAAAAACTGTTTAAGAGTCAGAGTTGATTTATAATTTAATATAACTTTGTTTATCGCCTAGAGCCTTATTTATTTGGTCAAATAACTTACCTTAGTTACGCCAGCGTCAGGGATAGACATATGCGCAAATTAAGATAGTTTTTATTTACTATTGAGTTAAATACGTATAAGTTCAATGTTAGTGTTGCGCCTATTCAAATTTTGGCGCCTAAACCAAACTTTGGAGCCAGTGATGGCCTCCCCTCCCACGCACCATGTAGTTCCGCTACTGACAAAGCTATAGATTGCATCTGAGGATTCACTTCTGTACCCATGGGCCTCAAAGCGGCCAAGTGCGGAAACCACCAATACGGCTTGAATTAACAACCGGTGGTCTAACGCTTGGTTGAGCAGTCCCGTGCTACGCGTCAAAGACTCATTGAATCCACATGAAGCTCTCTGGGGGAGGAAGCAATCAGCTAAACATTTCAGTATCAACCCCGCCCTGGTGCCTGGATACTCATACCTATTGTATGGATTTGCGCTACCGGGCGACATTGCAGGTATACGGGCGAGCCTCCGCGATAATGTTCCGAGGGGAATTCCGCAGTGGAAACAAATTGCCTGCCGTTATATGTGTGATCCACTTGCCTTCCGTTACATGTGTGATCAAATTGCCTGCCATTACACGTGTGATTAAATTTCCTGGCGTTATATGTGAACGACACCAAATCCAGATCGTATTATTAAATTGATAATTATACTTTAAATGTGTCTGTTTGCACTAGGACCAAAACAAAGGCAGAAATAGTAAGGCTAGAATATATTTTTATTAGACTTAGTTCATTGAGCACCCTGCAGCAGTAGCGTCATCAGGATAAGGTTGGATGATTTCTGAGACTCTCTGGCTCTCCCAGTCACCTGGGAAACGGCCTCCGTCTGATCTGTTGCACTGCATGGACAGGGGCGAGGTGGCGTAGAGATCCTCCAAGAGCTTGACGTTCAGCCGTGTCCAGTCGATGCTCTTGTAGTTGGCGCGGTCACCCTCATCGGGATATACCTTTGCGTATTCAAGCCTGGAACATAGCCGGAGAAACAAAATATACTAGCCAGACGTAGAAAACCGTAGTTAAGCCTAACACCATTCCTTTAAAACATAGGCTAATGCTAGTTTATTATAATTTAAGTATTTATTGATTGTAACCTATTTAGAAGAAAGAAGTAAGTCTGCAGTGCATCTGTCTGTACGGAACTCTTACAGACTTCTAGCTGTGACCTCGGGTAGTAGTGGATGTAGTTAACACACATTTCATCCGAGATGGCAAAGCCTCCCTACAGAAAAAACAAGAACACAAAAACAGAGATGTTGGTTAAACTGTTCAGTTGTTTAGTTCGAAGACGCGTTGATAAATTAATCTATGTTTATATTATTATTTATATTTTACTTTACATTTTTAGATTCGACAATATCAAAATAATGTGCACATAAAAAAATAAAAACTTGATCTAAAGGGCTATTAAGAGAGCGTTTAACGGTTTTCCTGGACTTGGTGGAATTGTGTGGCTAAAAGCACATTTATTGCAAAACTAATTATACAAGCTATTGTGCATTCATATTTTCAAGAGCTCTAAAATAACGTATTTTAATTTAAAAAAACTATTACGTATTCTAATTTTAAAAAATATTACGTAGTATTCAAAAAACAATCTTCTTATCTCTTATCTTTCCGAATGGAGGACATTCTGGCATGGAATGGGTTGCCTTAACAAGGAAAATTAGTAGCCTAACATAAGTTAAAACACGAATCAAAATGCAGAGTACGAAAAAGTAAACGATTCAAAGAAGATGCAAGACTAGACTCGGACCACGGATGAGCGTATTACGCAATAATCTTCTTTATAGAATTAGCGTCTGTAATGTATACGATAAGATAATAAATTGCTGTTAAACTATGATAATGTCTTACTATTGTGGCTTCTGGTCTGTTAGTCGTGTCGTATTCACATGTAGTGATCAGCTCATCACCCTGCATGTCAAAGTGATGTAACAATGATGTCAATGCATGATGTGATTAAGAAGGTTATAATTAATTGTCTGCCTTGTTTTTTAACGCTGTGATTACCTTTCTTTATAACTGATGGTCACATTCTTTTGGTGATCCCGGTTGACCCTTGTCCGTTTGGCATGAACGAGCAAAGGGAGGGGGGGGGGGGGGCTTCCGCACCATGTGATGTGTAGTTGGAGAGTGGAGTATATTGAGAGACAGGTTATGCTGTGTTTTAATGCTTCTTGTGTTCTTCTTAAAATCCTGTTGTTATTATTATTGACTTGTGTTGAGCTTCGATGTTATTGTGTTATGTTAAATAAAAAGTTGTTTGCAATTATTCCTGACGTCGTTTTTAAATTGCTTGGATGAAGGTTTGGGCGATAGTTAATGATTCTTCAAGGGTACCAAGAAGTAATTGTGATAAACTGCCCACCATAGACAGCGCGACGAAGCAATATTAATTAATTCTAACCTTATACATCACAATGGAGTCGTTAAAACAACACATTCAGGTTTTAAAATATACATCTGTGCATATGTATAATTATATGAATCATTCTATCTAACCATATCTAAACTAATAAATCTTTGATTTAATCTGTTTCATCAAAGACTATATTAAAATGGACCGCTTGCTAATTTCTGCTATTTGATGACTCGACGGACTTCCCGATTCTCCTTTGTCCTGTACACTACCGTTTTTATTTAATCGCTATGATTTTCTCAATGAAAAATTTCAATTGAAACCGAAAGTTGTATACAGCGGAAACATTTAGGTAAACGTGGGAACGTAAAAGTCATATAGGACAGCGTTATTGGATGCGCACGGAAACAGAACATATAAGGTCTAAGAATAGAGCAACCGGTCCATCTAGTTATAGTCTTCGGTTTAATTCAGGATTGTATGTATAATTATATATCTACTGTATATCTTTCTTGAACGCTTATTCCGACCAAAATACAGTCTCTTTATTTGAACAGTAGGCGTAATGACTCGTATATCAATACCGGTGGTAATACCATCATACCGGCAGCACGTGGTGTGCTTGTGGTAATCTCCTAATCTCCTGGAAGTGGGGGCTGTAGTGGTTGTCCCTGTTCAGCTCTGGCAGCTCTATGCCGTCCCGCAGGTGTTTCGTGTAGACGCGCTTGCCGGTCAGGTGGGTGTGCAGCTGTGACGCAAACACGTGCATGCCGTCGCGTGGCAGTCCCTGCAGAGTAAAGACACGTGATATAACTCTCAATAACCCGGATGTAATAATAGCAGTGGGTTAGTAGCCACTGATCTATAAATAGAATGGATAGCGCCTTCATATTAAATGTGTATGCGCAAATTGAAGCCAAAATGAATAGTGGGAAAGGGGAATCCACTTATTTACATAAGCGAGTTAAAGGAATAAACCACTCATGATTAGAACAAATCCTTACGATAAAAAGGAAATGTATTTACAGGTCAGTGTTTATGAAATATAATTTCATACATAAGTAAAAGTCACGTGAAAGCCTATTTATTTTGTCTTTAAGAATGTTACTTCCGCGCCTAATCCATTCTTTTCATAGGTCAATGGTTAGTAGCACGCCAGTTTTTGTATTTTTTTTTAATTCTTACGTAAATTGCTAGTGTAATTGTAAACTATTAATCTTCCAAAGTAAACTTCAACCTTTTCTCCCCGCAAGCTATTAACATTGGAAACATAAGGGTTTGTCAGTCCATAATTCAATTATCAGTGCTAATTGTTAATCTGATAAAAATATATTTTTAAAAAGTATCAAAAAATCCTATTATTAAATTTTAAAAAAAATTGGTTACTTATATAGCGCTTCTATCCATGCTATTTTAGCATGCTCAGTGCGCTCTGTAAACACAATGCTGCCTGCTGGCGCAAATATGGTGGTAATACATTAAAAAAATAATTAATTCCTATTATGTTTGTCAAGAGAGGCAACCCAGGAAAAGAAATACCTTCGTGTAAAAAATACATGGTTTTCGCTCTTTGAGCAAGGTATATAAGCATATATATATGGCAAAAAGCGTGGATTTAAAATGCTAAGTCGTTTATTAAAAGTTTACGACGGTATGGTTTCTACTTTTATCCCGAGTTAAACCAAACATTATTGTATAGAATTGTTAAAAGACATTTTTTTTAATCTAGGTAAGTGCTATACAACTACCTCTATAGAGCTTATCAAAGATTCGTCGTCATATTGAATTTTCTTTTTTTTTTTATATTTCATTCAAATAAAGGAACTAATCCTTCTAATTAAAACAAAAAGTTAGAACAACTTCAGAAAAGTGTTGCAAGGTTCATTACTAGCGAATATTCACAACTGACAAGAGTAACGCCAATAGTTAATTCTTAAACCTAGAAACACTAGAGGACAGAAGGGCAAAGAGTAAAAAAGTAATAATACATAAAGAATAAAAAAATTCTGGTTTAAAAATACAACATGGTAACAACCTGTTGCAATGCTAAGATAAACATAAAGACGAAAATACTTTCTTTATGCCTTTTGCGAGAACTAATGTATACATACTCTCTCTTCCCGAATGGAATCCGGGCATGGATTGGCTTGCCTGAACAAACCAGGAAAAGCAGTAACTTAACATCATTTAATACACTAATGAAAATGCAAGACTAGACTCGGATCACGGAACAGAGTACTACACAGTAAATCAATATCAAGCCAAATGGTGGGTTTTTGTTTTTACTCACGACTCGCGTGCAGTCCTTGACGCAGTATCCGCTTAGCCGGAACATTTGCTGACCAGGTGGAATGGCCATCTTGTTGGTGTACTCCAGGCCGAGTTCCATAATCCCGGCCTCGAATGGCCGCAGGTGTGACGTCACGTAGAACCGGATGCCGGAGCTGTCCATGTGACCTTCACATCGACCAATTAGAAAGGCATCGATACATCATTATTTCATGACGTTTATGTAAGTTTAATTTTGTATCGGCAATGGCTGTTAAGATTCTGATGTGAGTTTAATTGAAGAAAACATTTCGTCGCTACATTTTTTTTTAAAACTTTAACGATAAGTGAATATATACTTGGTACTTTCATTTTGTACAGAAAAGGTATTTAGGGCCATTGTTGATCTAAAGACAAAGTGCGAGCAACATTTACCAGACTTGAACATCACTTCACCGGAGTGAGAATACGAACCAAGATTTACTCTCTTAGGGCCTCGGAGGACAAAAACTCTTGTGCTACGCAGTGTAGCCAAGTCAACGTAATATAGGTTCGGTGCAAACAGTTGACCGTTCCCATCCACTCTATGCTCCTGCAAGCCAGTACAGTTTAAAAGCTCACGCTCGAGCGTCTCTTCTGCTTCCCTGCAATTTCGACACCGGCGAGTCCAGGTTGGGTCTAAGCCTTCCAAAACAGGCACATATAGGGCAGAGAGACCTGTACAAAACTGGGAAATCGTTGCCTGCTCCTTTCTGAGGAGCATTCGCCACTGGCAGCGTTTATGTTGGTCACATGGCAGGATTCAGTTAACCTGTTCCCTAGTAGATAATGGTAACAATCAGAGTTTTACTCTACAGACCCAAGAAAATAGCTTGGCGTTTCATTAACTTGGATTTGAATGCAATGCGAACGCCGTTGCCTTTAGACCACGTAACCCCATTGATGTACAAAGATGCTCATTTAATAACTTAACAAGCTAAAACATGTAGTAGTGTAACTTACCAGCTTTAAGTTTGGGATTGTTGTAATGAACTTCTAGTAGAGCGAAACGTGAGCTGTCCTGGCCACCAATGGCAACACCGGCTTCTTCTGGGTATATCATGTCCTAATATAGAATATGTTACATCTGTAATATCGTCTATAAGTTAGATCAATATTATAAAAAATTAACACATATTTTCAATGTAAGTAATACATATTTATTTAGCGACTAGACGACCTGGAGACGCACTGTGACTGTATACAAGTTATTCGTGCAGCTAAGCTGTTATACGAATAACTGCAGATTATTTTTTTATGCGTTTGCCATTTGTTTCTTCAATTGTATATGTAAAACCAAACGGTGATCAAAGAGCTATATACGAGTTAACGCATTGTTATGGAATAACATCAAATTAAAGAGAAACATTTTGAACAAATACATTAATAGTGAGTAACATTTCCAGATAAGCAGAGAATGGTTTCATTAAAAAAGATTTCATCTCTAGAGATTGTTAAGACTTTAAATCTATTAGTAAATAAAAACGATCAAGATCTTTTATTTAAACGTGTATACATAATTAATATTAAGCTCTTTTTGTACTCTCTTTGTATACATAGGTATATTCGATCTTTTTTTTGTAAAAGTTTTTCGAATAAATGTTAATTAATTTGGTTTTGATTAGTGATGATTCACTGCAAAAGCGAATTGTTACTGTAGCGAACAATTGGGCTACCGAAAAAATAGTAATAGTAATCCTTTAGTACAGGGATCGGAAACCTAAGGCACGCGTGCCAGTCTTGGCACGCAGAGCGATTTTCAATGGCACGCGAGAGACATCCAAGAGGCATTTTTCATTGATGGATAAACAAAACATTTTCCGGTTCTGAATGAAGAAAACTGACTGTTTCATGCTCATCTGCTATAATTAAACATAAATATAAGTTATTCTAAAACAAATTTTTTTATTTTTAATTTAATAAATATAAGCGACTTTTAATAGTATTATATTATGCAATTGTTGTAATTATTAATGTTAAAAAGATAAACTCCTTAAGGTTAAATGGACAAAAAATTAATGCAGGAAATGTTAATTTACAACTGTTTAACATAAATTAATTTTATACCTCTATTAATTAAATCCTGTAACGAATACCATAATACTGGATATATAAAAAGAAATAGTAATTAGTCTGTAATATTTGTTATACTACAAAACATACATGTTTGGCATCACTATTGAATCACATTTAGAAACTTTATTTCAATTAGAGGGCGATGATTAACCCGTTTTTTTTATATTTGTTGTTGTTTTTCTTATAAAAGACTAAATAGCTACAACTTATAACTTTATAATGACCAAACTGTAAAAAAGTAGTTGAAAATTAAAAAAATATTATATGAATAAAAAATGATATGCAAATTTTTCAAACATTACATTAACTACCCAGTTTGTATGATTACTATGTATCAATTCCGCTTCACAATAATGTACTTATGTTATCAATCAAATAATATAAGAAAATTGTATTATCTGAATATCTAATGGGTGTGCAAATAAAAAAAGAATCGCAATAATTCTTTCATTATTAAAAAAAAACGCTTTAACGATGTTCTCTGGGAATTTCCATTGCTTTCGGCCTTGGTCTTGCTATAGACAAGTCTTAATGAGGCGTGAACTTTTGAACCCGAATGTTCGTGAACTTCATGTTCTATTTTTAAACTAATAACAAAAAAAGCATGCTTTTGCTGGTGTTTGACAATTAATTTCAACCTCGACGGCCAGTTCTAGTCTTTTAGAATTATACAAAGGATACACTATTAGTTATGAGGAATCCGTTTTTAACATCAAAAGTGAACAGGCGATCATTAATACTCAAATGTTAGTCGCGTGACGTTAAATTATTATTTGTTTACAAAATAAATGAGTGAAGAGTTGCATTTTCTTGGTTATTGAAAAACAAAATGCGTAAATTCATAAAAACGAATTACAAAAATTATTTTGCATTAAGCAATAAGTTTGATATTTTAAAAAGGTGATTATTCCCTTCTGACTTTCACAATACATTGTTTTGCTTTGTAAACATCTATTGGAAATGAAATAAATTTGAATCCCCAACAAATTTGAGTACAACCAGTACTCCATTGACAAGTCTTAATGAGGCGTGAACTTTTCAAATGAGGGGTCACGTGCTTCCGGTTCTATTTTTTATTGTTATTATTTTAGGCATTTCCGTAGACAAAAAAAAAGCATGCTTTTGCTGGTGTTTGACAATTGATTTCAACCTCGACGGCCATTTCTAGTATTTTAGAAATAAACAAAGGCTACAATATTAGTTATGAGGAATCCGTTTTAACATCAAAAGTGAGTAGGCGATAATTAATACTCAAAGTGTTAGTTGCGTAAAGTTAAATTTACATTTGTTTATAAAAATTAATTAGTCAAGAGTTGCGTCCTTGGTTATTAAAAAAACACAATTCGTAGATTCACAAAAATATAAAACGAAAATTATTTTGCATTAAGCAATACGTTTGAGGTTATAAATAGGTGATTCTACACGCTAGACATTCACAATCCATCGTTTTCTTTTGTCAACATCTTTTGGAAATGAAAAAAACATTTAATCTCTTACATCTTTTGGTACAACCAGTTACGTAGCACACAGACATGCTTTTTTAATTAAGTGATCGAATAAGACCCGAAATGATTTTGTTGTCGACCTTTTATGCATGCATAATCGTTAAGACTTGTCAATGGAGTTAAATACATTCTTAAAAAACAAAAACACAAGTATAATAAAGCAGGTTGACTTTTAGGCTGTTGGCACGATGAATGACTTGGAAATCTTAGTTTGGCAAACTGTTAGCAAAAGGTTGCCGACCCCTGCGTTAGTACATCATTAGTTATACATTAGCAATATTGTTCAGTAATTATAACTCATTGTTTACAGACTTGTGTATAGTTTTGGAGTTTCTTTACTGACCTCTGCTCCCATGGCCCAGGCCGCTATGACCTTTCGGCACGGCTCCAGACCTTTCGGCGTGTCCTCACTTCCGGCGGGTCCGTTAAAATAAGGTATGCTGTGACCTGTGGGTCAGAAAATATTTTACAACATGAACAGATAGATGTTTTGCTATATACTGAAATTTTGGGATACGTGTGTTGTTTTCATGAATAGTTCAAGCAGCATAAGTCGTGCCCAAAGTATATTATTTCTTAATGTTCTTTTTTTTCGTAATAATAAAATCATTTTGTTCTTGTAATAATTGCCAATATATATTTTCTATAGCGGGAACAAAACAGCTCTAGGGCCACAGGGCTGGACATATATTTTTCTCTTATGCGACAATCACATAATTTACTTCTTATACGGGTCTTTTATGTATAAATTTATAACATGTATAATGGTGTATGATTACATAGAAATTTTATTTGAAAAAAAAACAATATTATTATACAATACTCTTAAAAATAGTGTATTATTACGTAACCTGCTAATTAAAGCATGTATTACTTTGTGTGCAACATTGCTGACCATCAACATGATAATTCTTGAATTTATCAACCAGTTTTATGATGTTGTTGAAGACATATACCAATGGTCATCCAACACTGTTGAATATCCTGGATATTTAAAATATTATTGATCGTCCAGGCCAAATCCTTTATGTGTAGTATTTCCAATGATATTATGGATTTACCAGTTCATTAAATATTTATTATTGATTGATGTAATAGATGACTTACTATGCTGTGAGTATTATGTAAGATATATTTAGCTCAGAGCCCCCATTAATTATTTGATTACAGATGAATTATGCTGATATCCAGTTGTTTATTATTATTGTTCTTTCAATAAAGCACAGCATGAGTAAGAGATGTTGATTATTAATTTATTGAGTCTAAGGTGGTCCCAGTACAGTTCCCTAGGCGTCTCAACTTGAGTAACAAGTAGTGTAGAATCTATTGTATGACAATGCAAGTAAATAATGGCTCTTAGCAGTTGTATACGTGTGTAAACGTTGACGTAGATTATTAAATTATGTAAATGTATTTTGAACTGCAACTACAATCACCATTGAGTAATGTAATAACTCCAGATGGAACAACGAGGAATATTTATTAACTTCAAATGTTAGAACGATGGTGGTTATTCTCTAATATTTACATAAATCACAAATCCATTCAGAATGAAATATAGAACAGGGTACTAAATCGTTAAGAGAACATGCTCTTCAATAATTATGAATATTTGACACATAATCCAAGTATGAAATACAAATAATCCATTTTAAGAATCAACAGCTTATTAAACAATTACAGTGGTTCGGAGAGCAAGGTTATATGCTTCATACAGTAAGACGTTACGGAAAAAAGCGATAGGCTTCCCCCAGTATGACTTTATGGAAAAGAGACAAAATCCCGCCCAACTCGGCTTTAAACACTAACTAGATATCGTTTCTTTTTAGATTCGATCTTCCTGTCGAAAGTATTGACTTTAACGATGCGATTGTAATTGAAGAGAGAAAACTAAGTATTACCCGACTAACGATACTTTAGAACGGAAGTATTCAATACGATACAACCTACATGCGTTCTGAGTAGCCTGCTGTACGACTGTGAAACATAGAGCACATATTCGTGGCAGGAGAAAACATTGAACACCTTCCACCTCAGGTGTCTCAGACGCATTTTAGATATAAGATGGCAGTACAGGGTTTCAAATGCAGAGGTCTTACGAAGAGCAGGGTGTCAAGACATCCGTAATACTCTCAGTAACAGACGTCTCAGCTGGCTAGGTTATGTTCGCCGAATGCCACAGGGTCGACTTCCACAGGACATCCTTTATGGAACATTAGCTTCGGGACAGAGACCTGCTGGACGTCTAAAAATGAGATTTGCGGATGTCTGCAAAAGTGACATGAAAAACCTCCAAATTGACCCAAACAGTTGGGAGATCATGGCGCAGGATAGGTCCACCTGGAGGACAGGAATCAAAGAAGGTTCCAGGCTTGCGGGAGAGGAGCGCGCCAGGAACAAGAGGGTGGAGAAAAATGTGGTCCCCTCCGCTACCTTCATCTGCAGCCAGTGTGACCGTGCCTGTACGTCCAGGATTGGCCTTTTTAGCCACATGAGGGCCTGCAAGGGAAATGGATCGTCTCACGAGACGTAAAATGCCGACGACAACCTTCGAGAACATTCCAAAGGGAGCGTCCGACTGAGTAAATAATTTGCTTAGGGAGGCGTTCATTGTGCAAATATTAACAACAACTATCCTTCCAACATTACATTCGCGTTTCGCTTAATGTTTGAATAGGGCGTTTAATTAAGAGAGTATTAATATAGGAAACTATATAGTAGGAAACTCCGTTTTGTAACAGTATGATTCACCATTAGATTTTCGACTGTATCCACAATTGTGGAAATATAATAAGAGCGCACCAAGCTTGCTAAATGTACTATACAATGACCATCTTCTTATATTTTGCTTTTGTTGTAATGGTTTGCATTCATTTTATTTACCCAAAAGTAAACATAGATATTGAAGTAAAAGGTTTACTTCGGATCAAAGACTATAATAAGATGGACCGCTTGCTTTACTATCTCTGCTATAATTTGATGACTCGAAATACTGCTTTTCGGAATTCCCGATTTCCTTTTGTACTGTACACTTCCGTTTTGTTTAATCGCTATGATTTTTCTAGTGGGAAATTAAAATTACTATCGAAAGTTGTTTACAGCGGAAACCTTTAATGCAAACGTAGGAGAGTAGAAATAATTTATAACAGTCTGAATGGTTGCACAGGAAACAAAGAACATAATATAAGCTCTAAAAAAGAGTAAAAGGTCAATCTTATTATAGTCTTTGGTCAGATCAACAAACTGTATGAATTACCTTTGGGCACTTCGCAGTGGAAAACTTCCATGTGGTGGACAAGGTCCTCGTTTCCTTCAGTAATTACTGCACTGTACTGAAACATATTGTATTGATTACTTGTAATATGTACAGCTATTATAGATTTAGTCAGTGTAAGTGTAGAAAGAAAAAAAAAAGGTTCACCTTCACAATATGGTGTTTAGTTGGTATGTGAGGCAGGATCGTAGTATGCCACCAGTAGGTAGTCTCTTCGTGTGGTACCAAAATCTATAAATAGAAACCAAAAGGCCCCTTTTTATGTTTTAATGATCTGGATTATTTTCATGACCTAATTATTTTTATATTTAGTTACCTAGTTATATTTAAACTTCATGACCTACAATTTCAGTGAAGCAGAACAGAGAGGGTGAAGCATGTCGTGCTTTTAGACTGTCCCTGCCTTGATATAGCATAGAAGTTTAACTGTCTGCACCGAACCTATGTTATGGCGACTTGGCTACACCATACTAGCACAAGTGTGTTTGTCCTTTGAGCCCTAAAAAGAGTAATCTCGATTTCTTTTTCTCGCTCTGGAGAAGTGGAGGTTTAAGTCCGATTGGAAAACGCTGGCCCTAGTTCTCGACACATTAAAATTAGACAGTAAAAAACCGAAAGAAAAAGAGACTACAAATGAAGTATGAGGTTAACCCTTACAGTCCCGGGCGCGTATATAGCGGAACTGAAGGCAGCATAGATAGAAGTAGGTTGGTACGGGAAGGGTTAATACAAGAAGCCACAAAATATCATTCTTTCTTATAAATAAAAACTGATCAGGCTTAGCTTACTCCCATAATATATTAACCAGCCCCAGAGACGTTCGGCCTGTTTGACACGACCGCCGTGCTGTGAGTCTATATAGGCAATGATCAACACCCTATAGACTATCAGATTCTGAAATGGCTAATTTACTATTCCTAACTAAGCAGTATCTCTCACCTCTGGAGATCTGACCTCAAATGACCAAGTGTCGTTGGGCAGTACTGGTATTGGTGCCTCCGGTTTAAGTAGCTGTAGTCTTTTGACTGTATGTCCGAGGTTCCGGACGTCGTGGCCAAAGGGCAGCTCATTTGCATACACGGAGTCAAAGAATACAAGGTGGGTTGTTCCATTCTATAAGGAAACGATGTAAGGACATAACGATCATATTTCTTTGAACGAGGGTCTAAGATTTAAGTTGCGACCTCATAAAGTCTTATCTTTATGATGTAGTATCTAATCAGCGAAAAAAAAAGTAATTTTTTATTATAATAACATTAAACGTGTAACGAAGATAATCTTACATTTTTTTTTTAAAACCCCTAAACAGCTAGAGAAAAATTCAAAGAAACAAAAACACGTACAACCTATGAGGAACAACCAACACAATGAACAATTAGGACTAAGCTCTTATATCTAAACTAAACTATAATAAGATGGGCCGCTTACTTTGATATTTCTGCTTATTTGATAACTTGAAACACTTGGTTTCCGAATTTCCAATCGTACTAGGTCCTCTAGACTTCCAGTTTAATTATTCGCTATGATTTTCTCAATGGAAAATTAAGATTAAAATTCGAAAGTTCTACACAGCCCTAAAGACTTCTAGCAAGTTTATTAGTCATTATAGACAAAGTTATTGGCTGAACACGGAAATAACAAGTGCTAAGCTCTAAAAATAGAGCAAGCGGTCCATCTCGTTATAGCCTTTGATCTAAACTAAATCTTTAATGGATCATCAACTATTGACGATACGGTTGTCGCCGAACATCGAATGAAAAAAATGCACTTAAATTGAGTAACTTCTAAATTGCAGTCAAACATAGATTGAAAATGCTCTACGATTGAGGTAAATTCTAGAATGTAGCCAGACATTTAAAGTACATGAATGCACTACGATTTTCTTACGTCTCAGACGTAGTAAAAGGTATGCATTACTATTGACTTACGTCCAAAACATAGTAAATGTATGTACTACGATTGACTTACGTCCAAGACGTATTAAAAATGTAGAACTATACATTTTTTTAGGTACAAGACATAGTAAAATGAATGCACTACGATTGACCTACGTCCAGCGCGTAGTCGAACGCGTCACACGTGTTAAAACTTCTGTAAAAGTCAAGCACCACTGCCCCGTGGTCAACAGCCACGGACGTCATGTAATAATCCTGCTGGTCGTCGGGTAGAATTATGCCATGGTCATTGGTATGGCTGTCCTGTGTAGGAGAAAAAAGAAAGCAATACTGTTTAGACGCATGTGTGTGGCATAAACTTCACCCTTAAGGTTAATAGCCTACTACAGGTACTATTATACATGCTAAATTATAACAATATATTGGCACTATGCTACAAACAAGAAAT
Organism: Anisus vortex; assembly: GCA_949126835.1. Lineage (NCBI taxonomy): Eukaryota > Metazoa > Mollusca > Gastropoda > Planorbidae > Anisus > Anisus vortex. The sequence goes on from OX421501.1 coordinate 4,248,380, forward strand.
GCTTTTTAACTCTTAATCTGTCTTATCTTATCCTATATAGTACAGACCCTCCTTCTATACAGAAGATTATTGCCTCCAACGCTTATTCGTAGTTTGAGGTCTAGTTTTGCATTGTGATTATTAGTGTTTGTAATGATGAAAAGGTTATTGTTGTTGCTGTTTTTTTCTGGTCGGAAATTGGTATATTAGTTGTACGTGTAAATAAGTTACTATAAACACTACGCTCTCACTTTCACTTAGTGCTGTGACATCTACACTTCAAATACTTACAACAAAATGGTGATTGCCTTGGCCATCTGTCCAGAACACGACGAAATCAGCAGACGTGACATTTCCATAATCAGAGAATCCGACAGCGAACCAGATATCTGAGGTCACCTAAATGTGTATGACAAATGTTAAGTACTTCACATTTTTTAAATATCGATTGCTAAATCACTTGATTATTTTGTACTTGTCTAAGCATAGGTGTGCAGTTACATGGCACATTTATATATATAGCCTATGTATATATATATATATATATATATATATATATATATATATATGTGTTCTGGGTGCTCAATTTCGTGTTTTAAAATTCTGGATACGCATAAAACAATTTTTGAAATGGCTTGCTAACACTAATTAGTCTTAGATATTGTGCTTCTTTCTTTCCATCAAACCAAATGTAAAGTTACAATTAAAATGAATATTCGGTTCATCCTTTTGATGTGCGCCTACATAATTCGGCTAGACACTTTATTATTTACGGAATTATTTAAAAAATATTCTTTAGATTTGCGATACGCGTAACATTTTCTGATAGATCAATACATTATTATCAAAGTCTAGATCCGCTGTGTTTTTTTAATACCATATGCATATGTCATTCATATTAGACTGGAGTTTATTCAAATAGTTTAGCAGAATATAAACCATTTAAAGTGGGCACGCTTGTGCTTCTTAATAGTATGGTCAACGATAGTCGGAAACACTATTGAAAGCTATTATCAACCCACTTTTTTTTTAGTTCTAAAGAATTTTATGGCAAAAATGTAAAAAGCATATTATATTCCCACATATCAAACCCTTGAATGCCCTGCAAACACTATTTAGGTTTTAACTATTTTTCAAATATACCTAAAAGAAAAATAAGCACATTTGGCTTTTTCGGTCTATGAGTTTGGGGGGGGGGGGGGGGTCGCTGAACCGAAATCCGTTTTAAAACCAAATTTACAGAACCGAAAATTGGTTTAGAAAAAAAACACGATATTAAAATCCTTAAGTCGCAGCGACATAAAACAAAAATGAAATAAACTATGATGTTTCTACCTTGGCGGTTAACTGGATGTTCACGTGACTTTTGTGGTAGTCTACAGACCACTGAAACAGGTAGCGACCTTCAGAGTCCAACTTCTGCTTATATTGAAACGCAACCGTCCAAGGAAATATGCTAAAGACCAACCAGCAGACAGTGACGTTGCCAACGAATTCGTGCCAACTCTTCATGACGTGGAAAAGCGCTAAAATAGAAAGTTTTCTATAACAGGTTTAATCCTTTTTTTTTAAATAGCTAGGTTCATTACTAGCGAGTATTCACAACTGACAAGATTAAGACCAATAGTTAAATCAATAAACCTGTGAACACTGGAGGACCGAAGGGCAAAGATCAAAGAGTAATGTAGTAATCCATAAGGCATTAAACTCTAATTTTGAAATCCAAAACAATAACAACCTGTTGCAATGCTCAGACGAACATAAGGACAGAAAGTACTTTCATTATCTCTTATGCGAGAACAAATGTATATACGTATTCTTTCATCCCGAGTGGCGTCCGGTACTTAATATCATTTAAATTCTAATGAAAATGCAAGACTGGACTCGGACCACGGATGAGCGTAGAACGTAATAATCTTTTTTATAGGAGCGTCTGCAATATAAAAGATAAGATAACACATGTTGGTCTGTTTACTCATAGTCTTGTGCGATAGGAAACTTTTTTTTCTAATCTGAACTTTTTTAAAACATGATCTTTCTCTTTTATTGGCATTACAAATACTCAAGTACTTATTAATTTTCATTTTTTTTAACATTAAATTCAAGATTGTAATTTTAAAGAAATCAATGCTAAATATTTTTGTTTTTTTTTAATGTGTTGATATTGTTAGCTGTATACATTTTAATATAGTTTATAATGTTACGTCAAGCTGTCTAGGGTGGGCACAGGGGCGTAGCCAGGTTTTGACGCTAGGGGGAGCGAAATTTTAGGAAAAAGGCCCACTTTTAGCAACTTTTCCAGATTAATAGAATAACTAAGAATTCGTACGTATCAAGTCTTATAAAAAAAAACTGTGGCCCAGGATACAAACATTGTATAATAGTGCAGTTTTTATTTAACCATTCACGATTCTTTGTTCTAGCAGCTAATTGTGATGGGAATTTCTGCAAAATTGATTGCATCTACTGCTCATTTTCGGTATGAACATCTAGTATCGAAAAGTATTTATAGAATCAACGCGAATGCTCTTTAGCAGGGGTCGGCAACCTAAGGCACGCGTGCATGACTTGGCAAGAAATACGATTTTCATGGCACGCGAAAGACCTCCAAGAATATAGTTTAAAGCATGTTAAAACAACGTATGTCAGCATAATTAGTGGGTGCTGCATGGCTAACTACATGGGAATCACACTGGACGTCGACTGTTTTAGTTCGGGAATGTTTGTATGCAAAGCTCCCATCATTGGACTTGTAATCTGTGATTGAATCTATTGTTAAGATAGTTAATTAAATAGTTTCTCAAGTCTCTTCTAGAATAAAGTCATACGGAATAGGCTTATAGGTAAAGTCGTGGATACATTATTTTCTTGTCTGGAAGCAATTAAGATGTATCTTCATGGAAAAAAATTCCGTTATTTAATAAATAGAACTGACTGTTGAAGCCGATGTTTCTGTATGACTTGGCGACACGTTTCAGTGAGTTAAACTTCCATTTACAAAACTTTGTCCAAAAGCACTTGAAGTGTTGGGCAACTGGATTGGATTTGCATTGAAACTGAGCATATCTTTCCGTGAAATCAATTTCAAAACATGTAACTCTTTCCCTAATTTAAGGCAAATTAAGATAGATGAGCATTTTCAGAAGTACACTAGGTATATTCAGACAATTAACTCGTTTGGTATCACTAGCATCCAATGTGGAGAATTTAATTAGAGGGAGATAATTAACCCGTTTTCTTTACATTAATATTTCTAATATGTTGTTTTTTGTTTCTTTTTAAAACAAATTAAAACTTACAATATATAACTCTTAATTTATCAAATTACACAAGATAGTTGAAAATTATATACATATTTAATGACTAAAGTATGTATATATGTACATTTTTAAACATTAAAATAACTACTCAGTTTGTATAATTATAATGTATATCTTCCTCTAAATTAGAATTCTTTGCCTTTTAAAATAAATTGAAAATAATATGTCAGAGTAAATCTCAGTTAATATGAGATCAAACATGAAAGACACAATGTCTATTACTAGAATGATTTCTTGACAACTAAATTCAAATGTTGATAATTATATATGTGCAAGTTTTTTAAAAGCTGATAATAACAAACAGGTTTTTTTTTATTAAATATAAAACGCTTTAACGATTTTCTATATTACGCTCCTTTTCAATTGGTCTTGGTCTTGCTACGGCACTAAATAAATTTTGACTTTCACGCTGTTGGCACGCTGAATGATTCAAAATGATTGTAATAAATTAAATTGTTGAAATGCAATTTAAAGAACAAAATTAGAAACCGCATAAATTGTGCATCGTGGCTTGTTAAAATTATTTATTAAATGATTTTTTTCCCCCCGAAAAGGCCCTTTTTTCGAAAATGATCGTAAGGGGAGCAGCCGCCCCCAACTTGCACCTCACCTCCCTCTGGCTACGCTACTGGGTGGGCAGTTTATCTCAATGGCTTTTTGATACCCTTGAAGAATCCTTATCTCTCGCCCACACTTTCATCCAATTAACTTAGAAACGACGTCTGCAGGAATAATGAACATAATTTTAATTCAACATAACACAATATATCGACGCTCAGTACAAGCCAATTATAACAGGATAAGGAAAAACGCAAGAAGCAGCCTAACAGTCTTTTACTACAACAATCTACTCTCTAAAACTAAACACCATAATATAGTCCGAAAAATACTCCGCCAGTGATCACACAGGCCAAACGGACAAAGGTCACGCAGAGACACCAAAAGAATGCTACCACTAATTACAAAGGAAGGTAATCACAACTAAATAAAAAAAAACAAGGGAGTTAATTAATTCTATACTCATCCACAATACTTATCATAAGTATGAACACAATAACAATATGCCCACAGGACAACTATTGCATACATTAATATGCAATATGTAATAATAATAATGATTCTTATTGTATAGTACTGCCAATAAACATAATGTAAGCTCTTATCTTATCTTATACATTACAGACACTCCTTCTATAAAGAAGATTATTGCGTCTTACGCTCATCCGTGGTCTGAGTCTAGTCTTGCATTTGTATTAAAGTTTTAAGGGTAGGGACTACATTGATATTGATCTAAATGTAAGAAAATTCAATTTATAAGCTTTTGCCAAAGTTGTATACTTTAACTATTCCTGTATCTAAAATATTAAGTACGGAAATTTTAGTAACATTATTTAAATGTAAAAATTGCATTTGTAATAGGTATACATAAGAATTTTATTTTATTTTTTTAAACATATGTACACTACAGTAATATACAAACTGAGTTTATTATATATTAATATACATAAAATTAAAGGTTAACATCTTGTGTTTGTGGGGAAAAAATCTTACAACAAACCATTAAGAAATAGATGAGAAAATTGAATTTTTCAATTTTACTACCAAATAATTTTTTTACTCCCTTTATTTTAAGTTGCATTTTCTGTCTGTCTATCTGTCTGATTGCAATGGTGCAAGAATTGGCTTCGATTTTTCTACCACTTCCCGTGGTCCAATCGAGCTGAAATTTGGACAGCAGACTTGTGGCGCCTAACAATACATCCAATCAAATTTCAGTTAAAACAACTTAATAATACTACACTTTTGACAATATTCATTTCTTAAAAGGAAAGTATAAGAAAAATTTTGGTTTCACTTTAAAAATGCCTGTGCAACTTTTTATAGTTTTTCGGCGCAAAGCTAGAAAAAAAAAATTATGCGCTAAGATTATTTTTAGAACAATTCATACGGAGTAAGGATATATTTTTGAGATTTGCGACACAGATATTTTTTCTGTACGTTTCATTTGCAGTAGTCAATCAATTATTTAATTACATGATGGTAAACATAGTTTGCAAATAAAGGGAGTATAATAAAAACTTCGTTTTTATGGTTTTCTTGTTTCCTAAAATTTTTGTTTTTTCCGGTTTTTCTCAAAATACTACTTTTTCTTCTTCTTTTTGTATTAACTTTCTTATTTATGAACTAATCTTTATGAAATTGGGTACATACATTTATTACATGTTAATAATCATAGTTACAGGATGTATTTTCGATACGAGTCATAGTTTTCCTTAAATTAAATTTTAGTGTGAAAATGTGTAATAAAAATTTTTTTTTTCATATGTCCTACTAAAAAATTCATTTAAATTTTATTTATCAATTTAACCAAATTTCACCCACACAGTTTATAAAGATATAGCTTATAAATATTTCCGCCAAATTGCAATACATAATCTTGATATCAAGTTGATACATTTTTATAGTGTGGTAAATCGTTAACTAAAAAATCCAAAATGACCGCCATTTCCATCACAATCATCAGAAATGTTTTTTTTAAGGTATGCTAACTTGGACCTGTTTATACTATCTATATACCAAAAATGGTCATGATGCGTGCACAAATAAAAAAAAGAGCTCTCTACTGGCGCCCCTACCCTTAAATGATGTTAAGTTACTGGTTTCCCTGGTTTGTTCAGGCAACCCATTCCATACCCGAATGCCACTCGGGAAGAAAGAGTACTTATATGCATTTGTTCTCTCATAAGGGACAAGGAAAGTGTGTTTGTCTTTATGTTTATCTGAGCTTTGCAACAGGTTGTTATTGGGTTGTATTACTAAATTAGAGTTTAATGCCTTATGTATTATTACTACTTTACTCTTTGCCCTTCTGTCCTCTAGTGTTTCTAGGTTTAGTGATTTGACTAATGGTGTTACTCTTGTTAATTGGGAATATTCACTGGTTATGAGCCTTGCAGCTCTTTTTTGGATTTGTTCTAATTTTTTAATGTTTTGTTTAGTTGATGAGTCCCATACAGGTGCTGCATATTCTAGTATAGGTCTAACTAATATGAGATAGCATTTTAGTTTTATATTCTTATTACATTTGTAAAAGTTCCTTTTTATGAATCCTAATGTTTTTTTATTTATTTTTTAATGACTTCACCAATATGAGTGTTCCAAGATAACTTGTCATTTATTATTACTCCTAGATACTTAGCATTGTTAGTTCGAGTTAGTTCTTTACCATGAATGAAGTAGTTTGCTATTATTTGTTTCTTTTTCTTGGATACCCTTATTAGTTGGCATTTTTCTGGGTGAAAAGACATACTCCAGTTTGATTCCCATTTTTGTAGTTCATCTAGGTCTTTTTGTAGAAGTTCACTTTCTTTTTCTGTCTTTATTATTCTATAAATTATGCAATCATCTGCAAATAATCTTACTTTTGCTCCTGTGTTTATGCAATTTGGCAGATCATTAATATAAATTAGAAATAGTAGGAGTCCTAGAACAGTTCCTTGCGGAACTCCTGAGTTTACAGTTATTGGTGATGACTTAGAGCCATTTATTACCACAGTTTTTTCTCTGCCTATAAGAAAGTCCTGAATCCACTGATGTAAGGGACCAGAGATGCCAAAATATTTACGTTTTTTTAGTAGACTAGAATAATGAACTTTATTGAATGCTTTGGAAAAATCTAGTAATATAGCATCAATGTGGTTGTTATTATCTAATCCCTTAGACAAGTCATCTATTAAGCCTATTAATTGAGTCTCACATGATCTATTTTTCCTAAAGTCATGTTGGTGTGGGCACTGTGCATTAAGTTTGTCTAGATGATTTACTATACTACTATATATTGTAATGTAGGACCATACATTTTTATTATTATCTTTAGAAATTGCATTGTTTACATATTCATTCTGCAGCTGTCTGCTTAGTTTCTGAGTTAAATAATTAATTTTTTAGGTATTTTTTATGTAGACTAATTGAGTTAATTGCCTTACATTTTTTAAATAGATTTTCTTTTTGTTTACACTGTTTCTTTAGTATAGTGTTAAACCAACATTTGTTAATTTTATTTGATGTTTGTTTTGTTGGCACAGAATCAGCCATCATTGCTCGTTTGTTTTTATGAATTGCCAAATATCTTCAACTGGACAATTTATATTGTATTTATTAAGGAAATAATTTGAAATTTTATTGCTTCTTGATGTAGATCTGTTGTATTGCATTTATTCCAGAGATAAATTATCCTTTTAGGTTTCTTGCATATTTCGGTTTTGATTCTGTTATTAACTCTGACAATGTCATGATCTGAAAGACCAGGGATTATCTCATAATCTATTTTTATTCCTGGTCTGTTTGTTAAGAATAATTTAAAATTGCGCAACAAACAACGAAGAACACGGGTAAAATTCTCTAGGCTTAAAAAAATAAAGCTAATTAATAATCTGTTGAACTTTACAAACATAGGACAAAGCAACTAAATGTAGCATTAACTGACCTTATATAAAAGTAAAACAGTAGGTGGACTTTAAAAATGTTTTACGAAAGTAAATATTATGTACACATTAGCGTTTCTGTGTAAGTGTACATGCGGACATGCGCCTGTCTTTCAGAACATATCTTATTAACCCTTACAGTCCCGGGCGCGTATATAGCGGAACTGAAGGCAGCATAGATAGAAGTAGGTCGGTACGGGAAGGGTTAACTTATTGTAATAGTGTTCGTTATTGTTTTCTTTCTCTTTTAACATAACACATTGTAATTATTCTTTTCTCCGTCATTTTGACGGGCATAAGCACTAGTCTATATAAATATATATATATATATAGAGAGAGAATAGACTGTGTGTGTGTTTAACTCATCATAATAGTTTATTTAAGACACGTGACCTTATTGTCTTATATTATACTTTTGCGATTTCACTACGGACATGTGTCTTTGTTAGCTAAGTGGTTAACGTATGCGGGCGACTCGGGTTCGATTCTATAAAAAGTCTGGTCTATTTTTTTACCCGATTGAAATATTTATTTTAAATTACTTTCCTAAAAATCTTTAGTAAAAATAATTAATTATTAGATTTATAGCTTTATAGCTTTATGTTAATTGTAGTTTATGAAATTTTTATATGTAGCTTATAAAAGCCTGTTTTTTTTCACACGGGCAACGCTGGACAATTTAGTTTGTTGCTAATATATTATTAGTAAAACAAAACAAAAAAGCAAAACTTACACAAGTCACAAATGAGAAAACTACAGCAAGCGGAATCCTCAGAATCGACTTTTGAACGTCCGACCAAACTTCCTGTCATCTGGTCCAAGAACAGTTAACTCCTGCCAAACCTTGGGGGTGACATGAAGAGAGGGCTTAATCAAAAGACTGGCGTATGGACGCAAAAAAAAAATACAATAACCCAATACGTTGCCATGGAATCGAGAAAACAAAAAAGGGTTGTGCACATGCCAACTCTCAACACAAGTCGAGCAAAATTATACACTGGACTTTTAAGGTTTGTATGTGTCACTTGTAAACATAATATACATTTTAACATTTTTCTCACTATGATATTGTAGTCAAATGTATTCGCTCTGCCCTTACGCCACTATTAATTCTCTTTCTTGAAACAGCAACAGCAACATAAAAGACATAAGCCCAAGCAGTATACTATTATGTTCAACGTCTATATTTGCATTAATGACGTCCAAAAGTATTATCACATGCGCTTCTTACCTTATACACTACGTCAGGGGTCGGACACCTTTTTTTGCTTATAGTGTGCCAAACTCTGATTCGAATATCATTCAGCATGCCAACTGCCTGAAAGTTAACCAGCTCTAAGATGTTTTAAATTTAGTTGTTTTTTTTTTGTTATAAGACAATTTATTACGCTCCGTAGCAACTCCAAGGCCAAAAGCAAAGGCATTTTATAAAAAAATTAGTTTAAGTTATTTATTTAATTAAAAATATTAACATGTTTTGTGTGTGTGTGTGTGTGTTTATAGCAAATATTTTTTTCATAATGGTTCACATTAATGGTTAATGTCTAAAAATGTAATATAGTTGGGATTGATTCTTGAACCTTCTAAATATTAGCCTAATTATATTTTAATCTCAGCCTAACTGAGATTATTTGTAATATTTTAGAACTAAGATGAAATTGAAGATATCGCAATTAAGAGGAATCGATGCGTTACAATCATACAAAGTGGGTAGCTGATGTAATGTTGTTAGTTGTACATATAAATTATTCACTTCTATATAATTTATATAATTGTTAACTATCTTTTTTTAAATAGTTATATTGTTTAAACTATAATTGTAAGCTACTAATTTTGTTAACAAATTAAAAATAATAAACATTTTGAAATATAAAAGACTAATTATCTCCCTTTAATTAAATTACATTTTCTAAGTTTGATTCTATAATATGATGCCAACCAAACATGTTATGTTTTGTAATATAACTAATATTATTTATTAATTGTTATTTCTTCATATAAATCTAGCATTATATTTTTAATTTAACTAGTAATCAGACATATTATTTAATTTACGTTAAACAGTTTTAAATCAAAGTTTCCTGCATTAATTGTTTGTCGGTTTAAGGATTTTTTAAAACATTAATAATTACACAAATGACATAATATAATGCTATTATATAAGCCTCTTATATTTATTAACCCTTACAGTCCCGGGCGCGTATATAGCGGAACTGAAGGCAGCATAGATAGAAGTAGGTCGGTACGGGAAGGGTTAAGATAAAAAAAACGAAAAAACGTTGTTTTAAAATAAATTTGGCCTTTATTTGTGTTTAATTAAAAAAGACGAGCAGAAAAACGCCTTTGATTGTAGCCTAATACGTCTTCTAAGTGGTGAAGCATACGTTACCTCTTTGTATGCTTAAAACAACTTTCATGTGCGATAAAGTCTGTTCACAGGTGTCTGTCGAACCAAAGGCTGAAACTAGAGTGAATGCCTAGCAGTTGAGAATAGTAGATGACTTTCCTAAGCAGCTTCTTTATAGCTTTTTTTCGCTAATTGGCACATTTGGATGCCTAATTTAGGATGTTTAAAATTCCTATTGTTGCATTTTAAAATAGTCAATAAATGAAAGAAAAAAAAAGGCGTACAAGACAAAAGGACGTAAGAAAGAAAAATACAAAACTAAGGACGTAACAATCAAGACAACATGACAAATAGCGTAACAATAAAGATTACAAGACAAATAACGTAACAATAATACTTACAAGACAACTAGCGTGACAATAAAGATTACAAGACAAATAGCGCAACAATAAAGTTTACAAGACAAAAAGCGTAACAATAAAGCTTACAAGACAAATAGCGTAACAATAAAGCTTACAAGACAAATAGCGTAACAATAAGGCTTACAAGACAAAGAAAGCAATAATAAAGCTTACAAGAAAAATAGCGCAAAAATAAAGTTTACAAGACAAATAGCGTAACAATTAAGCATTCAAGACAAATAGCGTAACAATAAAGCTTACAAGACAAATAGCGCAACACTAAAGCTTACAAGACAAATAGCGCAACAATAAAGCTTACAAAACAAATAGCTCAACCATAAAGTTTACAAGACAAATAGCGCAACAATAAAGCTTACAAGACAAATATCGAAACAATAAAGCTTACAAGACAAACAGCTCAACAATAAAGCTTACAAGACAAATAGCGCAACAATAAAGCTTACAAGACAAATAGCGTAACAATAAAGCTTACAAGACAAATAGCGTAACATTAAAGCTTAAAAGACAAAATACGCAACAATAAGGCTTACAAGACAAATAGCGCCACAATAAAGCTTACAAGATACAAAAAAAAACAACCTGATATGACTGAAGACTATTCTAGTAGCAGAAGAAGTGACGAAGAATGTGAAAAAACTAACCCATAAAAACAAAGTTTTTATTATACTCTCTTTCTTTGTAAACTAAGTTTATATTTAATTTAATTGATATTTTGATAGATTGAAATAAATATAGGTGATATCATAGACTATAATATACATGGACCGCTTGCTTTAGTTTTTTATGCTATTATCTTCTTTGTTTTGCAATTCCCGATTCTAAATGAAGTAATTGTAATACAAGTTCCGTTTTATTAAATCGCATTTTTTTTCGACTTTAAATGAATACTTGTAGGCCTTTTAATCCTATTATCATTGACTATAATAAGATGGACCGCCTGCTCTTTTTTTAGAGCGTATATTCTTTTTCCGTGCGCACACAACACTGATCTATAAATTTTATATTTCCGCTCTGTACAACTTTCGATTTTAATTTTTCATTGAGAAAATCATAGCGATTAAATAAAACGGAAGTTGTGTATCAATGACTTTATTTCCCGTATAGCAATTACTTTTTTTAGAATCGGGAATTCCGAACATCAGTGTTTCAAGTCATCATATAGCAGAAATACTTAAAGCAAGCGGTCCATGTATATTATAGTCTATGGTGATATCATACCTTATGAATTTACACACTAACATTTTGCGCATTTTTTTTTCTAGCTTTGGCCCGCAAAAAACATAAAAAGATAGCTCGCTTGGTTTCGACTACATTGTGTCGTTTTCATTCTATTTATTTCGTAAAAACGAACATATCCGAAAAGTTTATAGAGTTCCGTCACTTCCGGTAGAGGCAGCCTTGTTTTACGTAAAATATTTTATTCGATTCGCAAATTGGTCGAAGGAATTTGTGACTATTCCAAAGGCTAAGATGATCAAAATTTAATAGAATGTATTGTTAGTAGGGACAAGTCTGCTGTCCAAGTGTCAGCTCGATTGGACGACGGGAAGTGGTCAAAAATTAGATGCACAGTTTCGCTAACATGCAACCAACCAACCAAGCAGGCAAACAGACAGACAGTACAAGTTAAAAGATAAAAGATAGTTAAAAATAAAAATAATAAAATGCGTGCGCAAAGGTGTACATTTATGATAATATTTTTAATTACATATATCTTAATACATACATTTATTCATACATTTTTTATAAAGAAAACTTACGCAAAGAACATATGTTTCCAGCCAATGTGTATGCTGAATGCGTGTTTAAAAACACTTGTGAATGGCAATATAGAAGCTTATGTACTAGAATATTTGCATTTTTGCATGAATTTATTTCCGTTTGGTTTTCTGCCATGCTCTATGCTTTATGCAGGTACACCAAATTGATGTAATATTTTCAAGCTTGAGTTGTTGTTTTTTCATGCTTAATTAAAACTTAGTTAAACCCTTCATTTCGTGTTGCAAATTTGTGTCAAAGCGAAACAACTAAGCTTATGAATATGAATAACGCTCCACTATTTTTAGTTGCCCACCATTTAAATACTGCTATGTAGTATCTATATCACCTGGAACCAGGGGCGAATCCAGAAGTTTGTTCCGAGGGGGGGGGGGCTGAACTTTTGCGTGACAATAGACTATAATACACATGTACCGCGTTCATGTGTTTCTGTGACCACGGCATACTAGGTGATTGTGTGCCAGCACTATGCACAGCCGCCCAACTAAGGTCAGGTACCCATCAGAGCTGGGTAGACTCAGGGACACCTTCCAGACCCGGGAAAAAATCCTAGCCTGCACCAGGATTCGACCTTCGGCTCGCCAGTCGAACGCGCTGCCGCTCGGCTACCGTGCCCCCTATAATCGACCTAATATAACGTTTCACCTATTAGTAGTTGGCAAATATATATTCGTTTTTATTTCAGAATAGGCCTAAACCTACTCCCCCCCCCTCTCCTGTTGTGCACTATCCCCCTCCCATCCCTAACCACACATGATTTGCACAATTCTCTCCCCCTCCCCCCTCTCCAATTTTGGGAAATTCGGTTTTAGGGCGTTCTAACGTCTGCTTTGGCTGACATTCCGAAAATGTTCCCCTTTCCTCGTGACAGGTAAATACAACAACACCAAACATGAGTAACATTCCAGTGTCGCAGAAGTTAAGACCTCTATAAGTGCCCGCACTTCTCATAGAGTGGACATCGAGTTTTCCTTCTCTCCCCTCCCCCTCCCCAGCCTCATTCTATCCCCGACCAATCAAACCTCTCCTTTTTTTCAGTGAATGTCACATACAGACCACTTGGTTGTCGACATTTGATTGGTTTAAATTCAGCCTCTGTGGTCTGTGTAAGCTGGGCCGGAAATTGAATTCCTTAAACAAAGTCATAATAAGATAAAGCAGTCTGGGAACGGTGGATAAAAAAAAACAACAACACAAAACATACGGGTGGAAATGGGAAAGGAGAGAGCGTTGGGTTGAGAAGGCGCAAGTTTAAATGGAGGCGGGTGATGAGCTTCCGGTCAAATAAATTAATCAGTGACCATCGCGTGGTAGTGTCTTGATGCGTGGGAGCAGATGATCTGTGGTTGTAAATGGCGGGAAGGAGAATTTCGGATTGGGGCTAGGATAGGGGTGGGCCGTCTTTAGGATAAAAGATAGTCATTACTAGTGAATATTCATAACTGAAAAGAACAAAGTTAAACCATAAACCTAGAAACACTAGAGTACAGAAAGAGTAAAGTATTAATAATACTAAAATACCCAAGATCTTAATTTAGAAATACGACCCAATAACAACCTGTTGCAGTACTGAGATAAAAGTAACGAGAAAAATACTTTCCTTCAGGGCTGCGGAATCGGTAGATAAATGTACCGACTCCGACTCCTCATTTTCTTTTACTTCCGACTCCGACTCCCCGACTCCGACTCCTCTGTATTAATATGCGAATGTATTTCGTACATTCCTTGAAGGAAAGAAAGGCAACATACATCTACATGTCATTACCACAGGCCTACTGGCTGGGAAGCCAACAGTCTACTGTATTTAATTTTAAGCATTCATGGGCCCCCTAAACTCTTGAGGGCCCCGATACGGGGCCTTATCAGTAGAGGTGACGATCGGCGACATTAAGGGGCAAACGGTTAATCCTTTACCAGTGAGAGGCTAGGTTACACATGGGCGCTGCGTTCCCTGTAACAGCAGAACTAGGGATGTTAAAACCGGTTATCGGTTTTATGAAACCGGTTAAAAACCGACTTTCGGTTACCCCCCCCCCCCCCGCGCAATGTCACAAGTCATATGCCAAATTTGCGTAGTTTTGTAGGTATATTTGAAAAATACTTCAAACTTAATTAGTGTTTGCAGGGCATTCAAGGGGTTGATTTGTGTGAATACAATATGATTTTGTACACTTTACCATAAAATTCTTTAGTACTAAAAAAATATGGGCTTATTGATTAAAACCGATAATAGTTTTCAATTTTTCAATAGTGATAATTACCGATTACCGATTATTGTTGACCATAAAATTAAGAAGCATATGAAGAGGCATATATTTATGGTAACTTGTAAAATAATGTGTTGAAAGAGAATCAAAAGAATGTGTATTTATTTAATAGTGCCGTTAATAATAAAGCACAGACACGGTGTTTTGAAAATCAAAACCGGTTTACGGTTTCAAAACCGGAATCCGGTATTCCGGTTTTCGTTTAACATCCCTAAGCAGAACACAACACTATGAAAAGTATAGCCTAAATATTGCCGCTCCTAATTGTGCGTTGCGTGCGTGTCGCATTTATAAGTCGTAAAGGCAGCATTTTTTTGTAGGCCTATTGAACGCAAAATACATAAGGAAAGAATCATAAATGTGTAAAAGCCTCTCTAGGTCTCTAATAATTATATGCTTGTACACTAGTAGCTTAAGATGCGTTTTATTTAGGACCTATGGCCTAGGCCTATAGCTTACTAAGGCAGTGTTTAGTATTCCGATAAAACCGCGCCTGCCATTTGAAATCCTTACAAACAATGTTAATGGTAATTAGTAATTTTGGCATATGTATAGTGTCATCAATACTAGCGCCGTGCAGTCTATATGACGTTCAGTCTAAAGACGCATTTCACATTAGTTCAAAATTAGTTTTGTGTGTCGACCCGCTATAGTAGCCTATGACAATAGGGATAGGAACTTGGGTAGGGATGGGGACTTGGAAGAAACAGATACTTTACTTTCTCATCACAAATGTCTGTAGCCCTATTGATCGGTTGTTTAAAATAAATGAAGCCATGTCTTTTTCCAATCTAAATTTAGTAGGAGTCGGAGTCGGTGCATTTTTTGCCGACTCCGACTCCAGGTACCCAAATTTCCTCCGACTCCGACTCCTCGACTCCACAGCCCTGCTTTCCTTATCCCTTATGCGAGAACATATATATATATATATATATATATATATATATATATATATATAAATAATTACTTTTTTTTTACCGGGAGGCATTCGGGGCATGGAATGTGTTGCCTGAACAAACCAGGAAAAACAGTAAATTAACATCAAATTTTCTAATGTTTTCTTTGGTTGATGGGTCCCATTCAGATGCTGCATTATATTCTAGTAGCCTATAGGCCTAACTAATGTGAGATATCATT
This sequence comes from Anisus vortex, assembly GCA_949126835.1. Classification (NCBI taxonomy): domain Eukaryota; kingdom Metazoa; phylum Mollusca; class Gastropoda; family Planorbidae; genus Anisus; species Anisus vortex. Next base: position 4,264,115 of record OX421501.1, read on the forward strand.
TTAGTTTTATATTCTTATTACATCCGTAGATGTTCCTTGTTATGAATCCTAAACTCTATCCAGAGGTTGCAAGCTCAAAGGGATTGAAGCCTAGGAAATCTTTGTGAACATCAGGCAGTGATTCAGAACAGGTCAGTGACTACGAATCATAAAAAAACTCAAACTCATGTTTTTATAGCTAAGACGCAATTTCTAGTCTTATGTATTTTGGATAACTCTTGCTTGTCTTAATATTACAATTGATTTACATGAGTCATTTCCCTTGCATCATAATCATAACACTGGGACTTCATGCCTTTCATTTTGAGAAGATCTTGTGTCATGTGACATGTTGAGTAAGAGCTCTATCAAGATCCTAGACATTGGAGCATAATTAACCCTTACAGTCCCGGGCGCGTCTATAGCGGAACTGAAGGCAGCATAGATAGAAGTAGGTCGGTACGGGAAGGGTTAACAATCATTCTTGCGAGAAATTTGTCGATTGTCTGACATGACTTGTATACTAGATATACAGTTCTATTTAGAGATGTAGAATAGGGACTGTAGCGAACCCCCTAGAATGTAAAGTAAAGTACCCTTCGGGCCGAACTGATCATAGGGCTGGTAGAGCAGTGTTCACCAGTTACTGTGGCCATGGCATACTAAGGGATGTGTGACCAGCAAAATGCCCAGCCACCTTAACTTTACCCCAACTAGTGTCAGAGCTGGGTAGACTCAGTAGCACCCTGTACAAGGATTCGAACCCAGAACATTCGGATCGACAGTGAAATGTGCTGCCGTTCGGCCACCATAACCAATCCCTAGAATGTACAGTCTATATAATATACAATAATAAATTCAATCAGTTTCAATAACTGGAAATGTAAATAAAAACCTACTATTTCGAATAAAATAGGTCTATTTAAATGTTTCTTAAAATTCTATCCACAATACATAACATTTAAAAAAAAACAAAAACAGTCAAAACATTTAAAAAAAAATATTTTATTAACACAGTTCATACTTTTTTTAATGTGTTCGTTTTAAAAATACCTTTCAACTGGTTTCATTGTTAAGAGAGAAAAAAAAATATGTCTTGTTCCAATTATGTCAGAATCAACATGAAATAAATTATTTCTTGTTACAATTATGTCAGAATCAACATGAAATAAATTACTTCTTGTTGCAATTATGTCAGAATCAACATGAAATAAATTACTTCTTGTTACAATTATGTCAGAATCAACATGAAATAAATTACCTCTTGTTGCAATTATGTCAGAATCAACATGAAATAAATTACCTCTTGTTGCAATTATGTCAGACTCAACATGAAATAAATTACCTCTTGTTGCAATGTTGTCAGAACCAACATGAAATAAATAATTCTTGTGGCAATTATGTCAGAATCAACATGAAATAAATAATTCTTGTGGCAATTATGTCAGAATCAACATGAAAAAAAAATGCTTTAATTGAATCAAATGTAATAGTAGGGTCAGTTCACCAGTTTCTGTGACCATGGCATACAATACTAGGTGATTACTTTACCCCCAACTAAGGTCAGGTATCCATTAGAGCTGCTTAGACTCATGGACACCCTGCAGAACCAGGGAAAAAAAATCCTGGCCTGCACCAGGATTCGAACCTATAGGACCTTCGGTCTGACAGCCGAAGGTGCTTCCACGCCGCCCCATGATTCAAATGTAGGGCCTACAATATTTTTTATTTTTTTTCTAACTGAACATCTCAATATTTCAGCTCAGGGAGTTTATCCCAATTAATAAACTGTGTTAGACAAAAATAAAGACAATTAGTTATAAACAAAGAGAATTAGAGAAGTAAAAAATAGAACACTTATTATTTCTACAATAAATTCAATTTGAGCAGTTTCATAGAATCTCTTGAAAAATATGCAACATCAGGTTTGAGCAATTGGTAACGAAAAATATTTTATCTTTGATGGAAAATACTAAATGAATAAAATACTTACACAATATTTCTCTTTCAAATGAAATAGAATCTTTTTTTATACCAAAGAAAAACAAAGTTTTGCAAAAAATTTTTGCCCGATGTTCGAAATGGATGATACCAACTACAAAAAATATAATATTATAATTGGCTATCAATTTCCAATAAAGTAATCTGATAACATTAAAACACCAAACTGAGCCCGGGAAGCAGCGTTCACAAATGTTCTAGGCCCTAGGCATACTAGGAGAATGTGTGGTCTGCACAATGCTCAGCTGCCTTTACTTAGCCCAAACTAATGCCAGGCACCACTAATAGCTAGGTAGATTCAGGGACACCCCTCCAGACTCGAAATAATTTGAATACTTTTTCACACAAATTTTAATTCGCTTGTCACATTAAAACAAAAACATAATAAGGACATTAAAAAAAAACAAAAAAACATTCAAAATATAAAAACAATATTTCTGCCAATGTTTATAAATAGTGGAAAAAAACACTAGACATGTTTTCTACTGTTTCATTCAATCTTGAAATTAGTGATTTTAAAAATAATTCTTTATATCTGAAATGCTCAATTTTTCAAACAAGAGGTTTACATACCGGTATATTATTGAAAATTCAAACAGTTCAAACAATATGGCTACACCAAATACAATAAGTGCTCATAATAAGCAAATCTTTCAGGGTTTTTTTAAATTAGGTTTTGTATAAGGATACATTTATGAAAGCAATAATCACAAACTTTGAAGAGTACTTGTTTTGATTAGAAAGTATTTTTACAAAATAAAGTAAAATTTTATTTTTATCTAACAAGTAAATATTCAGATATAACATGTGTAACAAAATAAAATAGTGTAATAAACTCCCACAGATGAGAAAAAAACAAACTCAGAAAGACATAGAGCAAACAAAAACAATGTTTCTTTCACACAAATACAAATAAATTAATTGCAGATTGCAGTCATGGAAATATCCAGAACTAACCAGAAAAAACATAAATTTATCATCATTCAACCATTTATATCAAGCTGGAAGACTAGACATGAACAACAGATTTTTTTATAAGCATATTAGGCACAGTAATCTTTTTGTTTATAAGGATGGGTCTGTAACATATAACTTATAAGTAAGATAAAATAAGTAAAATAGAAAATATCTGCAGTTTTTTGTGAGATGTTGCATGAGATCACTGTAACTTTCCCAGGTCAGGGGATAGAGGAGACACTGACTAGATTTCTGAGAATCTACAAACAGGAGGTAACATCTCAACATTGGATGAAAGAACACAGAACTGATGAGTATGTCAGGGACAGAAAAGCACAGACCCTCAAGATAACATTATGGCAACAATCCAGCGTCGCAAGCTGACGTTGTTCCGACATGTGCTGCGGCATAATAACCTGCTGAAAACAATCCTCCAAGGCACGGAGAGGCCGTCAGAGGAAATGCTGGTTCGACTGAACTATTGACAACCGCTCAAGACAGGCAAAAGTGGAGAAAGTTGACTGCTGAGGTGTCTATTCGCTCCCCCCCCCCAACGACCACAACCGTTAAGGGATTCATGATGACGAATATATTATTAAACAGAATTGTCCAATTCAAGGGTATATAGTACCTTTCACTGATCTTTTGACAAAAAAAAAGTTATAGATTTTTTAGTAACTTATCTTTTTTTTAATTCCTTACATAGATCAATAGATCTCTTTATAATTTCTTCTGTTAGTCAATTTATACAATAACTCAGTATACTATCATTATCTGGAATAATTGTTATGTATAACATAATGAAGGGTGAATTACATAAAGGCATGGGGTGGACAAACTTCAGGTCAATATAGGAGCCACTAGCAAATATTGTGTATTCTTTAGAGAACCACACCTTAATTTTTTTGGGTCACAAAATTAAATATTGTAATTGCTAATTTACTTTTTCTTTAAGATGAGGCCAAAGTAGTGCATTATACATTTTACAAAAATTATAGAATTGAAAGAAAAATTAAAATAATAAATAAATACCTTACTTAATATGTACAGACCAGTGTAATCAATTTAGAATGTATAAATTTAAAAAACTGATAGATAATCCTTATCTTTGATTCAATTTATCTACATATGAAAGTTTAAGTTTCATTATCCAAAATGGGACAAAACATGGTTATAACAGCTTTACATATTATTTTTCTTGTTGTGTTTCTCTCCCTTTGAATTCTTTATATAATATTATGTTATTATGCCAATGTTTTTATTTTCAATATTTTTTTTCTTGTTAATGTTTGTATGTTTATTAAAAAAATTGATATTATTGATATTATAATTTATACATATTTTATTTACAGTACACTGCTACTGTACATTCAATTATGGACAATACATAGATCAATAGATCTCTTTATAATTTCTTCTGTTAGTCAATTTATACAATAACTCAGTATACTATCATTATCTGGAATAATTGTTATGTATAACATAATGAAGGGTGAATTACATAAAGGCATGGGGTGGACAAACTTCAGGTCAATATAGGAGCCACTAGCAAATATTGTGTATTCTTTAGAGAACCACACCTTAATTTTTTTGGGTCACAAAATTAAATATTGTAATTGCTAATTTACTTTTTCTTTAAGATGAGGCCAAAGTAGTGCATTATACATTTTACAAAAATTATAGAATTGAAAGAAAAATTAAAATAATAAATAAATACCTTACTTAATATGTACAGACCAGTGTAATCAATTTAGAATGTATAAATTAAAAAAACTGATAGATAATCCTTATCTTTGATTCAATTTATCTACATATGAAAGTTTAAGTTTCATTATCCAAAATGGGACAAAACATGGTTATAACAGCTTTACATATTATTTTTCTTGTTGTGTTTCTCTCCCTTTGAATTCTTTATATAATATTATGTTATTATGCCAATGTTTTTATTTTCAATATTTTTTTTCTTGTTAATGTTTGTATGTTTATTAAAAAAATTGATATTATTGATATTATAATTTATACATATTTTATTTACAGTACACTGCTACTGTACATTCAATTATGGACAATACATAGATCAATAGATCTCTTTATAATTTCTTCTGTTAGTCAATTTATACAATAACTCAGTATACTATCATTATCTGGAATAATTGTTATGTATAACATAATGAAGGGTGAATTACATAAAGGCATGGGGTGGACAAACTTCAGGTCAATATAGGAGCCACTAGCAAATATTGTGTATTCTTTAGAGAACCACACCTTAATTTTTTTGGGTCACAAAATTAAATATTGTAATTGCTAATTTACTTTTTCTTTAAGATGAGGCCAAAGTAGTGCATTATACATTTTACAAAAATTATAGAATTGAAAGAAAAATTAAAATAATAAATAAATACCTTACTTAATATGTACAGACCAGTGTAATCAATTTAGAATGTATAAATTAAAAAAACTGATAGATAATCCTTATCTTTGATTCAATTTATCTACATATGAAAGTTTAAGTTTCATTATCCAAAATGGGACAAAACATGGTTATAACAGCTTTACATATTATTTTTCTTGTTGTGTTTCTCTCCCTTTGAATTCTTTATATATTATGTTATTATGCCAATGTTTTTATTTTCAATATTTTTTTTCTTGTTAATATTTGTATGTTTATTAAAAAAATTGATATTATTGATATTATAATTTATACATATTTTTTTTTTACAGTACACTGCTACTGTACATTCAATTATGGACAATAACCCTTATTTTTGTTAAAAAGTAATGAATTTTTTTTAAAAATTAATCATAATGCATTTTAATCAGTGGAAAAGATCTTAAAGAAGTTAAAATAATACTGTGATAATACTGTAGCAAACATGCATAACACCAATATAAACAATATAATTAGGCTTTTTTACTTTTGCAATTAATAAAATGCCACCGATATATATATATATATATATATATATATATATATATATATTATATATAATAGTAGCCTACACATATATATATTTTACAGATTATGGCACTGAATTTGTTTTAGCTCTGTTTTTGTAAAAGCCACAGGAGCTTTCCTTATAGAAACATGATAATTAATGTTAGCTTGTCATAGTTCTGGCCACACAATCCACTTTGCACCCACAACACAAGGTAACAATTTAAGAGACTGATGATAGAAAATAGAATACCACCCACTCTTCTCTTGAGCTACAAAAGCTTTTAGCCATTACATATTTATAAGAGTAAGAGAACCAAATAAGGAAAGTCTAGCTTAGCATTGAATAATAGACCACACCAGAATTCCTCCATTGAGCTAAGAGCTGGGATATTCATTCCTGGATTTCAAATAAATATACTTATCAGGATAGAGAACGTGAGTCTTTAAATACTTGACGGAGAAACTTGGTTGTCATAGAAGTTATTAGAACAGAAAATCATTACAATGTACAAAATACATTTTTAAAAAATTACAGCTTTATGATAAAAGCTAACTGAATCAATTACAAATGAAAGCTGATAGCATTTGTAATTACACAATAAGCAAAAGGGTAATATTTATAGTTTTAAATTTGGACCGGTCTGTAACAATATTACTAAACACTGTTTTGTTTTGTTTAACCTACAAATAATAAGCTTTCAAGTATTAATATTGGAAGCTTCCTAATTCACCAGGCCAGACCACTGTAGTTCAAACAATCTTGACTATAACTGTGAATGTGGTGATAAAAGAAGTTTTCAGTGTGACCCACGACATACACGGCAGCCCCGCTGGAGCCAGGGCATGTGGGTGTGGAATACAGGAACTGGCACCAAACTTTGCCAGACTTTTTCATGCCCTCCGACTGACCAATGCTAATCCTTTTGAAAAAGCCGTGCGGGTGAGAGACTACACAGATGAGCTTGTTCCTCACTTCCTGGTTTCTGTACTTGAAGTGGGCTTTCTTCCAACGCTCTGTGAACTCTTTCACCAGGGTGCCCAGTTTTTTCATGAGGCTCTCGTTGCAGGTGGCGCACTTGAACAAGCATCGATCTTTTTCCACGTCTTCGTAGTCAACCTTAATCCCTGCGAGAAGGCACTCCTCACTATCCTCACCGTCGTAGAACAGCCTGCAGGAAGTTTTCTCTGCTTCGGTGTCATCGAAAACAACATGCTTAGCCGTCATGACGAGCACTTCCATCCAAACTTTACTGCGGTTTTTAGACTGCTCACAACTGGGACAGCAACAGTGAGCACTGTCCGAGCCTTTGTGCCAAATTAATTTGTCAATTCTCCCTGTGCCGGAGGCTGTAGTAGACTTACCCTTCTTACGGCCAAGAGGATATGTATCTGGTCTGTTGGGGCTGACAAACGTAATGCATACTTTGACTGTCAATTGAGCCAAAGATTTAATGCAGTCATAGACAATGTTTGTTCGGTATCTTTCTGGAAGGTGATCTAGACTAAAAGCATCAACTGGAATAAATTTCGTGTGACCAAGATTTTTGGTACAGTTTTTGAATGCAAAATGTACATTACTTTCTTCGTGTTCAGAAACCTCATGAGACTCTGTGGTAAACAAAAAGAAAAAGAAATTTATAAAAAACATATAATCTATAAATGTATTTGTTGTGATCATTATAATTATTTGTTGAGTTATTTCCCTTTTTAAAAAAAAGTTAGATGTGCTGGCCCCCTATGTTGTTACCCCAGAATTCCCCAGTGTGGCTGTTGTGACCTTGTCTCCAAATTTTAGTATTAAAATTAGTTAACAAAACATTATTATTAATATTATTTTTTAGCATAATTAGTTGAATGTTATAGTATAATAGAATTCTGTACAATTTGTATGGTCAGCCTATTACGTCTAAAGAAAAATATCTAGCTATATAATATTAAAAATTTGGAAAATTTTGCTTTAATTGTCTCAATTAAAAGAAATAACCCACTTCTTTGAATTTTTTTTTAAGGAAACGAAAAGTAGCTAGGCGTTTAGGCCTTCTCTAAAATAGAAAGAAATTCAATACAAGTTAACTTCATAAGAAAATTTCTCTAGACTAATTTATTTTACTCATAATTTTTTAATGGGTTAAATATTGAGCATGTATTATACGCACATTCACCCTTACCAATTAATAAATCGCCTTATTTCTTTTAATTTATTTTTTTTAAACTTAACAGCTATTTTCAGAATAGGAAACTTCATTGCTTTGAAAAAGTATGGTAGGCCTACCATTCATAAATGGCTCTACTTACATAAGGGTAACTTATATAACTAATTAATGTGAATAAAAAAAGGTAAAAGTTAAAATTATGTAATACAGACTAGTCTGTTCCCCCAGCTCAGTTATATAAATGGCATGTCACTGATTATATATGGCCCTTTTGGCCTTTATGCTTAATTTTCCATGCATAAAATGTGAATATTTGAGAAATATAATATAAGATTTAATTTCATTAAACATGTGCAAAGAGAACATTGATTGTCCCAGCATATATATATATATACATATATTTATATATATACATATATATATATATATATATATAGGCCTACCTTGGAGACATGATTGATAATCAAGATCAGTAGTATCACTCATTTCCATTAGCCTTGGCTTAGGTCTAAATTATGGTAATGGATCATCTGTAAAGACACAAAATAAAGCCTACATTTGATCTTAATATTAAGTTGGTCTAATTATTTTAAAGTTTAAGCTATAATTAAGATAGAAAATACTTATATTTATATGAACAAATGATTATATAAATATATACATTATGCTATGTATGCCTAGCTGTTAGTAAATCATATTATAATGGTAATTTGTTACACAATTTTCAACCTTTTTAAGTCTAATCAATAAAATCAAGCCATTTTTATTATCTTATTGAAAAAAAGCCAACTATATTTATATGTTGTTTCATATATATTATTATTAATTAGATAGAAGGTAAAGTAAAGAACGTGTCTGACCAAATTGATCATAAGGCCAGTGAAACAGCAGAGCTGGGTAGACTCAGTGACACCCTACAGACCCGGGAACAAATAGTGGCCTTTACCAGGATTCGAACCAAGGACCTTTTTGGTTCGCATGCCGAACGCGTAGCCGCTAGGCCACATCTCAGGGACAGCCTTCAGTCCCGGGACCAAATTCTAAAGCCTCCACCAGGATTTGAATCCAGAGCCTTTGTTATGCCAGCTGAATGCCACCATGCTCGATGAAGTTATATATATATTATAGGCCTACTATTTTGCTACTAGGCCTATATAAAGGCTATTATAATCATATTATATAAATTGGTCTACTGCTGAAAAATTTTGAAGATAATTATAGTCTAATATATTAAGTTTCACATGTTTAGCCATTATATATTGTTTGTTGCAGGTTAATGAAAGTTTGTAAGAATATAAAATTATTATTATATTTATATTATTTTATATATTGAATATAAAATATTGCATTTGATAAAAATACTTATTTATATTTACCATATAATAATTACATTTCTCTTTATTTATAAATATACATATTTAAATTAAATAATATATATAATATTACTAGGCCTATATATATATAAAAGGGCTATAAGGCTTATAATAGTTTATTAGTATTACCAGTGCTTTTTTTGTAAAAAAATAGGTGCTGGTACTCAGTGATGGATCGCCTAACTTTTAAAGCAGTTTTGCATTTTATATTTTGATTCTTATTGTGCGCAATTTTAAAATAATTCCATTTTAACAAATTAATAATATAATAATAAATTAATAATAAACGTTAAAATACAAGAAAAGTAATAATTTTTTCCCCACATTTTAAAAAGGTGCCGGTATGCCGTACAGGTGCGTACGGTCACAAAAAAAGCACTGAGTATTACTAATTATTAATTTAAGTTCAGTCAAGTTTTTAGTTTAGATAAATAGGCCTATCTATTTTAATCATACCTATAATATAATATGAATATGCCTATTTTAATTAGTGTGGTGGGGGGGGGGGGGGGCTACAATTATTAATAAGCCTACTTTTATGTATTTAGTCTATATAGGTCGCTATAGTTAAAATATAGCTAAATTGCTAAATATAGACAATATAGTATAGGCCTACTACATGGGACAACACTATATAGCTCTATAATATGCTATAACCATAATCATAGGCCTACATAAAAAAAAAATATAGACTAATATACTTTAATATAGGGCCTACTAATATATATATATAGGATAGGCCTATAGACGATTCGACTGTTATTAGTGTTACTATCACTATGACTCTATGACTTACAGTTGTAAGATACAGTTTATACAGTATATTCCCCATTCTGAATAATAATATAGGCCTATATTGTTAATGTTATATTTTATTGAAACATTGGTCCTAATTTATTTATTATAGTGTAGGCCTATATGCCTAATCATTGAAACAAATTACTGTTAACATTCATTATACTGTCACATAATTGATATAGCCTATATAATCATAATGAATATGATTAGGTCTATTATAGTAGGGTAGGCATAGGCCTAGCCTAGGCTATAATTAATTATTACTTATACTTAGGCCTATAAAATATAATAACATATTATACCTAAATCAATCGCTATAGGCATAGGACTTTTTTTCTTATAAGTTTACAGACGTTCCTTCTACTTCTAGATAGAAGATTATTACGTCCACTAGGCCACTAGACTAGGCCCAACTCCTGCAGGGCGACAGGGATCGGTCGGTGGCAGGGATAGAACCCGCGACGTGTCAGTTGGTTTTTGGTTGACAGTCCGGTGAACTAACCGCTGGACCAGCCGGACTATAGGATAAGTATTTACTATTTCACTTTTTGTGCCTATAAGTTACTATCAAATAACAGTGCATCAGTTAATGTGACTAACTCAGTATTGTAACTTGAGATGAGTAGGCTAACTCAACTGTTCAACAACTGTTACTGTTAGACTAACAGTGTTAGTTGTTAGTAGTAGTGTTAGGCGTTCTACTTGGTCTTGGTAGTTTAAAAGTTTTTATTAAGCAAGCACACTAACCAGACCAAGACGACAAGTATGTTTAACTTAAATTAGACTAGCCTTAGAATTAAATCACTTTATTTATTGTTGAAAACCAAAGCCTATTTTAAACTATTTATAAATAGAATGTCAATCGTTTCGGTTTTAGCTTAGGTCTCCGGAAACGGTGGTTTGATGTTGTTTCTTTTCATACCAACAGAATACTGAAAGTGAAAGCAAGAGGTCAAGAGGTCATACGTCATAGGTCAAAAATTAGGTGACAACTTTATAATTTAGACTAATTTTTATACCCGTCGAAATGACGTAACGTAGAAACGAATCACACCATTTCGTTTGTTTTAAAGTTTTAATATCTTTGTTCTATCTTATTGTTTGTTAATGTTAAATCTGTAGTCTAGATCTACTTGATCCTTATTGTTCTTAAAAATATTAACTAGGTCTAGATAATAGGCCTATTACACAAAAATGTGCAGTCTTTTTAAATCTTTTGTAGCCTATGACATTTTCTATTTACCCTTTTTTCGGTTTCGACCGAATGTATAGTGAAATTTAAAGTATCGGCTTCGGTTTCGGCAGAAAGCCAATTTATTACATTCGGTATGGTTTCGTTTTCGGCCAAAACAAAAAAAATTGGTTTTGGTCGGTCTCTAGGCTATTTGCCGCCGAAAGATCCCTTCCGCCCTGCCTAGTGGACGTAATTGTTAATCATCTTCTACTTCTATCTAGAAGGGACGTCTGTAAAACTTATAAGATAAAATTATTAGTCAGGCAAGTTGTTTAGTTGTAGTCCACGAAGTAAGCTTATTTGAATGCGTGTTTAAAACATTGGTGGTAACATCTGGGATCAGTTCCCATTTTAAACTTCACATAAACCACAAACTCTAATATAAACTCCGACAACTGTTCAACGGACGGCCTGCTTTATAAATGAAATGAATAAATAAATCATTTAAATTTTGAGCTCGACAAAACAGCTTGAACTAAAAGTTAAAGGTGGTCCCCAAAAGCTTTTTATTAACCGAGCGCTAACTGCGTATATACGCCTAAGGTAGTCAGCCTGTCAATGCAGTCTCAATGAGGAGGCGGGCATTCTAATCTTTAATATTCCGCTAATAGGAGTAACCGAGAGAAAAATAAGGCGAAGAGTCCTTGGACCAATTACAATTGTCCTTTCTTTATCTCTTTGGCACGGTGGTCGAACCGAAGCGTGCACCGGATAGCGTAGCGAAGGTCCTGGTGAAGGCATAAAGCGTCTGAGCATTGTGTTGGCAACATAATCCCCTTGTTTGCTGTGCCCAAAACACTGGTGAATGCTGTTACACTGGCCCTATGGATCAATTTACTTTTTGTCTGGCGCAAATACTTTATGGTTATTTCTATATATTCTCCGCAGGTGAATCAATACCAAATTAAAAGTTGACCATTACAGCAGTAAAACAGGGACAGGTAGGCCTATATTGACCAACATATTTTTAATTTCTTTATCCTACCTTAAAATTAAGAGCATAAAATGAACATATAAAACAATATACTATGTATGGTCAAAAACAATCCACCAGGACTAAAAACCTTAAGTGAAACTCTGTCAACTGTTTCTATTTTAAATTTCTTGATTAGGATTTTTTTATTTTATTTTATGTGTGGTTATATTGTGGACTCATAAAAAACATTAAAAACGAGGGAAACAAACACAAAAAATGTTTGTTTTACCATAGGTTATATATTATAAGAAGTAGCACAGAAAACACCAAATCTATCCCTATCCTTTAAAACCTAACCGATACTAACTATTACCAAAAATACTACAATGCCATCCCTAACCTATATAAACTAAACGATACTAACTATTTATCACTAAGTCTATCGGGTCCGAATAGCCACTTCGATCTAGAAACGAGACGATCATCATTTACAGGCAAAACAGGTCATTGGAACCTAATCGATCTAAGCCAAACCCTCGCGAACACACGTGATACTGGACTGCCAAAGCATTAGCACATCTTGTAACAGTGTCCACAGAGATGCCCAAAACTGGATTTGACAGCTAAAGAAGAAAAATTTAAATATAAAAAGGCAGAAGATGTATTTTTTTAGGTGCCCGTGTATGGTAATCCGGCACTATGGTAAACACTGTCTGGAGTGTGCCCCTGAATCGACCCAGCTCTATCGGGTACCTGACACTAGCTAGGGAAAAGTAAAGGCGGCTGGTCATTGTGCTGGCCCCACTATCTCCTAGTATGCCGCAGCCACAGAAACTCATGAACGTTGCTTCCGCAACCCTATGGCATAAATAGGCCCAACGGGGATATTTACTGAACGTTATATGATTCTATACACTCCCTGCGAGTTGTTGTTTACACTTTGATCTTCAAAAACAAACTTAAGTAATACATTTTAAGAATCCTTTCTGCGCTGGTTTATATGATTGATAATGAACTGAGAATGTCAAGCTTGATGTGGGAGTGCTGACTGAAGGAGTTCTATAAAGTTGTATATGCGAATAAGGTAAACTTAAAAATTGAGTTAGATAATACAAGGATCGATCATGGGAAACTTGATTTTATCTGTAAAGCATTACATATTTCTAGCTCTAAGATTTCGTTGTTTTCTTGTTCTTATCCAATGGTGAGCTAACAAGGTAGATGTACTTTCTTGTCATCCCTTAGCATATAAAATAGTTATCATTCATGTGGCATAAAAAGAAATTATCAGTCAAGAGGGCATTGTTCCAATGTCATATTAAATGCGAATGATTCATTATAAGATCAAGCCTATGTTTACAAAAAACATTAAAAAAAACAAAAACAAAAAAACTTTGTAACATTTTGTACATATATTATTTTGTTATAGAGATTGTTACGTCTCGCTGTCTAAGGTGGGCAGTTTATCTCAATGACTTTTTGGTACCCTTGAAGAATCCTTAACTCTCATCAAAATAATTTAGAAACACATCAGCAGGAATAATTAACTTCAATTCAACATAACACGTAGACCCAGGTAGATGGGAGGAACTGGCAACTGATAGAAACAGGTGGCGCAATATCGTGTCGTCCGGGGCACAGTTGGCAGAATATAACAGAATCTCCAGGGCCGAACAGAAACGAGCAGAAAGAAAAGCCAAGCAGACCTGCAAGGCGCTGCCAGACCCCACGACCGCATCTTTTGTCTGCAGTACCTGCAACAGATCCTTCAGGGCCCGCATAGGACTGATAGGCCACCAAAGAGGCCACAAAGCGACTGGTAGACGTGGTCATCCTCGGAAATGAGGGATGAACAACAGCAACAACAACATCGACGCTCAATACAAGTCAAAAATAAAAGGACATAATTAAGAAAAACACGATAAGCAGCCTAACAGTTTCTTACAACTATATTCTACTCTTGAAAACGACCACAGAATAAATATAGAATCTATAGGGGAGAGCGGGGAGAATCTATACCTATTCTGTGAAAACTACACATTACATGGTCCGAAAGCCGAAAACGTTCCCCCCCCCCCCCCCCCCCCCCCCGGGATCACTCATGTCAAATGGTCAAGGGTCACCCAGGGTCATCAAAAGAATGTGACCACCAGTTACAAAGGAAGGTAATCATAACTAAAAAAAACAAGGGAGTTAATTTATCCAGAATTTATAAGACAACATAATTGACAAACAAGACTTTTAAATAAGATACTCCGCTACAATTCTTTATTTTAGAATGGCCTTGAAAATTATAAATAAATTAATCAGTTATAAATAGGAACAGCATAAAGCGTGACAATCCACTCTACAATAACTTCTCTTCATTTAGATTTTTTTTCTCATATTTTAAAGTAAAATATAAATATTTATAGTCCCATTATCCATGTATTTAATTAAGACTGCAAATAAAAAAAAAATCCGTTTTGTTGACACATAATAATATATCAAAATCTGTATTACTATTACGAACTTTTTCTATTTTCTTTAAATTTCTTAGTCTATCTTCATCCCATCAGCTCAGACTCTCTCAGACATGCGTGGCAATAATATAATCAACAACTTGACTCAGAACTAGATCTAATTGTAGTCAATTTATTAAACAACTTATATACACAAGAGAACTGGAAAAGTATAATATATCATATTAACCAGAACGCCACACAAACGACTCAATATCTCTATTATCCAACTGACTAGTAAACTCTCTACGATGTTTCTTCCTTATCGTCCAAGAGACCTTTTTCTATATTTTTAAATCTTCTGAGTAACCATAGACTATAATACACATGGACCGCTTGCTTTATTATTTCTGCTATATGATGACTCGAAAGACTGCTTATCGGAATTTCCGATTCGTTGTTTCCTTTGCACCTCCGTTTTATTGAATCTCTTCAATTTTCTTAATGAAAAATTAAAATTAAAATCGAAAGTTCTATACAGCGGAAACATTTAAGAAACAAGGAGGAGCGTAGACGTAATTTCATACAGCCTTATTGGTTGCGCACGGAAAAAAAGTACATATAAGCTCTAAAAATAGAGCAAGCGGTCCATCTATTATAGTCTATGGAGTAACTTCCCCTTCATTTATGCGTCACAATTCACCTGCGTTCAATTATTGTCCAATTAGGTGCATTATTTTGCGCACCACTCTAACTCGAATTATAACCATGTTATAATCATCAGGTTTTCAACCCAGGATGTTATTCATACTGATAGCCGTTGTGTTAATGTCCGACGTCTTCTGTCAGAATGTAAGTGTAGTAACGTTAAGTATTCCTTTCAGACCGTTTTGATCTATGAGTCAAGCGAAGCAGCACTCACAAGTTTATGTGACTACGGTTAAAAAGGGGGGGGGGGGGTCGCGTGGCCATCACAATGGGGAGCTAGCTTTCACTTGCATCCAACGACTGTTAGGCTACTGTCAGAGATAGGTACACCCAAGTGACCTCTTTGCAACCCCGAGAACAAATCCTAACCTTCTCGGATTTACTCAGCTTTGAGGGGTAACAGACATAACTGCGATAGGAGTCGGGAGAGAGGTGGGGGTAGCATAAGACGGCTGCACAATCAACTGGTACGCGTAGATGTCAAACTTGTGATGAGCGTTTTACGCGCCCTAATGACTTTGGAAGGAAATGGCATATTAAACGTTTATTTAGAACATAGGTTCTCAACCTTTTTAGGCTCACCGCCCTTTTTAAATTTCTTTTCCGCTCACCGCCCCCCCCCCAACACTTTTTAGCGCCCACTCCCCCCCCCCCCCTCTCTGGACGTTTACGTTTCCGCAATGTATTTTAGGTCGACTAAATTTGTGTGCTAATTTATTATCTTTAAATAAACTGAAAAGGAAACATATTGTAAGAATTAATAGATAAAAAAATTAACTAAACATGAGGCTTACAAAAATCAATATTAATGTGAATTGTTAGCCTGATGTGTTGCTAGTAGTTTGTCTATAATATTTGTTTAATTTTAATAGCAAAAGCCTTAGGTCTCCATGCTTTACTATTTGCAGCTTGTTTTTCGTTTTTGACAACCAAATGGTATTAGAATAAAATCCACTTTCCACAGAAAAGGGAGATAAGAATGCAATACAAACACAATAGAAATCAATTACACCTGGAAGAGACTACTCGTTTTTAACTACAACATCAATCCATAACCGCTGGGGGCACAGTAGCCGAACGCGCTGCCGAATCCTGGTGCAGGCTATGACTCCCGGCTCTGGGGAGTGTCCCTGAGTCCATCTAGTTGGGGTAAAGTAAAGGCGGCTGTGCTGGCCACACAATCACCTAGTATGCCACAGAAACTGGTAAACGCTGCTTCATCGGACCTATGGATCATCTCAGTCGGACTTTATTTTTACTTTACTTTAAAATGTCTTCTAGTACAAGTAGTCTAAAAGATTTTATATTTAGAGTCTATATATTTGTTCGAAAAGGGCAAATTAATTTTTTTTTGTTAAAACTCAAATAAACGTAAATAGCTTGATTGTCTGGTAGCGTGGACACATAAAGAAAATTGTGATGTTTTTAGCTAATTTCACAATGTAATCTAAATCAGGGGTCGGTATCCAAATGCACGCGTGCCGAACTTGGAGTTTTCACAGCGGAATTTTTTAATCATAGGCAACACCTTCAAATTAATGGACTCATTTTTTCATACCACACCAAGCCCTATATAAGTGGATGAATATTGGCGATTTTAAAATGGAGCAAGAAATTTTAAACATTAAAAAAATGGGCATCCAAATGTCCCCATTTGCGGAATAAAGCTGGAAGGAAGATGTTACCAGGAAAGACATCTGCTATTCCCAACTGCTAGGCATTTGCTCTACTTTCAGCTTTTGGTTCAACTCACACATGTGAACAGATATTATCACAAATTAAAGTTGCTTTCAGCATACAAAAAGGTCACCTACACTTGACCGCTCAATAATTGATACAGACTATTTACATTTAAACGAGTTTTTATGCCCATCTTCTTTAATTAAACACAAATTTAATTAATTCTAAAAAAAATTATTTGTATTATTAATTTATAAATAAATGATACTTTGTAAAAATCACTATATTAAGTAATTTCTGAAATTATTAATGTT
The DNA here is from genome assembly GCA_949126835.1 of Anisus vortex. Classification (NCBI taxonomy): domain Eukaryota; kingdom Metazoa; phylum Mollusca; class Gastropoda; family Planorbidae; genus Anisus; species Anisus vortex. Next base: position 4,281,607 of record OX421501.1, read on the forward strand.
TAAAATATAAACTCCTTAAATTGACAAACAATTAATGCAGGAAATGTTTATGTACAACTGTTTAGTAACGAAAATTATTTTAATCCTCTAATAATTAAATCTTGTTATGAATACTATAATGTTGAATTTATATAAAGACAAAATCAATAGTCAAGACAAAATCAATAGTCAGTAATATTTGTTATATTACAAAACAGAACTTGTTTGGCATCACTATTGAATCAAATGTGGACACATTTTGTAATTAAAGGGAGATAGGCCTAATTAACACGTTTCATTTGAGCTAATATTTATTTGTCTTAAAAAATAAATAAATGGCTTACAATTTATAACTGATCAAACTGTAAAAGTATTTGAAAATTATATAAATATTATATTACTAAATAATTATATGTGTATTTTCAAACATTACATTAACTACCTAGTACGTATGATTACTACGTATCTATTCCGCTCAACGATAGTAGCTTCATGACCATTCTTGGAAACGCATTAAAAAACATCTCAGTAAAACTGAGATCAAAATATCATTAACATTATCACATTAGATATTTAGCAGCGTGTACATCACATTTCATTCAAAAACTAATCGATTCAAATAACTGAGGTGTTCAAATTGTATATGGTACGTTTGCACCGCCCACTTGCCCTTTACCGCCCCCCCCCCCTCCCCAATCGCTCCCGGGAATGTCAGCGCCCCCCCCCCCCCTAAAACTTCTCACCGCCCCCGGGGAGCGATAACAACATCGTTGAGAACCTATGATTTAGAAGCTTTTAATACCTATTTTATTCCCTATTTAATTCTAACTCTCGCTATGGACAACTTTTTTAAAACAGTTTATCACTATTTGTCACTTTAAGCTATTATACTCTTTTAATCCTCGTTACTTTGCTTTTAGTCTTTTTCACCTAGCTTTTACTCATTGTCATTTTCTCAACCAGCTTATAGTCATTGTCACAATGCGTTTACTTTTGTCACTATTTTTATTTCGTCATATATGTTACTATTAAAATTTACTTTTTTTTTTACTACAATAATGTTTTAATTTAGTCTAAACAATTTTATTTTATTTTAAAGTTACTTACGGTATTGGTCCTTGTCACTATGTTTTCTTATAATGTAAAATTTCTAAACCATTTTTTTTTTCAGGCTTTTAATCCTATGGAGAAATATAAGTAAGTTTAATTGTGGTATTTGTTAATAAACATAAAATAAAATTGTACTTAGAGTTTTAATCTTTCAAATGTAAATAATATAAATATTCATTTTATCCTACTATAGGCCTAAATGAGATAAGAAGATAAGAATACATTTAATAAATATAGTGAACATAAATAGTATACTATATTTGTTTATATATAAATAGATATAGATTGCATTTAGTGTGCAATCGTATTGGTTATTTTGAATACAATTCTATATTTTACCAAAGACTATAATAAGAGAACCGCTTGCTCTATTTTTATAGCTAATATGTTCTTTTTTAAAATGCGCAGCCAATAACGCTGGCTTAAATGACTACTACGGCTGCCTAAAGTTTTCCGCTGTATACAATTTTCGCTTTTAAAAAAAAAATCATAGCGATTTAAAAAAAAAGAAAAAGTACAATACAAAAGTGAATCAGGGATTCCGAAAAGAGGTCATTTGAGTCATCAAATACCAAAAAGTAAAGCAAGCGGTCCACCCAAAGACTATGATAAGATGGACAGCTTGCTTTGATATTTCTGCTATTTGATAACTTGTTTAGTTTTGGTATTTTCGATCGCACTACGTCCTCTAAACTTCCGGTTTAGTAATTCGCTATGATTTTCTAAATGAAAATTTAACTATTAAAATCGAAAGTTGTATACCGCTGAAGTCTTTAGGAAAGTTTAGGAATAATTAACAACAGTGTCATTTGCTGCGCACGGGAAAAAAACCCAGAGCAAGCGGTACATCTTATTATAGTTTTGGTCCATCTCATTATAGTCTTTGATATTACTTAAGCTTATATATTTGTATATATAATAGTAGTGTGTAGAACAGCGCTGTACGGTGTAGGCCTATTATCATTTCATTAAAACCTATTTTATTTAACCAATTGGAATACACTTTTTTCTCGTGATGATGAGATTAGGATAATGGGCCGTCCATAAATGATGTGATGACTTTTGGCTAATATTAACCAAAAAAGACGTTTAAAAAAAAGTGAATCTATCGTCACAAAACTCTACTGCCCCCTCTTCCCAAACAAACCTTACATATTTTCTTTTATATTTAAGACGTAGACTATTTCTATTCAATTTTTTTTATATCATCGTAAAGTTGTAAAGAAATTATATTTTTTAATCCCTAAAAGACAACATAACAAGATAATAATACATATTGTGTTAAGTAATAGGGCGTTTGCAATCCCGTGACAAAAAGCACGTGATTTGTGTTTACTTTGAGTAATGGTGTACAATTAAATATGGCCGCTGTATTAATAAAGTTTCATATAGGCTCGAGCTTTTTTTAAATGATGTGTTGTGTTTTAAGTCTTATTAAGATTTAAGCTGTATTATGTATGTTAAATAAAAAAGGCTATTTTATTATTATCATAGACATAGATCATAGACGATGTGAGCCTAATAGTTACTTGACTAGATAGCCTATTCACCAACAATATCGCTTGACATCGTAGCCTAGCCTACGAAACATTAAAAGTGTAGGCCTATAAAGTGAAATTAAAAGTTTAAATAGGTCTAACCGGCCCTAGCCTAATCACATTAATCAATTAATCTACAGTACTACTATTTACCTCCTTTTTTTTGAGTAAGATAGCCAATATTCAGATGTGAATTTTGCATGATAAAGAAGTACTTCACTTTCACCACGTTACGTTTGTACCTCAAGTGGGTTCTATATTTACACAAATACGTCACTAAATTTACACAAAAAAACTTAACCTCCGCCTACTGAGAACGCTCTATAGCAAAGAAATAGAACACAACAATAATCTGTTACAATGCTCTGATAAACATAAAGACACACACAATTGTATTATCCCTTATGCGAGAAAAAATTCATGTAAGTACTCTTTCTTCCCGAGTGGCATCATGGGTTGCATGGAATGGGTTGCCTGAATAAACCAGGCCAACCAGTAACTTAATATCATTTTTAACAATAATCAAAATGCAATACTTTACTCAGACCACGGATTACCGTAGGTCGATACGATTCTATATATAAGGAGCGTCTGGAATATATAAGATAATAAATTTAAGTGAGTGGTATAATCATCAAAATCTAAATACAATTTGAATATTTAAATGTCACCATTTCGTTTACTTGGATATCTTGTTAAGTTAATAATAGTATATACGTATACATATTAATATTTTCGTCTGTTATTCGTTGTCTGTATTCTGTAACTGTCGTCAGCGCATAAAACTGTCATCAACTGGATATGCGCTATACAAGCACCATTATTATTATTATTATTTGCTAAATCTGAATCTGAACAATTTTCCTTATTCTTTCTTGCCCCGTTTAGTACAGCAAAATTTGTAAGTTATTACCTTCAAATATATAATATACATACATATACATATTAAAACAGCCAGGGGTGGGAAAATATAGATCCAAGAGTTGTGAGCAGCTATTCGTTGGCATTGCGCGGCTACCATTGAAAGTTTTTAAACTTATTGTTTTATTAGTAACATTTGAAGAACTTTAAGATACTAATTATACTAGTAATACTATTGTATTATTTTATGAGCTCTCTACACAACACCTGAGACTGGTGTTTACTATTCATTACGTAAACTAAAATTTGATTTTGTATATTTAATCCTATAATATTATACTATGCTGTGGCACATTGTTACGCATCTTTGCATATTGAAATAAAAATTATATTTGTATAGTGCTGCCAACAAAGATAATGTAAGCTCAGAAAGCATTTAACATTGACTAACAAACAACTAAAAACACGGATATAAGTTTCTATAGGTTAAAAACGATTATATAAAGCTAATTAATAATTTTAAATGTTACAAACATAGGATAAATCAAATACATGTAGCATTAACCGAACTATTATAACAGTAAATCAGTAAGGGTCTAAAATATAAGTCTATTGCATGCCCATCTACGCCCAATACACTGTTGCTGTAAAGTTGTTTGAAATTTACATTTACTTACAATATTAGATTTGTTGTCACGTTTCCTTTTGATCAGTTTTTTTTACCATTTTTATAACTTTTGTTTACCTATTGACAAGTCTTAATGAGGCGTTACCTTTTCAAATGGAAGAGATCATGCTCTTCCGGTACTATTTTACCGCCATTTTCGTAAACAAAAAACATGATTTTGTTGGTTGTTTGACAACTGATTTGAACCTCGACGGCCAGTTCTAGTCTTTTAGAAATATACAAAGGTTATAATACTAGTTAAGAGTAATCCGTTTTAACATAAAAAATGAGTAGGCGATAACTAATAGTCAAATTGATAGTCGCAGTAAGTTAAATTTAGCTTTGTTTATACAAATAAGTTAGTCAAGCGTTGCGCCCTTGGTTCTTAAAAAAAATGCGTCGATTCATAAAAAAATAAATAAATTCTTTTGCATCAAGCAATTAGTTTGGGATTATAAATAGGGGATTTTTCACGTCTGACCTTCACAATTGATCGTTTTATTTCGGCAACATCTTTTGTGAAATGAAATAAAATGTAATTCACTACATCTTTCCGTAAAACCAGTAACGCAGCACACAGACATGTTTTGAAGAAAATGATTGTTTTACACTTCAATTTCAATCTTTATGCATGCACACTATTTAAGACTTGTCAATAAATGTGGTTTTCCTATTGGTCATAATGGCTTTGGTCTGTGCTCTTTGGGTTAAACTAAGCTTATTTGTCAGTTTTGATTTTGTAAAATATGTCATTATGGTATTACTTTTGGTGGTTAATGTTCTTCTCTGTCACTGCGCTATGGTCTTTGACATTACCGTTTTATTCTTTGTTATTGTGGTTTTTATCATTGTCATTCGGGTTTTTTAACGTAAGGACATTTGAGGTTTTACTATTAGTCATTGTGGTTTTACTAGTTGTCATTGTGGTTTTACTATTTGTAATTTGTGGTTTGACTATATTTCAGTATGACTTTACTCTTCGCCATTATAGTTTTACTAATTGTCATGGTGATTTTAACTTCAGATGTTAATGTTTTAAACTATGAATTTTTGATTTTACCCAGAAAGACATCATGATTTTATTCTTTGTAGTTATGCTTTAATTACTAGTCACGTGAAGTTAATAACTGTCACATTTCGATTTACAGTATGTTGTTATATTCTATACTCTATACTATGGTTTTCAATCTGCGTCACTGACATTTTATTATTGTCTCTATATTTAAAACTTCGACTACATCTTTCATTTTTTCAAAAGTTTACATTGTTTATTATCCCCAGTCACTATGTGACTAATGTAAAATTCGTATTTCATTAGAATTATTTTTTTCTCTAAGGTTCCCGCTTGGTTAGTACTGAAGTAAGTCAACTTTAATTGTTTATAAATAAACATACAATACATCGTTAAATCTTCCTTTAAATTTATTTTGTATAGTTTCTGTGTTCATTTATAATAAGATAATAACAATAAACAACTTTTCTAAAGTCTTTCTATATGTGTCCTGTTTACTTTTAGTGATATTTCGTTCTCTGTGTAATTGGGTCAATGTATCGTCGAGATATGTAGGTAATCGTATTAGCTTATTATAAATTTTATGTAGAGGCCGACAGAAATTCGGTTTCGGTTTCGGCCCAGAAAGTAGGCAAATTACCTTTTTTGAAGTATTTTAGCTTTCGGACAAATCCAAAAAAGTTAGCATTCGGTTTGCTTTCGGTTTCGGCCGTAACTGATATTGACTTTCGGTCATCAACCGAATATCTATTTAAACTTTCAAAATTCAGACTGCAACGCTATTGCTCTGCTTATTGATAATTTCACTTAGTTAAACTGTTGCGAATCAATCTGCGTGAAGTAGAAAATTGAAGCTGATAATAAACGGATTATCTAATCACAATAAACGGATTATTTAATCACAATAAAAGGATTATCTAATCACGCCAAAGAATGTCGAAATGTGGAGTGTGTGATTACGGTGCAGTCTTTTAAAATCTTTTGTTTGGCAATTTCAGTTTAGCATTCGGATTCGGTTGAAGGTGTAGTTAAACTTTCGGTTTCGCCCAAAAGTCAGTTTATAACTTTTGGTATAGTTTCGTTTTCGGCCCAAACCAAAAATGTGGCTCCGGTCGGCCTCTAATTCTATGGACGTTATATTAAAATCAATATATATATTTGTTTGCTCTATGAAGACTTTCAATGATCAGAAGCAACCCAAGCCATTCTGAGTAAGTACTATTATATATATATATATATACCTTTTTCATAGAGCATGTCTGAGTAGTAGGATGTTTAGCTCTGATGATTACCTTAGATTAGTCTGGAATAAACGAATTCGGTAGGTCCATGTCACTGTGATGGTCCACACAATCTTTCTGCATGCCTTGACCATATACACTTTGGGTGGGGGAACATATTGACTAGCCGTATGAACAATACCATTTGTAACCAAGTAATGTAAATTCCTTAGGACGACCCTGTTCTTTGAAAATACGGCATATATTATCTGTATTTTGTAATAAATTAAAGATACGATGATATAGCGTGACATAGTCTGTGTGTTCTGTGTGGGAAAAAGAGAGGAAGAGAGAGAAAGAGAGATATAGAGAACGAGAGAAAGAGAGTGAGAGAGAAAATGAAAGAGAGGGAGTAAGAGAGAAGGAGGGAGAGAGAGAGAGAGAGAGGGGGAGAAAGAGAGAGAGAGAGGGAGAAAGAGAGATGGAAAGAGAGAAAAAGAGGGAAAGAGAGCGAGAGACAGTGAAAAAAAGGAGAAAGGGAGAAAGAGAGACATGGAGAGAGCAAAACAAAGCGAGAGAGAGGGAAGAGAGAAAGAGAGAAATTAACACACTGACACCAATAACAGCAAATTATCCTTATTTTGAACAGGTCCACTAATGATGAAAATACAAATTTAGTTTCATCTAAAAGAAACCATGGTCCGGATTCCTAAAACAGGGTAAGTAATTTAATGTTAGCCTATATATATTATATTCCGACTTCTAGTTCGCGGCTAGAGGGTGCAAACAGAGTCCTGTACTTTTTCAATGTTTAGTTAGTTAATTAATTTTAGGTTGGAAGGAGGGGGGGGGGGGGGGCGCTAAATAATATTTAGAATGTGTATGGATAAATAATCTATCAGTTCAATTTGAATTTTCATCTGTTCTATATAGTAAGTGAAATAGAGATTTCTTTCAATACCTTAAACCCCCCCTCCCCCCCCCCCCCAACCACCCAAAGCTCCTTGGTTTAATTTTAAGATGAGGCTGTAAACCAACACGTCGCGGGTTATATCCCTGCCGCGTGCCGCCCTGCAGTTTTGGGCCTGGATGACGTAATAATCGTCTATCTAGAAGGGGCGTTTGTAAACTTATAAGAAAAGATGGCCGCTTGTTTCAATCACTTATTTGTTTGTCCGTTGATCCGTGAAGTTTCTACAGGTCTGTCCAGCTCCATCTGGTATCCCCCCTTTAGTTAAGAAATGCAAGGATACATAGGCCGTCCGACTGACTTAATAGACAATAGTTTCAATATATTCTACACAAAAAAAAAACAACTGTTATAAACTTTCTCTTTTCTCTTTTTTCTTATTTCAGTATTGTTACGTCCACAATCCCCTTGTGGCCAGAGCTGTGTAGATCTTGCTGATAATTCTCGTTAGTCCTAGGGGAGACTTTAATTATTAGTATTTATGTTTCAGTATTACACGAACTCTTCTTATAGTCCTGGGCACAAATTCAGTATTTGTATTCCAACATTTCCTTTCTTGTATATTATGGTAGTAGATAAATCTTATAGTAATGTATTCAACACAATAGGATATTAATTTGACAAGGGAGCTTCAGTGTAACTGTTGTTGATAGTTTATTTCAGGTGGTATGTTCAATATATACAATATATCTATTATGTACAGTTAGAATAAAATAGTGCAAACACAAACGTTCAAAGGAACATCTTTTGAAAACTCTCTGTCTTTCAGACAAAACAAATCATTAAATACTATCCGAGTGGTGCAAGGGATAGACCCATTACCAGTAGGGGTGAAAATCATGGTATCATTACAAAACTCATAACAAAAACGATAGGAACTTCCCCTATTAAATAATGAGTCGTTCCCAGACTCTGAGAATTTGAGATCAACACAGAATCCCAGCATTACCTAGAACCTTTCGTTTTCCTACTAAACGTCCTAATATTGTGTGTAGTAAGAAAAGAGAGAGAGAGGAGAATAAACATTGCGTGTTCCAATTCTTGGAAAAACAATATACATGACACGCCCCCACCCAATGAAAGAAATAATGTACCATAATTACCCAAGTAATACTCAACATGGTACATTTTTCGTACTTAACACTATCGTTTTAACATCCATCAATCAATGGAAGATTATAAGACAATTTAAGCAAACATGGCTCACTGGCACAACTAAATTATAAAAAGTGTCAAAAAGTGTTACCCAATGGTAATTGTGATTATAACGTGATGGACAAATATTTCCCCGTTAATATTAATATTAACTAATGTCTCAACAAGTACAAATAATTCAAAAATATTCTAGTCATTCTTATTTTAACTATGTACAGTTGTGTGGATTTCCACCAAAAATTAGCAAAAAGTCTTAATCTATTTAAACAAATATAACATTGCTCAAACTCTGTCAATTTTCAACAGTTTACTTCTAATATACAAACCAAAAGATAAGTAATACATAACTCGAATCAAACTATAGGTTACTTCCCCTTTAAATTACAGTGTCAACTTGACATTAACAGGGTTCATACCTAAGATGATGATACTTCCCCTTTTCTCAAATATGAGGAGAAAATACACTCTAGTTACGATTACTACATTAATCTAAATATTAAAATGTAATCCATTATTATGCGTTTTTGGCAAATTTAAAAGTTTAATATAAAAGATTGTTCAGGGTTGAATGAGTGCACACCTTTAGGTACCTTTGTTTCCCTCCATTCCCGGATATATGGAATATATAACAACCTATATACAACATAGTGAATATCCACTAGTTTTTCCCATTCTATTATCATGATATAACAATTTAGCAATAGATTTCCAATATTATCTATTAATTTATACCAATTAATATTACATCTCTTTCTAAGATAAAAATTGTACATATTATTATTTAGTTCCATTCATTAACTAAAATAAAACAAGATAATAAATCAACTAGCTTAAAGTTTTCCCACTTAATTGCATGTGATGACAATGACTTTTATCCATCCATATCAAGTAAATACGTGCATATTATATATTTATTGCATCATGCATCAACATTTAAATGGAATTTCTTTTCCATAATCAAATGAATTTAAAATATATCAGAACATCAATATTATACATGATTATAAGAATTATTAATACTTTCAAAAGACTTGACTTCTGTATGATACAAGTATTCTATAGGTATTACATAATCAAAATTCAAACGAATGATAGGTTATCATGACACATTCTTAATGAATAAATGAGATGATCTGAAAAAGAAGTATGGGGTTATTCAGTCAATCATGTAGCACCCGAGATAGAGTATCAGCTATGACCTTGTCTCTATCTTGTCGATAATACGGGGAATGGGATACCAGTCGGTCTTTGTCAAATTACTTAATTTCCCAAAATCTCTATAAAACTGCAGTGTGTGGTCGGCTTTTGGTACCATCACACAGGGTGTAGACCATTTGCTATCACATTTTTCTCCTATGTCATCTTTTAACATATACTTTACATCTAATTTAATATGCTCAGGTCTGATGGGGTCAAATGGATGCTGTTTAATAGACCTGGCACTATTGGTTAACACTACATCGTGCTCTATTACATGTGTCCTACTGGGAACATTTGTAAACATTGACTTATTTTCATGTACCAGCTCAATAATCTTCTCCTTATCTTCTACCGGAAGATGTTCTAGCCTTGTATCTAAACTCTTAAGGGCATCTGTATTATTAAGTTTACTTTCTGCAAACTTATATTCTATCCTAGATAAATCCGTCGGGACTCTAGCTAATGAAATCATGGGGACCTCCCGTGGTTTACTCTTTTCCCTGGAAACATAGGGCTTAAGTAAATTAATATGGCATACCCTCTGTTTTTGTCTCCGGTCAGAAGTCTTTATCAAATAATTGACCTCGCCAAGCTTTGACTCTATCTCATAGGGTCCACTAAACTTTGCACTTAAAGGCTGATTTTGCAAAGGTAGAAACACAAGAACTTTGTCACCTGGTGCAAAAGTTCTAGCTGTAGCTTTACGGTCATAGTTCTGTCTCATACGCTCCTGCATCTGTGGAAAATGAATCTTCACATGGTTAAAAGCATGATAAAGCCTATTTTTAAATTTATCTACATATGACAAAAGTCCAATCGGTTCACTGTCCGTTAGCCAAGTTTCATGTAGAAGTTTCAACGGACCTCTGACTGAGTGTCCATACACAAGTTCGAATGGGCTAAACCCCAGGGATTCCTGAGTGGCCTCCCTTGCAGCGAACAGTACATAAGGCACACCCTTATCCCAGTCTTTCTCGTTTTCATAACAGTACTTTTTAAGCATCGATTTTAATGTCTGATGAAACCTTTCCAGAGCTCCCTGGCTCTCAGAATGATAGGCACTTGATAGCCTATGGCTTATCCCTAATTGTTCCATGACTTGTTTGAAAATGTTCGAAGTAAAGTTAGTCCCCTGGTCGGACTGTACTGTCTTCGGTAGGCCATAACGTGTGAAGAAATTTGTCAGGGCGTCTACCACCTCCACTGTTGTTATGTTCCGCAACGGAATGGCTTCCGGGAAGCGAGTGGATGAACACATGACTGTGAGCAGGTATTGAAAACCGGCTTTTGTTTTCGGCAACGGGCCCACGCAATCAATGAGTATATGACTGAATGGTTCGTCGAACGCTGGTATCGGCTGGAGTGGAGCGACAGGAATTCGTTGGTTAGGACGTCCTACCATTTGGCATACGTGGCAAGTCTTGCAGTATTGTTCGACATCTCTTCTCAGTCCTGGCCAGTAGAAGTAAGGGAGGATACGGTGGTGCGTTTTTCGGACTCCCATGTGACCAGCGAAAGGAAGATCATGCGCCATACGCAGTATATCTTGACGATAGCACTTAGGTATTACAATCTGGTGAATACTGTCCCACTCGTTTGTACCTGAGTTGAGCGGTTTCGACTTTCTCATCAACACTTCATCTTTCATGTAGAAACATTCCGCCATTGCATCTGCAGTCTTTTCATCAACAGCTTTCATTCTGAGTTGCATTATTACTTCGTCATTCAATTGTTCTTTCACCAATTTCTGCTTTGGTGACAAAATGTTATCGTTCTCGGTTGCATCACCAGTTGTTAGTTCAGCAAAGAACGTAGCACTTAAATCGATGTCAGGTGTTTCTGTTATCACTGTTTCATTCGCATGTGTGTCTTCAGAACAGACAAACACATCTTTCGTTGCACTACACGGCGTAGCAGGAGTCTTTACCGACTTCTTTTTCTGCATTGCTCTTGTCAGTGCACATGTTGGGCGTTCATTGGCAGGACGTAGGTTTTTGTCCTCCGCCATCTTTGTCTCCAACACTTTAACCATGGGCTCGACAGTGACTCTGCCGCCCATAATGTCATTTCCTAATATCATGGAAACGCCTTTGACGGGTAGTGCGCGCCAAACTCCCACTACGATGTTACCTGTAAAAATATCCGACTCGAGTTTTATTCTGTGCAGTGGAGCTTCCACAGCCTCCATACTAGCACCTCTCAGCACAACAGACTCACCGGTACTGGTGGCATCTGTTAACGGCACACTGCCCTCCAGGATCACGCTGACAGCAGAACCCGTGTCACGTAATATCTGTATTTTCTTCTTGCTGAGTACATCGACTTCTGTCGACACTGTCCCCTCGTAGACAAAGGGTCGAAAATCGGATAGGTCGTCCTCTTCCGGGACTTCAGGAACCATCTGTTCCTCACGGCCTTCTGAAAGCATAATAGATTGAGTACAGCTATTCTCTTTTACCTTAGATAGACTGTTCTCAAAAACCATCGACTCCACAACTATGGGCGATGCCGGCCGCATTTCTTTTGAGTTTCTTGACCCTGTGTTGCACACTTCTTCTGTCTGCTTGCTATCTTTCTGCACTCTGGCACAGTGTAGAATAGCACCTTGCTTCTTGGTAAGGATCCAACAATCTTTCTTCATGTGGCCCTCTTTCTTGCAATTGAAACATACCACCTTTGCTTTATTTACATCTGTCTGCTTCCTGAAATGAACTAAGTTACTATTATTATTTACACCACTGTTCTTATTATTGTTTTCACTTGTCTCTTTTGGTTTACTAGCCTCCTTGGGCTCTGGTTTGTGCACTTTGGGTTTGTCAGCATAATATGGCTTTATGCTGGCGTGAATTATGGCATAGTTATATGCCAATCTAGCAGCTTCATGCACATCTTCAACCCCTCGGTCTGAGATGTGGGTTTTAATATCCACTCGAATACAATCATTGAATTCCTCAAACAATATTAGGTTCTTGAGTTTATCAAACTCACTTACATTCTGTGACCTTAGCCACTGTTCTAACATTTTCTCTTTTTGTCTCAAAAAGTCTACATGAGTTTGATCATATGCCTTCTTTCTGTCTCTAAATAGCTTTCTATATTTTTCTGGTGTCAGGGAATAACTTTTTAGCACCCTATCTTTGATTACTTCATAGTCATTTATTTCCTCGGGTGTTAAACTCAACACTACGTCCAATGCTTTTCCTGTGTTGAGAGTTGACCTTAACAATAAAGCCATCTTATCATCAGGGAACTGATAATCTACAGCTATCCTCTCAAAAAGCAAAAAGAAATCTTGAACATCTTCTTCTCTGAATATAGGCAAGTGTTGCTTCATTGCGCTAATATCCATACCATTGCTGTCCCTACGATGGTCAGGTCTGTTCATGCGTGCCATCTCTATCCTTTCTCTGCTTTCAATCCTAATTCTTTCATTTTCCCTTTCAGTTTCTATCCTAATTCTTTCATTTTCTATCCTAATTCTTTCCAATTCCATTCTCTTCATAGCTAATTGGAATTTTAGGTTTTCACTCAACCCTTCATCTTCATCATTGTTTGATGATCTAGATGACATATTTCTTACCTCGTCTCCGTGGGCAATTACCTCGCCCCCACTGGGAGCTACATAACCTTCATTGATATCGTTCTGTCCCACTTCAACTACACTACCAGTGTTCATGGCATTCTGCCCGTTCAAACATGTCATAATTTCTTTGGTCAAACGATTACGATTAGGTCTTGCCTGTCCTGCCTCAATCCCAAAGGACTCAGCTAATTCTTTTAGTTCAGCAAATGACATGGCATTAAGTTCCTCACTTGATATATTCGAAGCCATAGTATAGCGTTCGAAATATTTGTTATAGTAGAGTAGTATATATTGTATAATAAAATATAAAGTTCCAACTTACGATTTGTCCAGAAATTTGCACAATATAATATTAAACACTTCGTGGAATCTTCACACTTCCCAAGGAATAAAAACGCAAACCAGTTCTCTCCTCTTTTTTAAAAAAGAATAGTTTCACAGTCCTGAAAACGAAACACAAATATGCCGCTCTCAGTACTACTAATGTCACAAAATATTTATAGGTCAGGAAAAATATAACTCAAATTTTCCAGACGAGATCAACAAATTTTTTCCAATCCTAGATCAGGAAAAGTAGAACTCAAATCTACCGAACGAGACTACCAAATCTTGTCAATCCTAGGTCAGGAAAAGTAGAACTCAAATATACCGGGCGAGACCACCAAATTTTGTTACGTCCACAATCCCCTTGTGGCCAGAGCTGTGTAGATCTTGCTGATAATTCTCGTTAGTCCTAGGGGAGACTTTAATTATTAGTATTTATGTTTCAGTATTACACGAACTCTTCTTATAGTCCTGGGCACAAATTCAGTATTTGTATTCCAACATTTCCTTTCTTGTATATTATGGTAGTAGATAAATCTTATAGTAATGTATTCAACAGAATAGGATATTAATTTGACAAGGAAGCTTCAGTGTAACTGTTGTTGATAGTTTATTTCAGGTGGTATGTTCAATATATACAATATATCTATTATGTACAGTTAGAATAAAATAGTGCAAACACAAACGTTCAAAGGAACATCTTTTGAAAACTCTCTGTCTTTCAGACAAAACAAATCATTAAATACTATCCGAGTGGTGCAAGGGATAGACCCATTACCAGTAGGGGTGAAAATCATGGTATCATTACAAAACTCATAACAAAAACGATAGGAACTTCCCCTATTAAATAATGAGTCGTTCCCAGACTCTGAGAATTTGAGATCAACACAGAATCCCAGCATTACCTAGAACCTTTCGTTTTCCTACTAAACGTCCTAATATTGTGTGTAGTAAGAAAAGAGAGAGAGAGGAGAATAAACATTGCGTGTTCCAATTCTTGGAAAAACAATATACATGACAGTATTGACGTTCAATTGTTAAAAGCTCTTAGCTTAATTTAAATATTTAGATTTTACTTTCTAATCCATTAGCAAACCAATTGGCAAATCTTAATGAGGTGTGATCTTTTCAAATGGAAGCGATCATGAACTTCCGTTGACATTTCCTGCCATTTTTGTAAACGAAAACCATGCTTTTGGTGGTGTTTGAGCGACGTCCTGTTCTGGTCTTTTAGAAATATGCAAAGGCTATAAGATTAGTTTTGAGGAATCCGTTTTTAACATCAAAAGTTAGTAGGTGATAATTAATACTCAATGTGTTAGTCTCATGAGGTTAAATTTAGCTTTGTTTATAAAATAAATTAGTCAAGAGTTGCATTTCTTGGTTATTAAAAAACACAATGCGTAGATTCATAAAAACAAATAACGAAAATTCTTTTGCATGCAGGAATAAGTTTCATAATAATATTATAAAAAGGTAATTGTTCACTTCTGACTTTCACAATACGTTTTCGTTTGGAAACATCCTTTGGAAATGAAATAAAATTTAATCCACTACAAATTTTCGTACAACCAGTAACGCACCACACAGACATGTTTCGAATCAAATGCTCGAGTAGGAACGGAAATGTTTTTCTCCTCGACCTTTTATGCATGTATAATCTTTAAGACTTGTCAAAGGAGAAACATGTTCAATAATTAAATTAAAATTATACAAACTCTTTACATATTTAAAGCAAATAAATATAATTGATATAGATGAAATGAAAAGAAAATAATTCTAAGAAATGAGATTTTAACCTATTCATTGTTATTTTCTTGTTCTTTTCAGGACCTAAATATATTTAACTATTCTTGTTCTAATTGCAACGGGCTTTGTTTAATAAAGAAAAATGTTTTAATGGAATAAAAAGCTTTGTCGTGTTGCTATATTCGGATAAAGTTTATGTTCCTGGAACATTATTGCGATTGACGTATTTCAATGCATAAGTATTCAAGAGAAAATAACACAAAGAAGGATTTGTCATAAGTTTAATTGTAAGATAGCCACACATGTCCAATCTATTGATGCCAAGGCTAACAGAGACTGCGCCTTTGTTTATAGGAAACTCAAGAAATGCTTCACAAGGATCCAGATCCATTGTTATAAGAGTTTAGCTCGACCCTTCCTGATTACGCATCGACGGTATGGGATCCCATTAACAGCACCTGGTATCTATGCTGGAGATGACCCCAACAACGTGTAGCACGTGGTATCCAACAGGATTACGGACTCTAAACTAGCGCCTCTGCTCTGGTGGCCCAACTCCATCTTTATCCCCTACAACACCGCAGAGCGGTAGACAAAGCCACGATGATGTACAAGATCATGAATGGCCATTTGGACATGTCCACACGGTCAGGTCGCATCCAACAAATATCCCGCTCTTCCAGAGGTCATCAGCTCAAACTGCGTGTTCATCACGCACGCACAGATGTCTACAAAATATATTCTTTTGTCCGTCAGCCATTATACTATGGAACTCACTGGATCAAGCATCCATCACTGCTCCCTCTGTGCCGACTTTCATATCGTCCTGAAGGTTTGAAATAAATACCTCAAATGAAAGTCCGCCGTCAGTTTATAACTCTTGCTTGTATGTTATAAAATATTATAAGTAGTATTGCAAACTTTTGATCCCATAGTATTCGCAATCAAATTACCCTTAAATTGTGGACTTTTTCCTCTGGTATAACGGGCTCTCCACAGTACAATGAAGAAGAAGATAATTAGTACTTGCATCATTGCAGCACTGACGCCAACACTATAGAAATTAAATCTTTCTTACTTCTGGTAAAAAATGTTATGATATAATATAAGCTTATAGCGCCTAATATTTGAGAAGTTTTTTTAAATATAATTGCAGTCATTAGGCTACTAGGGTAGATAAATGTAAAAAAAAGAAATTGCCGTTATATGTATCTGCAAGATTTAGTTATATATGAAATTTATGTTATTAAATAATATAGGTCAGAAGCTGATATAGACGCAAGGTGAAAGTTAACTCTATACTTGAATATAAATAAAATAGCCCAAACATCATATCGGGATAATACTTATCCCGCATTAAAAACAAATTATCTGAGCTTATATGACCAATTAATTGGTTTGAAATACTTTATTTGTAACCTTTTTTTTTATAATTGTATGCAATGTTATTTTAATTACTATAGTAGGCCTTTGTACGAAAAATCACGTCATGTAATTATTGAGTCTGGGTAGAACAAAACTTTGATTTAGACTTAGATCTAATTCTATACTTTGAAAATTGCTTAGTGACGCACTGTGATTTCCTTTTCACGTGCAGCTTGGCAATTTAATATTTCTATTTATTGATCGATTTTTTTTTAAATTACAAAGTTAAAAGTTAAATATTATCAGAGTAAATCGGTGTACAACTTATCATTTCCAATATAAATTTCAATTCCTTTTACTATTTCACAATATAAGCTTGAACTAAACTTAAATGCAACAGTTTTAACTGTTGTATGAAATACATAAGAGACTAGCGCTAACTTTTTTAAGATTGTAATGCCACTAAATATAAGCCTTTATATCTCAAAAAAGCATATAGTAATCGAACTTCGGGCTAAACAAAGGAACAAAGAAGTAAATCAAGTCACTCATCGACATGGTAAATATTTCCCAATCGACTACTTCTGATGAAGAAACTAAAGCTATAGTTCACGTGGTCAACATCGTCATTTTGGGACTTATCTCCTTAACTGGAATCGCCAGCAATGTCGTAAATATGATCGTCTTCACAAGGCAGGTTTTAAAAGATAGTATGACACTGGAACTGTTCAGCCTGGCGCTGACGGACTTCCTCGTTACCACGGTAGAGTTGTGCATCACCTGTACTTATATTGCCATCATCTTTTGCTCGTCTGGCTCCGTTGACCTTTGGGCGTTGGCCTACGTGTCTTTTGCATGGGCTGTGAACGCTGGCTACCTCATCTCTTGCTGGATAACGGCTTTGGTTGCTATAGAGAGGTGTTTGTGTGTTGTGTTCCCATTCCAGGTTAAAGTATTGTTCACCAGACGCCGCTGTACTTTGGCCATCTTGGCTATATACGGAATTCATATCTCTATTTTTATCCCGGGATTCGTTATAGAGAAGATGGAGTGGATTCCTCTGGACACCCATAACTCTAAGAATTCGTCCACTTTCTCCCCTCAAACTTGGATCTACACTATCATCTTCAATGAGGCTACCCAGCAAGTGGACATCGCGTTGGATATAACGGCCGGTCTATTTCTCTTCATAACATCCCAAATGGTACTCTTTGTCTGCTCTCTGTGGATGACGTTTGCCTTACGACGCTCTAGCACTGTACGCTCACAGACGTCGCAAAGTAAAGTTAAACCAGAAGGAGCGAGCAAGTCTCGGCTTTCAAAACAGGAGAAGAGGCTGCTCAGAATGGTGCTGTTCCTATCCGTGCTGCACATGGTGTGCAACCAACCTAGACTATCACTGACAATATATTACCACGTCTATTCATGGGAAAGCTTGGAATCTCAGAGCGATTTTCTGTCCTTGCTGTGGGCGACTATAACATTTTGCAGCAGCATAACCTGCTCCAGCACTTTCATAGGCTACTACAATCTGAACTCGAAATATAGACAAATTATCTTGAAGCTATTTTACATTGAATGATCCCAGAGCATTCGCAATCAACTTATCCTTACATAGTGGACTTATTCCTCTGTTATAACGGGGTCTCCACGGTAAAATGAAGTAGACATAATTATCATTTTAGATAAAATGTGCCAGAATAATGGGGTTACAAATGAAATAACCGTTAGACTGAATATGTCGGTTTTTAAAGTCAGCATGACATTATTGCGACTCTGAAACTGGGTTGGTTACCCTAAAGACCGGCATGTATGAGAACAAGTGTTTTTCCAGCCAATAATGCTTGGCAGATTTGAAACATAAATACAAGACAATATCCTGTCAATTAGAGTGAATAAAAGCAATCGTTTAGAAAGTAAAGATATAAAGCATTGTCTGTAAAATTAAATATAGTCATCGGGGAATCAATATACATGATTACCGTGAGTTTGTTTATAGATAGGTTTGTTCATATGTTTATATGTTTGTTCTCTCTACGTACCTAGGCCATTTGACCGATCAGAACAAAAGTTAAATGTATTAATTGGAAAAGTTCTACAAAAGAAATTTTTATTCTATAAACAATAATGCTTATTTCGTTAAAAAAATGTTTAAAATAAACGTTGGTCTATTACTAATTTTGTTAAGGTTTTAAGCAGAGCGCCATTTCAGAATGATCTCCCTTTAAGGTCGACCGTAAACAATAAAAAAACACGAAATACCGAAAGAAACGTTCTCGCTACAGTTTTTTTTATATTACTAGTGTTTTTTTTTTCTCTTTATACAAAACACATCATAATCATTAGTTTCTCCGTCATTTTGACGGGCATAACTTCTAGTAATCCAATATTAAACCAAGTTTCCCTAATCAGATATAACAATGGTAAACTATAATATGATTAGAAGAATTTATAGCAAACCCTGAGGCAATATGGAGAATTACACTTAATATATACTTATATCTTCTTTCTAGTGCTTGGTTTTCTTGGAAATAATTCACTCAAGCCACTTGTTGAAAGTTTACAAAATTAATATCTGAACTTGTGTAAACGATTTGGAATAAATTTGGCTTTGATTTGTTAAAAACAAAGAATGTTAAAGACATGTACAGACTGCTCTGACAGACTTTAAATTAACGTAAAAAACAAAACAATAAAAACCAAATAGAACTGCACCTCCTCACGCCTTATGTAGGGTTTAATGCTGTAGGTTGCAATGCTCAGATAAACATAAGGACAACAACACTTTCCTTAAAGCCTTTATGCGAGAACAAATGCATTATAAGTACTCTTTCTTCCCGAGTGGTATTCGGGCATGGAATGGGTTGCCTGCACAAACCAAGAATACCAGTAACTTAACTTCAATTAAAACATTAATAAAGATGAAAGTATAGACTCTGACCACGGATGAGCGTAGAACGCAACAATCTTCGTCATAGAAGGAGCGTCTGTGATATATAAAATAAGATAAGTAGATGCTGGAAAGGAATTTTCTAACATTTTAGAAGGCGGAAGGAAAATGCGCAAATGGAAACTACGAAAATATATTCAAAATAACACTTTGTACCCGGTTCTGTGAATGGGCTAAACATACATTTCAAATTATATTTAAATAAAGCTTTTATTTTTATGCTTGACACCGTTTAGAAATATTTTTTATTCAACAAATATAAAATCGTATGTTTTGTTTTTGCTTTTGGTAGCATTTATTTATCTATCTAGATCAATATATTGTTTTGCAGGATTATAATTCAATATAAAAAAAATATAGAGTAACAAAAAAAAAAAAAATATAGTCTAATAAGGAAAGTTTCTTCAATGTAGTCAAAGTGTCACTGGTTTTCTTGTCTTGCCATGTGTGACAGATTTGATTTGTTTTTTGGACATATTAAACTGTCATGAGTGCGTGCCGACTTCCTGTCACTCTAAGAAACAATGAATCAAGGAACGCGAGTTTCCGGCCAGCGAATTTAATATGTAGTTATACTACAATACAATTCAACATACATCAATTCACCTCATGTTCTCCACATATGTACTAAAGCGATATAAACGTCCACTTCTATATATTTATTCAACACTATCTAACCAACACCGGTCCTAACTTCGACCGTTTTCCCTTCTGTCTGTTTACACACACTCTGGCCCTCCCGCTGACCTTTTGACCCCTTACGTGTCGATGGACAAAAAACAACAAGAATAAAACCAGGAACTTTCTGTTTAGTTATAAAGCGTCTAAAAAATAGCAAATGAAAAAATTTACACCAGCAAAAATAAAAGCTGATATCCTTGAATTATTCTTAGAGTTGGTTAAAAACAATAACATTTTTTTCAGAAAATATATGCGTTCTGAGTACCCTGCTGTACGGCAGTGAGACATGGTGCACATATTCCTGGCAGGAAAGAAAACTGAACACTCTTCACTTCAGGTGTCTCAGGCGTATTCTAGACATAAGATGGCAGGACAAAGTTTCAAATGCAGAGGTCCTACGAAGAGCAGCGTGTCAAGACATGCCCATTACTCTCAGTAACAGACGTCTCAGCTGGTTAGGTCATGTACGCCGAATGCCTCAGGGTCGACTCCCACAGGACATCGTTAATGGAATGTTAGCTTCGCAACAGAGACCTGCTGGATGCCCAAAACTGAGATTTGCGGATGTCTGTAAAAAAAAAAAAGACATTAAGCACCTCCAAATTGACCCAAACAGTTGGGAGGTCATGGCGCAGGATAGGCCCACCTCGAGGACAGGAATCAGAGACGGTTCCAGGCTTGCAGGAGTAGATCGCGTAAGGAACAAGAAGGTGGAGACAAATATGCCTCCCCCCCCCTATCCGCTGCATACATCTGCTTCCAGTATGACCGTACCTGTACTTCCAGGATTGGCCTGGATTTAGCCACATGAGGGCCTGCAAGGGAAACAGACCGTCTCTCGAGACGTAAAACACAGACGACGATATGTCCAATTTAACTCTTTGATTTCTAGAAATTGCAAAGAAAGTTACTTCTGGGGGAGGCTTTAAAAGGAATTTTTTATAAAGAGTTTTCATACTACGTGAAGAAATGTAGAACTTCTTGCAATATATTAAAACAGGTATTAGATCTGAATCGCTAATGTGTTTTTTTATCGTTCTCGACGTATTTGAATTATTGTCATAATGCATTTAAGTATTGTTTCTTCCCGATTGGCATCCGGGAATGTAATGTGTTGCCTGAATAAATAAATAAAAAAGTAACTTAACATCATTTAAAACTATAATAGAAATGCAGGACTACACTCAAACCGCGGTTGAGCGTAGGACGCATTACTCTTTCTTTATTATTGAAGGAGCATCTGTAATTTATAAAATAAGATAAGATTGTCATTATAATCTTTCAGCCGGGAGCTAGAAAGAGATCACAGTAGGCCTAGTCAAATTCAGGAAAAACGAAGAATGACATTTAAAAATAGAGAAGTATTACTTTGCATCATTTTAACAACTAAAGACAGAAACATATTATATTATAGGCACGAACGGTAAAACAAATATAATAATATTTATATTACATATATAAATACCCATCAAAGCTTGGTAGACACAGGGACACCCTCCGGACCCAAGAAAAAATCCTAGCCTTCACCAGCATTCGAACCAAGGACTGTTGGTCCGCAAGCCGAGCGCACTGCCGAGTGTTGTTGTCTTTATGTTTTTCTTAGCACTGCAACAGATTGTTGTTGTGTTGTATTTCTAAATTAGACTTTATTGCCTTATGTATTATTGTTACTTTACTCTTTGCCCTTATGTCCTCTAGGTTTGTAGGTTTAGTGATTTAACTATTGGTGTTACTCTTGTCAGTTGTGAATATTCGCTAGTAGGATAATTTAGGAAAATTGACGGGCCTGCATCATGCAAGAATTAGTGGCTTGTTACGAAACGTAAATTCCCTACATTGTAATGTTAATAAACCAACTAAATCATTTAAGCGAATTGCGTTTAAACGATATAAAATATTTCTCAGCTCACGGTTTTCCCCGGGTTTTTCCTAACCCAATGAGAGCATTATTGTTTTTTTTATTAACCTCGATAAAAACATGAACTGTGCACGCGAATACAGCATGTCAAGGTCGTCCGGTCTCTCCTTATTTTGTTAGGGCATTATTGTTTGTTCTTAATAAAAAACAACCTGATCACGCAGTCAACATGCAGGCTTGATTAAAATATTCGTGTCACTAAGCTGTCTGGTTTTTCCAACGATTGACCCGTAATATATTTCTACGCGATTCGACCTTTTAGTCAGTTCTTGGCTTGCATTCGATCTAGTAACATCAAATATTCTCCGCTCTGAGTATCGTTTCTATTTGATTTGTATGATGGAAAATTTATTGTTCTACTATTAACTACAATGCTATATGTTCATTGAGGATATTCATTACTAATTGGAATATGTGTATTTCTTGACTGTGTATATAATATTATTTGGATTCCTACTGGATTGATGTTGTAAATTAAACCAAATTTATCGTTGCCTTCTACACAACTTGGTTAACGTCAATATTTCAAAGTTATCTACATGTGTGTATGTGTAATATTTATTCAACTATATTAATAATCTACACTACCACTCAACATCGAGGTTCTTGCTGTATAATATGAGCCACATAAATAATTATACATGAAGTAAATCAACTGAAAACTCTAAAACTACGCTATGTGAATTGCCAGGGGATACTAAGAACCACGGAATACTCTAGACAACTACAAATAAACTTCAGAATGATATAATAAGATCTTCACTAATACAAGGATACTCACACTAATAATAACAATACTATAACTATTATTTTCATAAATTGAATGGGGGCTCTAGCCGTAATAACATTATAAATCATAATTATACTTGTGTGATCTAAATAGAAGGTCTCATCCATAATTTATTATGGTGGATAAATTGCCTTGTAATAAAATGGGTTTTGCTCGTCAGTGATTTACTAACAAACGTTTAGAGGATTTACTTCAACTTCAAGAATCGTTATACTATTTACACAAACTATTTACAACTGCCGTAATACATACTCGTAACTTGGATGGATTGTGTTGGAAAATATGAACAATATACAATATACTAAAGATTGTGATTGAATTGAACATTGCTATTGAGAATCGGAAAACTTAACTATTCAGCCTGGAAAATTATCTTGTGTATTACCTTATCATACAAAGTAACTCTAAGAAAGTATTATTTTTATGACCTTGTTGTGACAAATCTGAACTGTGTGGTGTAGTGAATTATTCAAAGGACAGAAAGTAAGTTGGACTCTTTATTGTATTATTAACAAGATTTATAGTAACTTTTAATATATAAAATGGAAGCCACAAATAATCTTACATTGGATCCAGAGATATTTGATCTAACCTCAGAACAGCTTAATAAAATGTCAATGATACAATTAAAAGAATTGGCTAAATCATTTGGCATTTCTATCACAGAAACTAGGCCATCAAAAACTAAATTACTTCAAGAGGTAACTGAGTGTTTAAGAAAACAAGGTACACTAATTATTGAAGAAACTACTGCTAATGATAACATTAATGATGAATCAGATGATGAATTACTTTTTCCTATAACACAAAGAGTGAAGCATACAACTGGTGACTTAAGTGAAGAATTGAAATTTAAACTTGAGATGAGGAAGATGGAGATAGAATTGGAAAGAGAAAACAAGAGAATTGAGTTAGAAATAGCAAAAGAGAAAATAGCAAGCCAAGAAAGAATTGAGCTAGCAAGGTCTCGTACGTCAAATCATTCGAATGCAAGCTCTGAAGCAGATGCAGAACTGTATAAGTTTAAGAAACATATTCCAGTTCTTGAAGATAATTCGGTGGAAGAGTTCTTCATGATTTTCGAGAGAAACGCTAAAGACTATCAATTTCCCGAGGGCAAGAAAGCTATACTCCTACGCTCAGCTCTGAACAAAGGAAAGGCACTTGATGTTGTATTAAGTCTTACTGAAGAGGAATTGTATGATTATGAACTGATCAAGAATAGAGTACTGCTAAGTTTTGCATTGACACCTGAAAAATATAGGAAAATGTTTCGTGAGTCTAAGAAAGAACAGGAACAATCCCATGTTGATTTTCTAAGACAGAAAAAGAAATATTTTGAAAGATGGATTCGATCCAAAGGTGTAAACAAAGACTTTGATAAATTAGCTAATCTTATGCTAATGGAAGACTTTAACAATAACATCAGAGGTGATGTAAGAATACATTTAGCAGACAAAGGTGTAGAACAAGTAGAAACAGCAGCAGTAATGGCAGACGAATATGTTATTATCCATTCCAGCAATAAATTTACAACAGTTGATAAATCAAAATTCCAGAATCGAGATATGAAGGTAGAAAAGAAAACCATAAATCCAAATGAATCCTATCAATCAAAGAGACATCAGCAGAGCAACGAAGGTCCAACAAATTCCAAGCCAACCTGTAGCCATTGTAAACGAATTGGACATACTAAAGAAAAGTGCTGGATACTGAATGGGAACCCGAATAAAAAGAATGTTGTCTTATCGTATGTAGCAATGCCAAAACAAAGAACTCATGTAAATGTAAAGAAGGATGTTAGAACTCAAACAGAGATACCTAGTGCTAATGCAGATAACCTGACAAAACACACGTATCTAGGAAACTTGAAACCAGAAATAGTTCCTGAAATAGAGACAATGGTTTTCAATAATTCTAATTCTAATCTGAGCTCCAAGGAGTCTATATCAGATAGAACCACCATGAGTACTAAACATACCTCTTACAAAAATAACTTGGATACAGATCTCATCGATACTGAGATACCAAGCAATTGTTTACCATTCATTGAAGAAGGTACCGTGTCATCCATAATAAATGGTGTCACTAGTGAAAAGAACATCAGAATACTCCGTGATACAGGGGCTGAGGTTTCACTACTTTTAGAGAATACTGTTCCTACGTCACAATCGACATATACAGGACAGGATCTTACTATTCAAGGTGTATCAAGGAAAAATGTACAAGTTCCTTTGCATCAAATACAGCTGAAGAGTGCGTACTTCACTGGAAATGTAGTTGTGGGTGTATACAAATCACTTCCGTTTAAAGGCGTTTCTTTAATACTGGGAAATGATATTGCTGGAGATGTGGTGCATTCCATATCCAAGAAAAAACAATGCCTTAATAAAAGTGAGAGCTTTATCAAACCTATATGCATCGTCACTAGAGGTATGGCCCAACAACAAAAGTCTGTCGAAACCATGTCAAAGTCAAAAATAGAACCAGAAATTGACCTACAGGCAACTTTCCTGGCTGACATCTTGAGTGGTCCCTCAGTCAAGACTACTGAAAGTAATTTGTCACCTCGACAATTACTCCTATTAGAACAGAATAGAGATTCAGGAATTAAACACCTGAAGAAAAAGGTGATAACTGAACAGGAGGCAGAAATTAAAGGAAATGGATTTTTTCTGAAGGAGGGAATATTAATGCAAAAATGGAGAGATGTGAAATGTGATAATGACAATTGCAGAGAAGGAAGTCAGATTGTGGTACCAGCCATATATCGCAATGACATCTTACACATGGCTCATGACACGCCATATGCTGGTCATCTAGGAGTGAACAAGACTTACCGTCGAATTCTTCCGTACTTCTATTGGCCTGGACTACATCGTGACGTCACAAAATACTGCAAGTCATGCAATACATGCCAGATAGTTGGTAAACCTAACCAGACTATACCGGTAGCACCTCTAAAGCCAATACCCGCCTTTGCAGAACCATTTAGCCACTTGCTAATAGACTGTGTAGGTCCTTTGCCTAAAACAAAGACAGGACACCAGTACTTATTCACTATAATGTGCACTGCCACGAGATATCCTGAAGCTATTCCGCTACGCACCATTAACGCAGATAAGATATCTGACGCACTGATTGCATTTTGTTCAAGATACGGTCTTCCAAAGACTATACAGTCAGACCAAGGATCTAACTTTACATCAAAGCTGTTTAACCAGGTCTTAAAGAAACTAGGCATCCAACATGCAACTTCAACTGCGTACCATCCGCAAAGCCAAGGTGCCCTAGAAAGATATCATCAGACTCTGAAAACCATGCTCCGCACATACTGTTTTGAGAACACTGAAGACTGGGATCGCGGTATTCCATTCGCTCTTTTCGCGACTAGAGAAACTGTGCAGGAATCTCTTGGATTCAGTCCGTTCGAGTTAGTGTTTGGACATTCAGTTCGAGGACCTCTAAAACTGTTGCAGGAAACCTTGTTAAATTCTGATGAAGAGACTGGACTCGTAGCTTATGTGGAACAATTTAGCAATAGAATCTATCATGCTTTTAATCATGTTAAAGATAATCTTTTGCAGGCTCAGAAAAGAATGAAAGGGTACTATGATGTCAAGGCCAGATCCCGATGTTTCCATCCTGGTGATAAAGTCCTCATGTTGACCCAATTGTCTGGACAACCCCTGAGTGCAAAATATACAGGACCATATCAGGTTTTAGATAAAATCAGTGATGTAACATACATTGTAAAAACCCCTGATAGAAGGAAAACACAGAGACTGTGCCATATAAACATGCTAAAACCTTATGTTGTTAGGGAAGAACAAACTGACTTTAGGCCAGTGAGTGCTATCAAAACTGTTGAAACACCCCCGCCTAAATTTAAAAAGACAATCATAGAAAGTAAACTTCAGAACACTGAAGCACTTAAAAACCTCAATGATAAACTGGCACATCTAGACTCAGGTGAACAGACTTCTATCAAGGGTTTAATCTATGATCATGTAAATTTGTTTAGTGATGTTCCTAACAAAACAACTTTGGTTACCCATGATGTAGATTTAAAAGATGATAATGTTAAACCTATCAAACAACATCCGTATAGGGTTAATCCCATACGACTTAAGAATAACTTACGTATTGGTAAAAGATCACATCGTCGCGGACACCCTATCGCGCATGAAAAAATGTATAAGGGGATAACTACATGTATATATTCTGGTAATCCTAACTAAGAGAATTGGATCATTTAAAATATAAATGCATGAATATATGAATGTGTTGTGATTATTTTATGCAATATCTTATGCCTTATTTTATGCCATGAATATTTCCATTTGCTAAAACAAATATTATTATTGTTGTAGGAAAAAAAAAGAAAGAACCTAATAAGTTACTTATAAATATTATGGATTTATGAACATAATTTTTCTTTATTAGTAAGATAATGAATGAACAGAAATGTACATCCTTATTTTGAAACAATCAAACTATAGTTGTGATTATGTAAAAACCAAGATAGAGTAATGTGCATACACTTCACATGCTTACACACTTAAGAATAAATTCTTACTCTTAAGTTATTTAAATATTAATTTCATTTAAGTTGAATTAATTAATGATTGAATTGTTTAATATGATAACATTAGTTATGTTGATCTTTACCTTATAAATAAGATGATGATGTTTATAAGGAATGATATCTCAGAGAGTATAATTTTTTTAATAACGCGAACATGTGTTCTGGTCTAAGGATAACTTGAGATCCTATATGATGAGGGTTTAATAGAATAAATTATTTCCCTTACTTGTCTTATTTAACGGACTACCCAGGTGGAGTCAGTTTTTTTTTGTATATTGTTTAGAACTAAAGTTAAGTGCAGGCGGTTCTAAAAGAAATTGCACACTTCTATTGTTTAGTATGCAATGTTCTTTTCCTTTTGGTATGGGCGACTGTTACGAAACGTAAATTCCCTACATTGTAATGTTAATAAACCAACTAAATCATTTAAGCGAATTGCGTTTAAACGATATAAAATATTTCTCAGCTCACGGTTTTCCCCGGGTTTTTCCTAACCCAATGAGAGCATTATTGTTTTTTTTATTAACCTCGATAAAAACATGAACTGTGCACGCGAATACAGCATGTCAAGGTCGTCCGGTCTCTCCTTATTTTGTTAGGGCATTATTGTTTGTTCTTAATAAAAAACAACCTGATCACGCAGTCAACATGCAGGCTTGATTAAAATATTCGTGTCACTAAGCTGTCTGGTTTTTCCAACGATTGACCCGTAATATATTTCTACGCGATTCGACCTTTTAGTCAGTTCTTGGCTTGCATTCGATCTAGTAACATCAAATATTCTCCGCTCTGAGTATCGTTTCTATTTGATTTGTATGATGGAAAATTTATTGTTCTACTATTAACTACAATGCTATATGTTCATTGAGGATATTCATTACTAATTGGAATATGTGTATTTCTTGACTGTGTATATAATATTATTTGGATTCCTACTGGATTGATGTTGTAAATTAAACCAAATTTATCGTTGCCTTCTACACAACTTGGTTAACGTCAATATTTCAAAGTTATCTACATGTGTGTATGTGTAATATTTATTCAACTATATTAATAATCTACACTACCACTCAACATCGAGGTTCTTGCTGTATAATATGAGCCACATAAATAATTATACATGAAGTAAATCAACTGAAAACTCTAAAACTACGCTATGTGAATTGCCAGGGGATACTAAGAACCACGGAATACTCTAGACAACTACAAATAAACTTCAGAATGATATAATAAGATCTTCACTAATACAAGGATACTCACACTAATAATAACAATACTATAACTATTATTTTCATAAATTGAATGGGGGCTCTAGCCGTAATAACATTATAAATCATAATTATACTTGTGTGATCTAAATAGAAGGTCTCATCCATAATTTATTATGGTGGATAAATTGCCTTGTAATAGGCTATACATTACATAAAAAGCTACGAATATGAAACGATATTTAATATAAAAAAATGCTTGAAATGTGTTGTATTCAATGGCAATGGCAAATACATTTATTTTCAGAAAAAAATAATAATTAAATGATAGTCTCTTTTTCAAGTCGAGTTGAAAACGGCGGGAATTTTCGGCAAAGAATCAATGTCATCGAGTCTATCCAACTCTTGTGCTAACTAACACCTCGCGAGAAAAGGTGGGCTGCACCCACCTCTGCGGAGCCAGATACCACGCCATGCTCCTCTGAGAAGGCCCGTACATTGATCCGGAGGTGAGAGACCAAAAGATGGAACGAGAGTTGAGATTAGTCTGATAAAGGCCGAGAAGTCTGGCGGCATTAACCCAGCCCTAACCGCACCGACCCTTGGTGACGCCTAAATAGGTCGTAACAATGTATAATCTCACAATTCGGCACCGGCCGCTGCCCCATTGGGGCTTACTTTGCCAGGTTCCGACCTAACTTTGACTCGTGGTGTCGCCACTGTGGGGAGGAGGAGGAGGAGACATTGGATCATATCCTGCTGGAGTGCCCCCGTCTCGTCAGTGATCGAGGAGATGGGACCGGTGACCCACTTTCCACTGTTTTCTACGGAGATTGAGACGTGCTCAGACGCACGACAGAGTTATTGTCCAGGGCTATAAAGGAATAATACTCTCAGATCTTGTTTCAATCGCAGTTCAAGACTTGTCTGTGCTACCTAACATCAGACCAGACTTAAACCTCCTTTTTTTACGAGAGAAAGCGAGCCGAGATAATTTTCTTATCGTCTTGGAGAACGAATTCCGCTGTATAACGCAGTTGTGATACGTTATAATAAAGGGGTCGGCGCAGCGGTTGGGCGTCCCTCTGTAGATCCTGCAAGGCGGAGGCAATCTGCCAGCACGTGCTCGACCGTCTCTTCCGCATCCTTGCAGTTTTTACACCGCAAATCTTCTTGGGGCCTAAATCTACTAAAGTAGGCCTCCTATCGGACAATGTCCAGTTCGAAACTGGGCTATTGTAGATTGTGCCCTTCTGCGGTATTTCCACCACGTGTCAGCTCGATTGGGCCCGCTTCAGGTGTTGCAACATTCCTCTGCCCTTTGTTACGTCTCGCTGTCTAGGGTGGGCGGTTTTATCACATTTACTTCTTGTTACCCTTGAAGAATCCGTATCTCTTGCCCAAACTTCCATCAAAGTAATTTAGAAAGAAGCCAGGAACAATTAACAACATAACTTTTAATTCTACATAGGCCTATCACATCGAAGCTCAACACAAGGCAATAATAGTAATAGGCCTACAATTTAAGAAGAACACAAGAAGTATTAAAACACAGCCTAACCAGTCTCTCAATACACTCTACTCTCTAACTACACACCACATGGCCCGGAAACTCCCCCCGTACTTTCTCATGCCTAACGGACAAGGGTCACCGAGGGTCACCAAAAGAATGTGACCATCAGTTACAAAGTTTGGTAATCACAACTTAACAAAACAAGGGAGTTAATTACATTATAACCTCATACATCACACCTTGTCAGAGTTGTCCTAGCTCGCGTACCACTGTTACATTGCCGCATGCACGGATCGATCGCCAAGCACTCTCGCTATCTAACATAAGTTGGGTATAAGTTAGTTGAAGCATTGTCCTGATCACAAAATTTCCTTGCATGTTATCGATAATTTAAAGCAAATGCTTATTCACTACCTCTATGGGGTAAAATATAACCGAAATCGAGTACTAGGATCTTTGTCTTTAACAAGACAAAACCACAGATAAGATAAAATAAGAAACCAAAGACTGTAATATTAGAACAAAAAAAGTATGTACCCGTCGGACCGAATTGATCCATAGGGCCAATGAAGCAGCGTTCACCAGTTTCTGTGGCCACGGCATACTAGGTGATTTTGTGGCCAGCACTATGCACAGCCGCCTTTACTTTACCCCAACTAAGGTCAGGTACCCATCAGAACTGGGTAGACTCAGGGACACCTTCCAGACCCGGGAAAAATCCAGGATTCGAACCCGGGACCTTCGGCTCGCCAGTCGAACGCGCTGCCGCTCGGCTACCGTGCCCCATCTGTAATATTATAGTGTTTGGAAAAACTAAACCTCTGACATTAAAGACTGACTATAGAGAGATTATCGACTTATACAAAAGTTTCGTTTATCTGACTTTAAAATTATAATGTGCTACGACTATAGTTTCAATATTTTTTTTTCATTTCTAGTTGCTCAAGATGGCGTGTAATTCTTTTCTTTGTCATAATTGTATTTTTTCGATATGTAGTTACAGAAAATACTACGTTTCGTTAAAGCATCGATATTTGTTTGTAGTGGGTAAACATTAGGTCAAGTCTACGTGTAATAACAGCCTCTACAGAAACAAAATTATATTGAATGCATATATAATCCAGCTATTTAGAAAAGAGTTTCATTCTGTTTTAATTGTATACTAAGAGAATAGTAAGGCTCTACACATTAAGATCCTTATTCCTTTTGTTTTCTAATTTTAGATGTTTAAAATATTCATGTTTATTTTCAAACTAATTATAGTGTCAAATAAATAACACTAGCTATTATACGCTTACTAAATAAGTCCAGGTGAACACAATATACAATTTCACATTGACTCGCCGAAGGACACATTCACAAATATTTAACAATAATGTGCGTTTCGTTCAGGTCTTTCAGGCTAGGTCTACCACAACAACATGTCTTTGTATAGTCTATGATGATTTCTATAAATTAATGCCTTCTCATAATGGATGGTTTTCAGCGAATCACGTCAAAAAGACTTTATGATAACTAATAATTTTACATACAACTGGGAGAAATAGTAGTAGGTGTTTTAAACGCGTTGTTTACAATCTGGTCCGCTTACCGATTATACCATAGTGAATAATAAGATGGACCGCTTGCTCTATTTTTTAAGGCTTATATTATTATATGTTCTTTCTTTTCCGTGCGCAACCAATAAAGCTGTCTTGAATTACTTCTACGCTCCCACGATTACATTAAAGGTTTCCGCTGTATACACATTTCGATTTTAATCTTCATTTTCCATTGAGAAAATCATAGCGAATTACTAAACCGGAAGTCTAGAAGACACAGTGCGATGGGAAATTCAAATTTAAATGTCTCAAGTTTTCAAATAGCAGAAATGACATAGCAAGTTATTATAGTCTTTGAATAAACATTACAGTTCCATTTTAGTAGTATACATTATTTCGTGTCTTTATACTGCGCTAGTAATAACCTGCAGGCAAAGTCATCATAAACAGTGTTTTTTTTTAATCCTAATATTACAATGAGGGATGAAATGAATTAGCTTGGTCTACACAAATAAAAATAGCATAGAATTAAGCACATAAATGAGTGATAGTTTTAGACAACTGCAAAGTGGTGTATGAATTCTATTCCTAAATTTATACTTCGATTTGTTTTTATAAGACAACGTCTTTTTTAAAAAAAAAGAAGTTTTCTTTACTATCAAAGTCCTTTTTATTATTATATTCATGACAAACTATTACGAACCTGCTAAAGTGTTATTTACCGCTTTCGATGTCTGGCTGAGAAGCACTAGGAAGAACAATGGTTCACTGAACATAAGAGACATGGACACTACACCGTGGTCTAAAAATGAACTTATTAACGATGTTCAAGTATTTATACTTGAAGAGCACACAAAGATCATCGTACTTGTGGTCTATGTCATACTAATAGTTCTCGTTTCATCTGTTGGGGTAGTCTGCAATGTGATCAACATGTACATTTTCCAACAGCTCGGTTTAAAAGACAGCATGTCCGTGCAGTTGTTTAGCCTTGCATTCACGGATCTCTCTGTGTCAACTCTGGAGTTGACCTTCATCTGTGTTTACCTTGCAAGTGTCGTCTGCCCCCAGAGTTCCGTGGATCTTTGGGCGTTAGCTTACATCCCTTTCGTCTGGGCAGTCAACGCCGCGTATATGATCTCCTGTTGGATAACCGTCCTCGTATCTCTCGAAAGATGCCTTTGCGTGGTTCTACCATTCAGGGTAAGGCAGCTGTTCACCAGCTTCCGAAGCGCCGCGACCATCCTCGCTATCTACCTAATCCACATCGGGCTGTTCAGCCCGGCCTTCGTGGTTCAAAGATTGGAGTGGATTCCTCTAGACTCCCAAGACGCTTCAAACTCC
The DNA here is from genome assembly GCA_949126835.1 of Anisus vortex. Classification (NCBI taxonomy): domain Eukaryota; kingdom Metazoa; phylum Mollusca; class Gastropoda; family Planorbidae; genus Anisus; species Anisus vortex. The sequence continues at coordinate 4,314,873 of OX421501.1, forward strand.
TCTGGGTCTCAGCGTTGGTTCTACTCTGTCGTTTACTCAGAATCTGTTGAAGAGATCGATTACGCCCTGGACATCACCACTGGCCTGTTCCTGTTCATCCTTTCTCAGCTTCTTCTCTTCACATGTTCCTTAGTCTTGAGTTCTTCATTGAAGAAATCCACAACCGTGCGCTCAAACATCTCGTCCGCAGAGAAGGTCGAAATCAAAACGAAAGAGAGCGCCACAAATCTGACGAAGCAAGAGAAACGTCTGGTGAGGATGGTGCTGTTTCTTTCATTGCTCCACACCGTTTGCAATCTGCCCAGACTTTCTCTGGTTATATTTTATCACGTCTGTCCGTGGCTTGATCTGGAATCTCAGAAAAATATCATTACCGTCATCTGGCCTGCCATGACGTTCTTCAGCAGTATCACGTGCTCGAGCAGTTGTATCGGTTACTTCCGGTTAAACTCCAGATACAGGCACAAATTAGTTAAGATGTTTAGATTGAAGCAAATGTAGGCAATTTTAATAGACTGAACTGGATTTATAATGTATGTTACGTAAAGTCAATATAAATCCAATTTTAATTAGTATTAGTAATAATTACCGTATGTTTTTGCAAAACAATGGGCTCTTTTAACGGCAAGGTGGCCGTTAGGCTAACGTACCGAAGGTCCTGGGTTCGAATCCAGGAGCAGGCTAGGATTTTTTCCCAGGCCTAGAGGGTGTCACTGAGTCTACCCAGCTCTTATGGGTGACATTAGTTGGGGTAAAATGAAGGCGTCTGGGCATTTTGCTGGCCTTACATCCCCTCCTATGAGGTGACAACTAAAATAGATGAACGCGGAATGTATATTGTAATGGTCGCTATAAACAACAAGAAGATACTAAAATCTTACAAAAAAAGACCTAGATAAACACAGAAATGGAAATCTCATTGAAATACGCTAAAGACTTTCATCCAATAAAGTGCAAAGTGTTAAGGGTATAAAACACAACTTAAACAAAGACGTAACAACTATTTCTATTACTATTATTTAATTATGGAAAACATTTGACTTTATATGAAAAAAAAGTTTTTTAGCAGTAGGGCTATTATTGTTTAAAAATTACTAGGTGTCACGAACAAATAAATATGCATGACGTGGAAACACTAAAGGGAGATTGTCCAGCGACACGTAAGAGGTTAGCTGGGGGGGGGGGGCAGACGGTGTGTAATGGACAGTCAGGAAGAGAGTTAGTAAACATATAGTAAATATAAGTCAGTGAAACTTAGTGAAAGTAAAAAGAAACGATGTTAGATATATATAGAGAGAGTGTTAGAATAGATGGTGTGATTCAGAGAAGGTGAAGTGAGATATGTATAGAATGTTAGAATAGATGGTGTGATTCAGAGAAGGTGAAGTGATATATATATAGAGTGTTAGAATAGATGGTGTGATTCAGAGAAGGTGAAGTGATATATATATAGAGTGTTAGAATAGATGGTGTGATTCAGAGAAGGTGAAGTGATATATATATATATAGAGTGTTAGAATAGATGGTGTGATTCAGAGAAGGTGAAGTGAGATATGAATAGAATGTTAGAATAGATGGTGTGATTCAGAGAAGGTGAAGTGATATATATATAGAGTGTTAGAATAGATGGTGTGATTCAGAAAAGGTGAAGTGATATATATATATAGAGTGTTAGAATTGATGGTGTGATTCAGAGAAGGTGAAGTGATATATGTATAGAGTGTTAGAATAGATGGTGTGATTCAGAGAAGGTGAAGTGAGATATGTATAGAGTGTTAGAATAGATGGTGTGATTCAGAGAAGGTGAAGTGAGATATGTATAGAATGTTAGAATAGATGGTGTGATTCAGAGAAGGTGAAGTGATATATGTATAGAGTGTTAGAATAGATGGTGTGATTCAGAGAAGGTGAAGTGATATATATATATATAGAGTGTTAGAATAGATGGTGCGATTCAGAGAAGGTGAAGTGAGATATGTATAGAATGTTAGAATAGATGGTGTGATTCAGAGAAGGTGAAGTGATATATATATAGAGTGTTAGAATAGATGGTGTGATTCAGAGAAGGTGAAGTGATATATATATATAGAGTGTTAGAATAGATGGTGTGATTCAGAGAAGGTGAAGTGATATATATATAGAGTGTTAGAATAGATGGTGTGATTCAGAGAAGGTGAAGTGATATATATATAGAGAGTGTTAGAATAGATGGTGTGATTCAGAGAAGGTGAAGTGATATATATATAGAGTGTTAAAATAGATGGTGTGATTCAGAGAAGGTGAAGTGATATATGTATATAGTGTTAGATAAGATGGTGTGATTCAGAGAAGGTGAAGTGATATATGTATAGAGTGTTAGAATAGATGGTGTGATTCAGAGAAGGTGAAGTGATATATGTATAGAGTGTTAGAATAGATGGTGTGATTCAGAGAAGGTGAAGTGAGATATGTATAGAGTGTTAGAATAGATGGTGTGATTCAGAGAAGGTGAAGTGAGATATGTATAGAATGTTAGAATAGTAGGTGTGATTCAGAGAAGGTGAAGTGATATATGTATAGAGTGTTAGAATAGATGGTGTGATTCAGAGAAGGTGAAGTGAGATATGTATAGAATGTTAGAATAGATGGTGTGATTCAGAGAAGGTGAAATGATATATGTATAGAATGTTAGAATAGATGGTGTGATTCAGAGAAGGTTAAGTGATATATGTATAGAGTGTTAGAATAGATGATGTGATTCAGAGAAGGTGAAGTGAGATATGTATAGAATGTTAGAATAGATGGTGTGATTCAGAGAAGGTGAAGTGATATATGTATAGAGTGTTAGAATAGATGATGTGATTCAGAGAAGGTGAAGTGATATATGTATAGAATGTTAGAATAGATGGTGTGATTCAGAGAAGGTGAAGTGATATATGTATAGAGTGTTAGAATAGATGGTGTGATTCAGAGAAGGTGAAGTGAGATATGTATAGAATGTTAGAATAGATGGTGTGATTCAGAGAAGGTGAAGTGATATATGTATAGAATGTTAGAATAGATGGTGTGATTCAGAGAAGGTGAAGTGATATATGTATAGAGTGTTAGAATAGATGATGTGATTCAGAGAAGGTGAAGTGAGATATGTATAGAATGTTAGAATAGTAGGTGTGATTCAGAGAAGGTGAAGTGATATATGTATAGAGTGTTAGAATAGATGGTGTGATTCAGAGAAGGTGAAGTGATATATGTATAGAGTGTTAGAATAGATTGTGTGATTCAGAGAAGGTGAAGTGATATATGTATAGAATGTTAGAATAGATGGTGTGATTCAGAGAAGGTGAAGTGATATATGTATCGAGTGTTAGAATAGATGGTGTGATTCAGAGAAGGCGAAGTGATATATGTATAGAGTGTTAGAATAAAAGGTGTGATTCAGAGAAGGTGAAGTGAGATATGTATAGAGTGTTAGAATAGATGGTGTGATTCAGAGAAGGTGAAGTGATATATATATAGAGTGTTAGAATAGATGGTGTGATTCAGAGAAGGTGAAGTGAGATATGTATAGAATGTTAGAATAGATGGTGTGATTCAGAGAAGGTGAAGTGATATATATATAGAGTGTTAGAATAGATGGTGTGATTCAGAGAAGGTGAAGTGATATATATATAGAGTGTTAGAATAGTTGTTGTGATTCAGAGAAGGTGAAGTGATATATATATAGAGAGAGTGTTAGAATAGATGGTGTGATTCAGAGAAGGTGAAGTGAGATATGTATAGAATGTTAGAATAGATGGTGTGATTCAGAGAAGGTGAAGTGATATATATATAGAGTGTTAGAATAGATGGTGTGATTCAGAAAAGGTGAAGTGATATATATATATAGTGTTAGAATAGATGGTGTGATTCAGAGAAGGTGAAGTGATATATGTATAGAGTGTTAGAATAGATGGTGTGATTCAGAGAAGGTGAAGTGAGATATGTATAGAGTGTTAGAATAGATGGTGTGATTCAGAGAAGGTGAAGTGAGATATGTATAGAATGTTAGAATAGATGGTGTGATTCAGAGAAGGTGAAGTGATATATGTATAGAGTGTTAGAATAGATGGTGTGATTCAGAGAAGGTGAAGTGATATATATATATAGAGTGTTAGAATAGATGGTGCGATTCAGAGAAGGTGAAGTGAGATATGTATAGAATGTTAGAATAGATGGTGTGATTCAGAGAAGGTGAAGTGATATATATATAGAGTGTTAGAATAGATGGTGTGATTCAGAGAAGGTGAAGTGATATATATATAAAGAGTGTTAGAATAGATGGTGTGATTCAGAGAAGGTGAAGTGATATATATATAGAGTGTTAGAATAGATGGTGTGATTCAGAGAAGGTGAAGTGATATATATATATAGAGTGTTAGAATAGATGGTGTGATTCAGAGAAGGTGAAGTGATATATATATAGAGTGTTAAAATAGATGGTGTGATTCAGAGAAGGTGAAGTGATATATGTATATAGTGTTAGATAAGATGGTGTGATTCAGAGAAGGTGAAGTGATATATGTATAGAGTGTTAGAATAGATAGTGTGATTCAGAGAAGGTGAAGTGATATATGTATAGAGTGTTAGAATAGATGGTGTGATTCAGAGAAGGTGAAGTGAGATATGTATAGAGTGTTAGAATAGATGGTGTGATTCAGAGAAGGTGAAGTGAGATATGTATAGAATGTTAGAATAGTAGGTGTGATTCAGAGAAGGTGAAGTTATATATGTATAGAGTGTTAGAATAGATGGTGTGATTCAGAGAAGGTGAAGTGAGATATGTATAGAATGTTAGAATAGATGGTTTGATTCAGAGAAGGTGAAGTGATATATGTATAGAATGTTAGAATAGATGGTGTGATTCAGAGAAGGTGAAGTGATATATGTATAGAGTGTTAGAATAGATGATGTGATTCAGAGAAGGTGAAGTGAGATATGTATAGAATGTTAGAATAGATGGTGTGATTCAGAGAAGGTGAAGTGATATATGTATAGAGTGTTAGAATAGATGATGTGATTCAGAGAAGGTGAAGTGATATATGTATAGAATGTTAGAATAGATGGTGTGATTCAGAGAAGGTGAAGTGATATATGTATAGAGTGTTAGAATAGATGGTGTGATTCAGAGAAGGTGAAGTGAGATATGTATAGAATGTTAGAATAGATGGTGTGATTCAGAGAAGGTGAAGTGATATATGTATAGAATGTTAGAATAGATGGTGTGATTCAGAGAAGGTGAAGTGATATATGTATAGAGTGTTAGAATAGATGATGTGATTCAGAGAAGGTGAAGTGAGATATGTATAGAATGTTAGAATAGTAGGTGTGATTCAGAGAAGGTGAAGTGATATATGTATAGAGTGTTAGAATAGATGGTGTGATTCAGAGAAGGTGAAGTGATATATGTATAGAGTGTTAGAATAGATTGTGTGATTCAGAGAAGGTGAAGTGATATATGTATAGAATGTTAGAATAGATGGTGTGATTCAGAGAAGGTGAAGTGATATATGTATAGAGTGTTAGAATAGATGGTGTGATTCAGAGAAGGCGAAGTGATATATGTATAGAGTGTTAGAATAAAAGGTGTGATTCAGAGAAGGTGAAGTGAGATATGTATAGAATGTTAGAATAGATGGTGTGATTCAGAGAAGGTGAAGTGATATATATATAGAGTGTTAGAATAGATGGTGTGATTCAGAGAAGGTGAAGTGATATATATATAGAGTGTTAGAATAGATGGTGTGATTTAGAGAAGGTGACGTGATATATATATAGAGTGTTAGAATAGATGGTGTGATTCAGAGAAGGTGAAGTGATATATATAGAGTGTTAGAATAGATGGTGTGATTCAGAGAAGGTGAAGTGATATATGTATAGAGTGTTAGAATAGATGGTGTGATTCAGAGAAGGTGAAGTGATATATGTATAGAGTGTTAGAATAGATTGTGTGATTCAGAGAAGGTGAAGTGATATATGTATAGAATGTTAGAATAGATGGTGTGATTCAGAGAAGGTGAAGTGATATATGTATAGAGTGTTAGAATAGATGGTGTGATTCAGAGAAGGCGAAGTGATATATGTATAGAGTGTTAGAATAAAAGGTGTGATTCAGAGAAGGTGAAGTGAGATATGTATAGAATGTTAGAATAGATGGTGTGATTCAGAGAAGGTGAAGTGATATATGTATAGAGTGTTAGAATAGATGGTGTGATTCTGAGAAGGTGAAGTGATATATATATATAGAGTGTTAGAATAGATGGTGCGATTCAGAGAAGGTGAAGTAAGATATGTATAGAATGTTAGAATAGATGGTGTGATTCAGAGAAGGTGAAGTGATATATATATAGAGTGTTAAAATAGATGGTGTGATTCAGAGAAGGTGAAGTGATATATATATATAGAGTGTTAGAATAGATGGTGTGATTCAGAGAAAGTGAAGTGATATATATATAGAGTGTTAGAATAGATGGTGTGATTCAGAGAAGGTGAAGTGATATATATATAGAGTGTTAGAATAGATGGTGTGATTCAGAGAAGGTGAAGTGATATATATATAGAGTGTTAAATTAGATGGTGTGATTCAGAGAAGGTGAAGTGATATATGTATTGTTACGAATATCGGTCATAAAGGAATGACGTAATAAGGCATTGACCTCTTAACAAGTGCGTATCAGAGTCCAAGGCGACCAAGGTTTGACCTTTGTGCCCTGAGGGCAGTTTAAATAAAATAATTCGTCCAACCCCGTGGAAATTGGAGGATAATTCTGGATCGTAGTAATTATAGAGAAAGAGGTTAAAATGCGTATTAAGACCCTGTAGAATCTTCGATGATAGTTTTCTTTGGAAAGTCCCGACCTCCTTAAAGGAAGTTCAGTTTAAACGTTTGTAGAGTGAAGTCGCTATATTAATACTTGTACATATAATGTCATTTTGTTGAAATACTTATGTTGCCATCAGTTGATGAAGTTTATTGATCGTTTATATTGAGTCTACAATTTAAATAAAATTGTTTATTCAACAACTGGAGTTGTTTGATCTATCATTGTTGAGAAAGGTGTTGAAGATAATTAACACGAATATAACTACATTGCTGCATAGACCTGTCAGTCAAGGAACCCCTAGCTTGGGCTACAGATTAGCAGAATCTAGAGACTTCTAATAAAGATACAACTATATGCATTGAATCCGATTTAACGAGTCGTAATAATCAATCATAATAAAGAGGCCATAACAATTTGGGGGCTTCGTCCGATATAGTTGTATAGTGAAGCATATATTCAAGTTGTGTTGAGTTGTGTGTGTAAAGCCGTGACCTACTGAGCAAACCTAATAACGCTGAATTCATTCTTCCGATTGGAAAAACGTAAGTTGGAAAAATTTACCACTTTATAAATCTCTTAACTAAAGAATGGAATTTATTGAAAATCCAGAAGAAGAAGTTTTGAAAACTTTATCAATAAAGAAGTTAAAAGAGATCGCTGAGATCTTGAAGATAGAAGTTACTGAAACTACACCATCGAGGACTGTGTTGACACAGCAGATAAAAGATGTGTTGATTGCGAGTGGAAAAATGAAAGTAGAATCAAGCGCGGAGGGATATCAAGTTGAAGGTCAGATGTCTGAACAGTTCCGATTTCAACTAGAAATGAAACGGCTTGAAATGGAAGAAAAACGTCTTGAGATGGAAGATAAGAAAAGTCAAAGAGAAAGTCAGGAAAGAATAGAGCTAGCAAAGATAGGAGCTACTAAAAAAGAATCTCATAATGATGTAGAGATGGCCAGATGGAAATAGCTAGTCCCTACCTACATTGATAAAGAAAGTGAAATAGCTAATTTCTTCCAGACCTTTGAAATTTCTTGCAGAGATTTTAAGTTCCCAGAAGATAAATGGGGAATATTAGTCAGAACAGCTTTTACTCAGGGAAGGGCAAGAGATTGTGTTCTATTGTTAAAACAGGAGCATTTAAATGATTATGAAGTCATTAAAGACACTGTACTTAAAGCCTATAACCAGATACCGGAAAGTTATCGGAAAAGGTTCCGTCAGTACACAATGTCCCCTTACCAAACACACTTAGACTTCCTTCGAGCAGAAGAAAAGTTAATGGATCAGTGGATAAAATCCAGAAATATCTCCACATTAAAAGAAATGAAAGATATCATTCTGTTAGAGGATTTTATTAACAAAGTGAGGCCGGATATAAGAATGTATTTATCCGAGCGTGACATCACTGACCCACATAAGGCTGCTGATTTAGCGGAACAGTATGCACTGTGTAATAGGACAGCTGGTGAAAAGAATATTAATAGGGCACAACGGCAAGCAGAAAAAACACCACAACAACATCATGAAAAAGAGCATTTTGTGAAACAAAATGATGTTAATAAAAGACCTGTCAACAAAAACGTCCAATGTACTTTTTGTAAAAGAACAGGACATAGCATAGAAGACTGTTGGAGCATAAGGAAAGAAAAAGGACCTAATAAAGTGGTAATGTGCGTCAGACATGCACCAATACAGAATGTACAAGGAAGCGAAGATACAAACGAACTGAATTCGAAGAAAGATTCTTCTAAACCAGAAACACTGAGGGTGGAATTGCCTGAGAGCAAAAGTCAGAAGGTAGAGAAATCTACAACTGAAGATAACGAGGATAAATATCCTGATTATAAATACAGAATGGCTACTATTGGATTAATTGTCCAAGTCCACAGAGACGAGAAAGTAGACCAAAGTATTTTTGACTCGAACAAGAGTCTGAAGTCATCGAAAGATGAAACAACACCCGAAAGTCATGGTCAAGGGAAGAATAAAATTGACACAGAGACCCTGTGCAGTTTTCAACCGTTCATTAGTGAAGGTTGTGTGGCCTTACAAAAGGAAGGACCACTGAAGTCCGTAAACATATTACGAGACACAGGAGCATCATTAACCCTGCTGCTTAAAGATGTATTACCATTGAATGATAATACATTGACAGGACAGACTGTCCTATTGAGAGGTTTTGCATGGAAAGAAGAAATACCTCTACATAGGATATACCTATCATCTGACTTGGTGACAGGATATGTGACAGTTGGAGTAATATCAAAACTTCCTGTTGAGGGCATATCTGTTATCCTAGCAAATGATTTGGCGAAAGGGAGGGTGAGACCTGAACTGATTGTGAAGGAAAATCCCGACCCTAGTCCTATGGTGGAGACAGGAAAAGAAAAAGAACTTTATCCTGTAGGTGATGTCATAAATGGTATGACACCACAGAAAAAGAAAGAAGAAATTCTCTCACAAGAAAAGAAAAGGAAAGAAGAAATTCTCCCACGAGAGAAGAAAGAGGAAGAAGAAGTGGAACTTGATACTACTATTTTCTCCATGATTGAAGATTGTCCGAAAGGAAATGAACAATCAAAGAAGTCATCACGAAGAGAGATGATTGCTGAACAGAAAGTAGACCCAGAGTTGCTACAGTTGCATGAGAAAGCTGTCGACGAGGAAGAAACTCCTACTAATGATGTCTATGATCATATAGACCACAGCATGCTCAAACAACAATGCAAACCTGCAGTTGCCGGTACAGATGAAGATTTGAGGAGCATCACTGAAGAAACGAGTGCGGAGAGCTGGACCGAAACTATCAAAAGCTATGGGTTACCACAATCCATACCGACAGATCGAGGGACCAACTTCGCCCCGGAACTCTTCAATCCAGTCCTAAAGAACTTATGCCTGGAGCAGGAGATGTCAACTGAATCCCATCCGGAAAGTCGAGGAGCCTATGGACCAATCTTTGGACCCACTGTCCGAGGACCACTCAAACTACTTCAAGAGGAATGGCAGACCGAATTGGACCTCCTTGGGCTGATCAAGTACCTAGATAAGTACATATATTTTTTGTCTGACATAACTGTGTTTGTTAGAAAAAAATCGTACACTGCTCACATGCAGATGCCATTGTTGAGTGATGAAAGAAAGGCAAAAATATTATATCATTTGAAAATGATAAAGCCTTACCTTCTGAAAACAATTGGAATAAGCTTGATGTTGTTAACATTGTTACTCTTATTTGTAAAATTTATGCCTGGAGTACAGGATGAATTGAATGACAAATTCACTGATAGTTAGTTACCAAACTTACTATTTTAAAACTAAATCCCTTACTTGTGATGAAAAAGGACTGAGTAAAAGTATTGTTAGAGTAAATATCATTATAGTGTGATATTTCTAAACAAACTTGTTAGGTTGAGCATTTAAAATAATTGCTATAAGAGAAAAAGATCAGTTTTATCCGCAGAATTGGTTTCTAAATCAGAGGACATTATAAATGTGGACTGATTATAAGATATGTTTGAGAATCTCTGGAAATGATAATTGAAACATTTGGCAGAGAGGATAATTTGATTGAAAAAGATGTAAATGGTTTTAAGAAAAGAGAATTTTTCTATCACTAAAGTATTGAGAAATGTTTTATGATTGTACTATGGAAAATATTTTATCAAGTACTGTTGTTGAAATATTGCACTGAGTCAAGATGCAAATTTCTTCTATGTGAATTTATTCATTTGTAATATTATCATTGAATGTATGATAATGTAGGGTAAAAATAGTTGCAGCAAGGCAGAACTATGACTAACAAGAATTCCAAGAAATGTATTATATATGATTTTTCACTTTTAGGATACTGTTACATGAAAAGCAGACCAGAAGTGAAACTAATGTAAAATAAAACTTATCCTTGTTTTGGATAAATTTAGGATATGTGCCACTGACTTGACACTGTAAACCAGAATGGTTGAGAATTTCATGGTTGAGAATTTATAATGTTGACACACCAATGTTCAACTAATGTATTATTAATTAAGGATTTCATGTCAAGATTGTAAAACTAATCTATTTTTTTTTGTATGAGTTAAAATAGATTGAATGAATTGTACTGACAATCAAAAGATTGGGTAGACCTGAACACTGTGAGGAACAGGAGAACCTAGAATCTATGAATAATGAATAAAACCTTTATGGAATGGACAAGAGCAATGGATTCCAACCTTACCATAAATGAAAAGCTTGGATGGAACCATTCAGACCAGAAATTGTTTTGTAAAAATTGTTAAAATGATTTCTGTCTGAAAAAAAATGAATAGTCTATGCTCTTTTAAAGTCTTTAATCTTTTGTACGTAAATAATATTGTATTTGAAATGTCTTTAATGTAATCTAAAGAAAATAAGAACTTACTGTTTAGTACTAAGATTGTATGAAGATAAAATAATTTGCTTTAATTGATAGTTAATTAAGTAAATTAACCAATTTGTTTAAGTAAATCCATGATTGTCTGAATGTTTCAATTTAAAACTGCTGTGAACTCTTTTTAAAAAGAAAATAATGACGTCGAAAGGTCATGGTAAAATGAAAGATTGATATATTTTTAATGAAATTGTCTATAAACTATTTGAATTCTGGAACAGACTATGTTTAATGTTTTAAAATAACATAAATGAATTTAATTTTGAGATGATAGTTGTTAAAGAATGCTCATTTAATACGATAACTTTTGAATCGCGTAGAGACTATTTTGACCTAAAGCGGTGATAGGGTAAAAATTTGCATAGCGATGTAAACATTCTGGGAATGAGAGAGAAAAAAAAAGAGAGAGAGAGAGAGTGCGGAATTGACCTCAATTTCTGTGTTCCGTCACAGACAGTTGTCTACTGTTAGTCAGCCTACAGGCTGAAAAAAATAATGCCGAGAATATTTTTGTAACGGGTAATTAGGTCAGGTCTAGTAGTATTTTTTCATCAAGAGCGAGTTTTTTCTCCTTATGAAAAAAAAAAATAATAAGTCGTGTCTGAATAGACATTAAGTGATTTTTTCTTTTGTTGTATAATTACAAATTGTAAAAGATATTAGTGGACGAGAGAGTTTTTATTACAGTGGAATGTTCATGTAAAAGAAATTATTAACTTGTATTATATTATATCTATTAAGAATGATTATGTATTTTTTCTTGTATACGATTTAGATAAACAATTTAATTGTCCATTGTTTTGAATTACAATTGAATGATTGAATGACTGTAGTTCAGCCATTTGATAAGATTAACTTATATTGCACATACTATATGTTATTGTTATCAGTTCGATTGAATTATTGGGATAGCCAATTGAACTGTATTGTATTTTTCCCCGGAATATTTTCTTTTATAATTATTCCTTAAAATTAACATTTTTTAGTATTGTTAAAATGTAAAAGAAATAATTATAAAACTTTTTAAGGGTGGTCGTGTTACGAATATCGGTCATAAAGGAATGACGTAATAAGGCATTGACCTCTTAACAAGTGCGTATCAGAGTCCAAGGCGACCAAGGTTTGACCTTTGTGCCCTGAGGGCAGTTTAAATAAAATAATTCGTCCAACCCCGTGGAAATTGGAGGATAATTCTGGATCGTAGTAATTATAGAGAAAGAGGTTAAAATGCGTATTAAGACCCTGTAGAATCTTCGATGATAGTTTTCTTTGGAAAGTCCCGACCTCCTTAAAGGAAGTTCAGTTAAAACGTTTGTAGAGTGAAGTCGATATATTAATACTTGTACATATAATGTCATTTTGTTGAAATACTTATGTTGCCATCAGTTGATGAAGTTTATTGATCGTTTATATTGAGTCTACAATTTAAATAAAATTGTTTATTCAACAACTGGAGTTGTTTGATCTATCATTGTTGAGAAAGGTGTTGAAGATAATTAACACGAATATAACTACATTGCTGCATAGACCTGTCAGTCAAGGAACCCCTAGCTTGGGCTACAGATTAGCAGAATCTAGAGACTTCTAATAAAGATACAACTATATGCATTGAATCCGATTTAACGAGTCGTAATAATCAAACATAATAAAGAGGCCATAACAGTATATAGTGATAGAATAGATGGTGTGATTCAGAGAAGGTGAAGTGATATATGTATAGAGTGTTAGAATAGATGGTGTGATTCAGAGAAGGTGAAGTAATATATGTATAGGGTGTTAGAATAGATGGTGTGATTCAGAGAAGGTGAAGTGAGATATGTATAGAGTGTTAGAATAGATGGTGTGATTCAGAGAAGGTGAAGTGAGATATGTATAGAATGTTAGAATAGATGGTAAGATTCAGAGAAGGTGAAGTGATATATGTATAGAGTGTTAGAATAGATGGTGTGATTCAGAGAAGGTGAAATGAGATATGTATAGAATGTTAGAATAGTAGGTGTGATTCAGAGAAGGTGAAGTGATATATGTATAGAGTGTTAGAATAGATGGTGTGATTCAGAGAAGGTGAAGTGAGATATGTATAGAATGTTAGAATAGATGGTGTGATTCAGAGAAGGTGAAGTGATATATGTATAGAGTGTTAGAATAGATTGTGTGATTCAGAGAAGGTGAAGTGATATATGTATAGAGTGTTAGAATAGATGGTGTCATTCAGAGAAGGCGAAGTTATATATGTATAGAGTGTTAGAATAGAAGGTGTGATTCAGAGAAGGTGAAGTGAGATATGTATAGAGTGTTAGAATAGATGGTGTGATTCAGAGAAGGTGAAGTGATATATATATAGAGTGTTAGAATAGATGGTGTGATTCAGAGAAGGTGAAGTGATATATATATAGAGTGTTAGAATAGATGGTGTGATTCAGAGAAGGTGAAGTGATATATGTATAGAGTGTTAGAATAGATTGTGTGATTCAGAGAAGGTGAAGTGATATATGTATAGAGTGTTAGAATAGATGGTGTGATTCAGAGAAGGTGAAGTGATATATGTATAGAGTGTTAGAATAGATGGTGTGATTCAGAGAAGGTGAAGTGATATATGTATAGAGTGTTAGAATAGATGGTGTCATTCAGAGAAGGCGAAGTTATATATGTATAGAGTGTTAGAATAGAAGGTGTGATTCAGAGAAGGTGAAGTGAGATATGTATAGAGTGTTAGAATAGATGGTGTGATTCAGAGAAGGTGAAGTAATATATATATAGAGTGTTAGAATAGATGGTGTGATTCAGAGAAGGTGAAGTGATATATATATAGAGTGTTAGAATAGATGGTGTGATTCAGAGAAGGTGAAGTGATATATATATAGAGTGTTAGAAAAGATGGTGTGATTCAGAGAAGGTGAAGTGATATATATATAGAGTGTTAGAATAGATGGTGTGATTCAGAGAAGGAGAAGTGATATATGTATATAGTGTTAGAATAGATGGTGTGATTCAGAGAAGGTAAAGTGATATATGTATAGAGTGTTTGAATAGATGGTGTGATTCAGAGAAGGTGAAGTGAGATATGTATAGAATGTTTGAATAGATGGTGTGATTCAGAGAAGGTGAAGTGAGATAAGTATAGAATGTTAGAATAGATGGTGTGATTCAGAGAAGGTGAAGTGATATATGTATAGAGTGTTAGAATAGATGGTGTGATTCAGAGAAGGTGAAGTGATATATGTATAGAGTGTTAGATTAGATGGTGTGATTCAGAGAAGGTGAAGTGATATATGTATAGAGTGTTAGAATAGATGGTGTGATTCAGAGAAGGTGAAGTGAGATAGGAATAGAGTGTTAGAATAGATGGTGTGATTCAGAGAAGGTGAAGTGAGATATGTATAGAATGTTAGAATAGATGGTGTGATTCAGAGAAGGTGAAGTGATATATGTATAGACTGTTAGAATAGATGGTGTGATTCAGAGAAGGTGAAGTGAGATATGTATAGAATGTTAGAATAGATAGTGTGATTCAGAGAAGGTGAAGTGATATATGTATAGAGTGTTAGAATAGATGGTGTGATTCAGAGAAGGTGAAGTGAGATATGTATAGAATGTTAGAATAGATGGTGTGATTCAGAGAAGGTGAAGTGATATATGTATAGAGTGTTAGAATAGATGGTGTGATTCAGAGAAGGTGATGTGAGATATGTATAGAGTGTTAGAATAGATGGTGTGATTCAGAGAAGGTGAAGTGATATATTTATAGAGTGTTAGAATAGATGGTGTGATTCAGAGAAGGTGAAGTGATATATGTATAGAGTGTTAGAATAGATGGTGTGATTCAGAGAAGGTGAAGTGAGATATGTATAGAGTGTTAGAATAGATGGTGTGATTCAGAAAAGGTGAAGTGATATATGTATAGAGTGTTAGAATAGATGGTGTAATTCAGAGAAGGTAAAGTGAGATATGTATAGAGTGTTAGAATAGATGGTGTGATTCAGAGAAGGTGAAGTGATATATGTATAGAGTGTTAGAATAGATAGTGTGATTCAGAGAAGATGAAGTGAGATATGTATAGAGTGTTAGAATAGATGGTGTGATTCAGAGAAGGTGAAGTGATATATGTATAGAGTGTTAGAATAGATGGTGTGATTCAGAGAAGATGAAGTGAGATATGTATAGAGTGTTAGAATAGATGGTGTGATTCAGAGAAGGTGAAGTGATATATGTATAGAGTGTTAGAATAAATGGTGTGATTCAGAGAATGTGAAGTGATATATATATAGAGTGTTAGAATAGATGGTGTGATTCAGAGAAGGTGAAGTGATATATGTATAGAGTGTTAGAATAGATGGTGTGATTCAGAGAAGGTGAAGTGAGATATGTATAGAATGTTAGAATAGATGGTGTGATTCAGAGAAGGTGAAGTGATATATGTATAGAGTGTTAGAATAGATGGTGTGATTCAGAGAAGGTGAAAAGAGATATATATAGAGTGTTAGAATAGATGGTGTGATTCAGAGAAGGTGAAGTGAGATATGTATAGAGTGTTAGAATAGATGGTGTGATTCAGAGAAGGTGAAGTGATATATGTATAGAGTGTTAGAATAGATGGTGTGATTCAGAGAAGGTGAAGTGAGATATGTATACAGTGTTAGAATAGATGGTGTGATTTAGAGAAGGTGAAGTGAGATATGTATAGAGTGTTAGAATAGATGGTGTGATTTAGAGAAGGTGAAGTGAGATATCTATAGAGTGTTAGAAAAGATGGTGTGATTCAGAGAAGGTGAAGTTAGATATGTATAGAGTGTTAGAATAGATGGTGTTATTCAGAGAAGGTGAAGTGAGATATGTATAGAATGTTAGAATAGATGGTGTTATTCAGAGAAGGTGAAGTGAGATATGTATAGAGTGTTAGAATAGATGGTATGATTCAGATTAGGTGAAGTTAGATGTGTATAGAGGGTTAGAATAGATGGTGTGATTCAGAGAAGGTGAAATTAGATATGTATAGAATATTAGAATAGATGGTGTGATTCAGAGAAGGTGAAGTGATATATGTATAGAGTGTTAGAATAGATGGTGTGATTCAGAGAAGGTGAAGTTAGATATGTATAGAGTGTTAGAATAGATGGTGTGATTCAGATTAGGTGAAGTTAGATATGTATAGAATGTTAGAATAGATGGTGTGATTCAGAGAAGGTGAAGTTAGATATGTATAGAATGTTAGAATAGATGGTGTGATTCAGAGAAGGTGAAGTTAGATATGTATAGAGTGTTAGAATAGATGGTGTGATTCAGATTAGGTGAAGTTAGATATGTATAGAATGTTAGAATAGATGGTGTGATTCAGAGTAGGTGAAGTGAGATATGTATAGAGTGTTAGAATAGATGGTGGCATTCAGAGAAGGTAAAATTATATGTGTATAGAGTGTTAGAATAGATGGTGTGATTCAGAAAAGGTGAAGTTAGATATGTATAGAATGTTAGAATAGATGGTGTGATTCAGAGAAGGTGAAGTGATATATGTATAGAGTGTTAGAATAGATGGTGTGATTCAGAGAAGGTGAAGTTAGATATGTATAGAGTGTTAGAATAGATGGTGTGATTCAGATTAGGTGAAGTTAGATATGTATAGAATGTTAGAATAGATGGTGTGATTCAGAGTAGGTGAAGTGAGATATGTATAGAGTGTTAGAATAGATGGTGGCATTCAGAGAAGGTGAAATTATATATGTATAGAGTGTTAGAATAGATGGTGTGATTCAGAGAAGGTGAAGTTAGATATGTATAGAATGTTAGAATAGATGGTGTGATTCAGAGAAGGTGAAATGATATATGTATAGAGTGTTAGAATAGATGGTGTGATTCAGAGAAGGTGAAGTTAGATATGTATAGAATGGTAAAATAGATCGTGTGATTCAGAGAAGGTGAAGTGAGATATGTATAGAGTGTTAGAATAGATGGTGTGATTCAGAGAAGGTGAAGTGAGATATGTATAGAATGTTAGAATAGATGGTATGATACAGAGAAGGTGAAGTGAGATATGTATAGAGTGTTAGAATAGATGGTGTGATTCAGAGAAGGTGAAGTGAGATATGTATAGAATGTTAGAATAGATAGTGTTATTCAGAGAAGGTGAAGTGATATATGTGTAGAGTGTTAGAATAGATGGTGTGATTCAGAGAAGGTGAAGTTAGATATGTATAGAGTGTTAGAATGGATGGTGGCATTCAGAGAAGGTGAAATTATATATGTATAGAGTGTTAGAATAGATGGTGTGATTCAGAGAAGGTGAAGTTACATATGTATAGAATGTTAGAATAGATGGTGTGATTCAGAGAAGGTGAAGTGATATATGTATAGAATGTTAGAAGAGATGGTGTGATTCAGAGAAGGTGAAGTTAGATATGTATAGAATGTTAGAATAGATGGTGTGATTCAGAGAAGGTGAAGTGAGATATGTATAGAGTGTTAGAATAGATGGTGTGATTCAGAGAAGGTGAAGTGAGATATGTATAGAATGTTAGAATAGATGGTGTGATTCAGAGAAGGTGGAGTGAGATATGTATAGAGTGTTAGAATAGATGGTGTCATTCAGAGAAGGTGAAGTTAGATATGTATAGAATGTTAGAATAGATGTTGTGATTCAGAGAAGGTGAAGTTAGATATGTATAGAATGTTAGAATAGATGGTGTGATTCAGAGAAGGTGAAGTGAGATATGTATAGAGTGTTAGAATAGATGGTGTGATTCAGAGAAGGTGAAGTTAGATATGTATAGAGTGTTAGAATAGATGGTGTGATTCAGAGAAGGTGAAGTGAGATATGTATAGAATGTTAAAATAGATGGTGTTATTCAGAAAAGGTGCAGTGAGATATCTATAGAGTGTTAGAATAGATGGTGTCATTCAGAGAAGGTGAAGTTAGATATGTATAGAATGTTAGAATAGATGGTGTGATTCAGAGAAGGTTAAGTGAGATATGTATAGAGTGTTAGAATAGATGGTGTGATTCAGAGAAGGTGAAGTGAGATATGTATAGAATGTTAGAATAGATGGTATGATACAGAGAAGGTGAAGTGAGATATGTATAGAGTGTTAGAATAGATGGTGTGATTCAGAGAAGGTGAAGTTAGATATGTATAGAATGTTAGAATAGATGGTGTTATTCAGAAAAGGTGCAGTGAGATATCTATAGAGTGTTAGAATAGATGGTGTCATTCAGAGAAGGTGAAGTTAGATATGTATAGAATGTTAGAATAGATGTTGTGATTCAGAGAAGGTGAAGTGATATATGTATAGAGTGTTAGAATAGATGGTGTGATTCAGAGAAGGTGAAATTATATATGTATAGAGTGTTAGAATAGATGGTGTGATTCAGAGAAGGTGAAGTGATATATGTATAGAGTGTTAGAATAGATGGTGTGATTTAGAGAAGGTGAAGTGATATATGTATAGAGTGTTAGAATAGATGGTGTGATTCAGAGAAGGTGAAGTGAGATATGTATAGAGTGTTAGAATAGATGGTGTGATTCAGAGAAGGTGAAGTGAGATATGTATAGAATGTTAGAACAGATGGTGTGATTTAGAGAAGGTGGAGTGAGATATGTATAGAGTGTTAGAATAGATGGTGTCATTCAGAGAAGGTGAAGTTAGATATGTATAGAATGTTAGAATAGATGTTGTGATTCAGAGAAGGTGAAGTGATATATGTATAGAGTGTTAGAATAGATGGTGTGATCAGAGAAGGTGAAGTTAGATATGTATAGAATGTTAGAATAGATGGTGTGATTCAGAGAAGGTGAAGTGATATATGTATAGAATGTTAGAATAGATGGTGTGATTCAGAGAAGGTGAAGTTAGATATGTATAGAATGTTAGAATAGATGGTGTAATTCAGAGAAGGTGAAGTGAGATATGTATAGAGTGTTAGAATACATGGTGTGATTCAGAGAAGGTGAAGTTAGATATGTATAGAATGTTAGAATAGATGGTGTCATTCAGAAAAGGTGAAGTGAGATATGTATAGAGTGTTAAAATAGATGGTGTCATTCAGAGAAGGTGAAGTTAGATATGTATAGAATGTTAGAATAGATGGTGTGATTCAGAGAAGGTGAAGTAAGATATGTATAGAATGTTAGAATAGATGGTGTTATTCAGAAAAGGTGCAGTGAGATATCTATAGAGTGTTAGAATAGATGGTGTGATTCAGAGAAGGTGAAGTTAGATATGTATAGAATGGTAAAATAGATCGTGTGATTCAGAGAAGGTGAAGTGAGATATGTATAGAGAGTTAGAATAGATGGTGTGATTCAGAGAAGGTGAAGTGAGATATGTATAGAATGTTAGAATAGATGGTATGATACAGAGAAGGTGAAGTGAGATATATATAGAGTGTTAGAATAGATGGTGTGATTCAGAGAAGGTGAAGTGAGATATGTATAGAATGTTAGAATAGATAGTGTTATTCAGAGAAGGTGAAGTGATATATGTGTAGAGTGTTAGAATAGATGGTGTGATTCAGAGAAGGTGAAGTTAGATATGTATAGAGTGTTAGAATGGATGGTGGCATTCAGAGAAGGTGAAATTATATATGTATAGAGTGTTAGAATAGATGGTGTGATTCAGAGAAGGTGAAGTTACATATGTATAGAATGTTAGAATAGATGGTGTGATTCAGAGAAGGTGAAGTGATATATGTATAGAATGTTAGAATAGATGGTGTGATTCAGAGAAGGTGAAGTTAGATATGTATAGAATGTTAGAATAGATGGTGTGATTCAGAGAAGGTGAAGTGAGATATGTATAGAGTGTTAGAATAGATGGTGTGATTCAGAGAAGGTGAAGTGAGATATGTATAGAATGTTAGAATAGATGGTGTGATTCAGAGAAGGTGGAGTGAGATATGTATAGAGTGTTAGAATAGATGGTGTCATTCAGAGAAGGTGAAGTTAGATATGTATAGAATGTTAGAATAGATGTTGTGATTCAGAGAAGGTGAAGTTAGATATGTATAGAATGTTAGAATAGATGGTGTGATTCAGAGAAGGTGAAGTGAGATATGTATAGAGTGTTAGAATAGATGGTGTGATTCAGAGAAGGTGAAGTTAGATATGTATAGAGTGTTAGAATAGATGGTGTGATTCAGAGAAGGTGAAGTGAGATATGTATAGAATGTTAAAATAGATGGTGTTATTCAGAAAAGGTGCAGTGAGATATCTATAGAGTGTTAGAATAGATGGTGTCATTCAGAGAAGGTGAAGTTAGATATGTATAGAATGTTAGAATAGATGGTGTGATTCAGAGAAGGTTAAGTGAGATATGTATAGAGTGTTAGAATAGATGGTGTGATTCAGAGAAGGTGAAGTGAGATATGTATAGAATGTTAGAATAGATGGTATGATACAGAGAAGGTGAAGTGAGATATGTATAGAGTGTTAGAATAGATGGTGTGATTCAGAGAAGGTGAAGTTAGATATGTATAGAATGTTAGAATAGATGGTGTTATTCAGAAAAGGTGCAGTGAGATATCTATAGAGTGTTAGAATAGATGGTGTCATTCAGAGAAGGTGAAGTTAGATATGTATAGAATGTTAGAATAGATGGTGTGATTCAGAGAAGGTGAAGTTAGATATGTATAGAATGTTAGAATAGATGGTGTAATTCAGAGAAGGTGAAGTGAGATATGTATAGAGTGTTAGAATAGATGGTGTGATTCAGAGAAGGTGAAGTGATATATGTATAGAGTGTTAGAATAGATGGTGTGATTCAGAGAAGGTGAAGTTAGATATGTATAGAATGTTAGAATACATGGTGTGATTCAGAGAAGGTGAAGTGAGATATGTATAGAGTGTTAGAATAGATGGTGTGATTCAGAGAAGGTGAAGTGAGATATGTATAGAATGTTAGAATAGATGGTGTGATTCAGAGAAGGTGGAGTGAGATATGTATAGAGTGTTAGAATAGATGGTGTCATTCAGAGAAGGTGAAGTTAGATATGTATAGAATGTTAGAATAGATGTTGTGATTCAGAGAAGGTGAAGTGATATATGTATAGAGTGTTAGAAAAGATGGTGTGATTCAGAGAAGGTGAAGTTAGATATGTATAGAATGTTAGAATAGATGGTGTGATTCAGAGAAGGTGAAGTGATATATGTATAGAATGTTAGAATAGATGGTGTGATTCAGAGAAGGTGAAGTTAGATATGTATAGAATGTTAGAATAGATGGTGTAATTCAGAGAAGGTGAAGTGAGATATGTATAGAGTGTTAGAATAGATGGTGTGATTCAGAGAAGGTGAAGTTAGATATGTATAGATTGTTAGAATAGATGGTGTTATTCAGAAAAGGTGAAGTGAGATATGTATAGAGTGTTAAAATAGATGGTGTCATTCAGAGAAGGTGAAGTTAGATATCTATAGAATGTTAGAATAGATGGTGTGATTCAGAGAAGGTGAAGTGATATATGTATAGAATGTTAGAATAGATGGTGTGATTTAGAGAAGGTGAAGTGAGATATGTATAGAATGTTAGAATAGATGGCGTGATTCAGAGAAGGTGAAGTGAGATATGTATAGAGTGTTAGAATAGATGGTGTGATTCAGAGAAGGTGAAGTTAGATATGCATAGAATGTTAGAATAGATGGTGTTATTCAGAAAAGTTGAAGTGAGATATGTATAGAGTGTTATAATAGATGGTGTCATTCAGAGAAGGTGAAGTTAGATATGTAAAGAATGTTAGAATAGATGGTGTGATTCAGAGAAGGTGAAGTTAGATATGCATAGAGTGTTAGAATAGATGGTGGCATTCAGAGAAGGTGAAATTATATATGTATAAAGTGTTAGAATAGATGGTGTGATTCAGAGAAGGTGAAGTGAGATATGTATAGAATGTTAGAATAGATGGTGTGATTCAGAGAAGGTGAAGTTAGATATGTATAGAGTGTTAGAATAGATGGTGTGATTCAGAGAAGGTGAAGTTAGATATGTAAAGAATGTCTGAATAGATGGTGTTATTCAGAAAAGGTGAAGTGGGATATGTATAGAGTGTTGGAATAGATGGTGTCATTCAAAGAAGGTGAAGTTAGATATGTATAGAATGTTAGAATCAATGTTGTGATTCAGAGAAGGTGAAGTGATATATGTATAGAGTGTTAGAATAGATGGTGTGATTCAGAGAAGGTGAAGTGAGATATGTATAGAATGTTAGAATAGATGGTGTGATTCAGAGAAGGTGAAGTTAGATATGTATAGAATGTTAGAATAGATGGTATGATACAGAGAAGGTAAAGTGAGATACGTATAGAGTGTTAGAATAGATGGTGTAATTCAGAGAAGGTGAAGTTAGATATGTATAGAATGTTAGGATAGATGGTGTTATTTAGAAAAGGTGCAGTGAGATATCTATAGAGTGTTAGAATAGATGGTGTCATTCAGAGAAGGTGAAGTTAGATATGTATAGAATGTTAGAATAGATGTTGTGATTCAGAGAAGGTGAAGTGATATATGTATAGAGTGTTAGAATAGATGGTGTGATTCAGAGAAGGTGAAATTATATATGTATAGAATGTTAGAATAGATGGTGTGATTCAGAGAAGGTGAAGTGATATATGTGTAGAGTGTTATAATAGATGGTGTGATTCAGAGAAGGTGAAGTTAGATATGTATAGAGTGTTAGAATGGATGGTGGCATTCAGAGAAGGTGAAATTATATATGTATAGAGTGTTAGAATAGATGGTGTGATTCAGAGAAGGTGAAGTTAGATATGTATAGAATGTTAGAATAGATGGTGTGATTCAGAGAAGGTGAAGTGATATATGTATAGAGTGTTAGAATAGATGGTGTGATTCAGAGAAGGTGAAGTTAGATATGTATAGAATGTTAGAATAGATGGTGTGATTCAGAGAAGGTGAAGTGAGATATATGTATAGAGTGTTAGAATAGATGGTGTGATTCAGAGAAGGTGAAGTAAGATATGTATAGAATGTTAGAATAAATAGTGTGATTCAGAGAAGTTGGAGTGAGATATGTATAGAGTGTTAGAATAGATGGTGTCATTCAGAGAAGGTGAAGTGATATATGTATAGAATGTTAGAATAGATGGCGTGATTCAGAGAAGGTGAAGTTAGATATGTATAGAATGTTAGAATAGATGTTGTGATTCAGAGAAGGTGAAGTGATATATGTATAGAGTGTTAGAATAGATGGCGTGATTCAGAGAAGGTGAAGTTAGATATGTATAGAATAATAGAATAGATGTTGTAATTCTGAGAAGGTGAAGTGAGATATGTATAGAGTGTTAGAATAGATGGTGTGATTCAGAGAAGGTGTAGTTAGATATGTATAGAATGTTAGAATAGATGGTGTGATTCAGAGAAGGTGAAGTGATATATGTATAGAATGTTAGAATAGATGGTGTGATTCAGAGAAGGTGAAGTTAGATATGTATAGAGTGTTAGAATAGATGGTGTGATTTAGAGAAGGTGAAGTGAGATATGTATAGAATGTTAGAATAGATGGTGTGATTCAGAGAAGGTGAAGTGAGATATGTATAGAGTGTTAGAATAGATGGTGTGATTCAGAGAAGGTGAAGTTAGATATGCATAGAATGTTAGAATAGATGGTGTTATTCAGAAAAGTTGAAGTGAGATATGTATAGAGTGTTAGAATAGATGGTGTCATTCAGAGAAGGTGAAGTTAGATATGTATAGAATGTTAGAATAGATGTTGTGATTCAGAGAAGGTGAAGTGATATATGTATAGAGTGTTAGAATAGATGGTGTGATTCAGAGAAGGTGAAGTGAGATATGTATAGAATGTTAGAATACATGGTGTTATTCAGAAAAGGTGAAATGGGATATGTATAGAGTGTTAGAATAGATGTTGTGATTCAGAGAAGGTGAAGTGAGATATGTATAGAGTGTTAGAATAGATGTTGTGATTCAGAAAAGGTGAAGTTAGATATGTATAGAATGTTAGAATAGATGGTGTGATTTAGAGCAGGTGAAGTGAGATATGTATAGAATGTTAGAATAGATATTGTGATTCAGAGAAGGTGAAGTAAGATATGTATAGAGTGTTAGAATAGATGGTGTGATTCAGAGAAGGTGAAGTTAGATATGTATAGAATGTTAGAATAGATGGTGTGATTCTGAGAAGGTGAAGTGAGATATGTATAGAGTGTTAGAATAGATGGTGTGATTCAGAGAAGGTGAAGTTAGATATGCATAAAATGTTAGAATAGATGGTGTTATTCAGAAAAGGTGAAGTGAGATATGTATATAGTGTTAGAATAGATGGTGTCATTCAGAGAAGGTGAAGTTAGATATGTATAGAATGTTAGAATAGATGGTGTGATTCATAGAAGGTGAAGTGATATATGTATAGAGTGTTAGAATAGATGGTGTGATTCAGAGAAGGTGAAGTTAGATATGTATAGAGTGTTAGAATAGATGGTGGCATTCAGAGAAGGTGAAATTATAAATGTATAGAGTGTTAGAATAGATGTTGTGATTCAGAGAAGGTGAAGTGAGATATGTATAGAATGTTAGAATAGATGGTGTGATTCAGAGAAGGTGAAGTGAGATATGTATAGAGTGTTAGAATATATGGTGTGATTCAGAGAAGGTGAAGTTAGATATATATAGAGTCTTAGAATAGATGGTGTGATTCAGAGAAGGTGAAGTTAGATATGTATAGAATGTTAGAATAGATGGTGTGATTCAGAGAAGGTGAAGTTAGATATGTATAGAATGTTAGAATAGATGGTGTGATTTAGAGAAGGTGAAGTGAGATATGTATAGAATGTTAGAATAGATGGTGTGATTCAGAGAAGGTGAAGTGAGATATGTATAGAGTGTTAGAATAGATGGTGTGATTCAGAGAAGGTGAAGTTAGATATGCATAGAATGTTAGAATAGATGGTGTTATTCAGAGAAGGTGAAGTTAGATATGTATAGAATGTTAGAATAGATGTTGTGATTTAGAGAAGGTGAAGTGATATATGTATAGAGTGTTAGAATAGATGGTGTGATTCAGAGAAGGTGAAGTTAGATATGTATAGAGTGTTAGAATAGATGGTGGCATTCAGAGAAGGTGAAATTATATATGTATAAAGTGTTAGAATAGATGGTGTGATTCAGAGAAGGTGAAGTGAGATATGTATAGAATGTTAGAATAGATGGTGTGATTCAGAGAAGGTGAAGTTAGATATGTATAGAATGTCTGAATAGATGGTGTTATTCAGAAAAGGTGAAGTGGGATATGTATAGAGTGTTAGAATAGATGGTGTCATTCAGAGAAGGTGAAGTTAGATATGTATAGAATGTTAGAATAGATGTTGTGATTCAGAGAAGGTGAAGTGAGATATGTATAGAATGTTAGAATAGATGGTGTGATTCAGAGAAGGTGAAGTTAGATATGTATAGAATGTTAGAATAGATGTCGTGATTTAGAGCAGGTAAAGTGAGATATGTATAGAATGTTAGAATAGATCTTGTGATTCAGAGAAGGTGAAGTGAGATATGTATAGAGTGTTAGAATAGATGGTGTGATTCAGAGAAGGTGAAGTGAGATATGTATAGAATGTTAGAATAGATGGTGTCATTCAGAAAAGGTGAAGTGAGATATGTATAGAGTGTTAAAATAGATGGTGTAATTCAGAGAAGGTGAAGTGAGATATGTATAGAGTGTTAGAATAGATGGTGTGATTCAGAGAAGGTGAAGTTAGATATGTATAGAATGTTAGAATAGATGGTGTCATTCAGAAAAGGTGAAGTGAGATATGTATAGAGTGTTAAAATAGATGGTGTCATTCAGAGAAGGTGAAGTTAGATATGTATAGAATGTTAGAATAGATGGTGTGATTCAGAGAAGGTGAAGTAAGATATGTATAGAATGTTAGAATAGATGGTGTTATTCAGAAAAGGTGCAGTGAGATATCTATAGAGTGTTAGAATAGATGGTGTCATTCAGAGAAGGTGAAGTTAGATATGTATAGAATGTTAGAATAGATGGTGGCATTCAGAGAAGGTGAAGTGATATATGTATAGAGTGTTAGAATAGATGGTGTGATTCAGAGAAGGTGAAGTTAGATATGTATAGAATGTTAGAATAGATGGTGTGATTCAGAGAAGGTGAAGTGAGATATGTATAGAGTGTTAGAATAGATGGTGTGATTCAGAGAAGGTGAAATTATATATGTATAAAGTGTTAGAATAGATGGTGTGATTCAGAGAAGGTGAAGTGAGATATGTATAGAATGTTAGAATAGATGGTGTGATTCAGAGAAGGTGAAGTTAGATATGTATAGAGTGTTAGAATAGATGGTGTGATTCAGAGAAGGTGAAGTTAGATATGTAAAGAATGTCTGAATAGATGGTGTTATTCAGAAAAGGTGAAGTGGGATATGTATAGAGTGTTGGAATAGATGGTGTCATTCAAAGAAGGTGAAGTTAGATATGTATAGAATGTTAGAATCAATGTTGTGATTCAGAGAAGGTGAAGTTAGATATGTATAGAATGTTAGAATAGATGGTGTGATTCAGAGAAGGTGAAGTGAGATATGTATAGAGTGTTAGAATAGATGGTGTGATTCAGAGAAGGTGAAGTAAGATATGTATAGAATGTTAGAATAAATAGTGTGATTCAGAGAAGTTGGAGTGAGATATGTATAGAGTGTTAGAATAGATGGTGTCATTCAGAGAAGGTGAAGTTAGATATGTATAGAGTGTTAGAATAGATGGTGTGATTTAGAGAAGGTAAAGTGAGATATGTATAGAATGTTAGAATAGATGGTGTGATTCAGAGAAGGTGAAGTGAGATATGTATAGAGTGTTAGAATAGATGGTGTGATTCAGAGAAGGTGAAGTGAGATATGTATAGAATGTTAGAATACATGGTGTTATTCAGAAAAGGTGAAATGGGATATGTATAGAGTGTTAGAATAGATGTTGTGATTCAGAGAAGGTGAAGTGAGATATGTATAGAGTGTTAGAATAGATGTTGTGATTCAGAAAAGGTGAAGTTAGATATGTATAGAATGTTAGAATAGATGGTGTGATTTAGAGCAGGTGAAGTGAGATATGTATAGAATGTTAGAATAGATATTGTGATTCAGAGAAGGTGAAGTAAGATATGTATAGAGTGTTAGAATAGATGGTGTGATTCAGAGAAGTTGAAGTTAGATATGTATAGAATGTTAGAATAGATGGTGTGATTCTGAGAAGGTGAAGTGAGATATGTATAGAGTGTTAGAATAGATGGTGTGATTCAGAGAAGGTGAAGTTAGATATGCATAAAATGTTAGAATAGATGGTGTTATTCAGAAAAGGTGAAGTGAGATATGTATATAGTGTTAGAATAGATGGTGTCATTCAGAGAAGGTGAAGTTAGATATGTATAGAATGTTAGAATAGATGGTGTGATTCATAGAAGGTGAAGTGATATATGTATAGAGTGTTAGAATAGATGGTGTGATTCAGAGAAGGTGAAGTTAGATATGTATAGAGTGTTAGAATAGATGGTGGCATTCAGAGAAGGTGAAATTATAAATGTATAGAGTGTTAGAATAGATGTTGTGATTCAGAGAAGGTGAAGTGAGATATGTATAGAATGTTAGAATAGATGGTGTGATTCAGAGAAGGTGAAGTGAGATATGTATAGAGTGTTAGAATATATGGTGTGATTCAGAGAAGGTGAAGTTAGATATATATAGAGTCTTAGAATAGATGGTGTGATTCAGAGAAGGTGAAGTTAGATATGTATAGAATGTTAGAATAGATGGTGTGATTCAGAGAAGGTGAAGTTAGATATGTATAGAATGTTAGAATAGATGGTGTGATTTAGAGAAGGTGAAGTGAGATATGTATAGAATGTTAGAATAGATGGTGTGATTCAGAGAAGGTGAAGTGAGATATGTATAGAGTGTTAGAATAGATGGTGTGATTCAGAGAAGGTGAAGTTAGATATGCATAGAATGTTAGAATAGATGGTGTTATTCAGAGAAGGTGAAGTTAGATATGTATAGAATGTTAGAATAGATGTTGTGATTTAGAGAAGGTGAAGTGATATATGTATAGAGTGTTAGAATAGATGGTGTGATTCAGAGAAGGTGAAGTTAGATATGTATAGAGTGTTAGAATAGATGGTGGCATTCAGAGAAGGTGAAATTATATATGTATAAAGTGTTAGAATAGATGGTGTGATTCAGAGAAGGTGAAGTGAGATATGTATAGAATGTTAGAATAGATGGTGTGATTCAGAGAAGGTGAAGTTAGATATGTATAGAATGTCTGAATAGATGGTGTTATTCAGAAAAGGTGAAGTGGGATATGTATAGAGTGTTAGAATAGATGGTGTCATTCAGAGAAGGTGAAGTTAGATATGTATAGAATGTTAGAATAGATGTTGTGATTCAGAGAAGGTGAAGTGAGATATGTATAGAATGTTAGAATAGATGGTGTGATTCAGAGAAGGTGAAGTTAGATATGTATAGAATGTTAGAATAGATGTCGTGATTTAGAGCAGGTAAAGTGAGATATGTATAGAATGTTAGAATAGATCTTGTGATTCAGAGAAGGTGAAGTGAGATATGTATAGAGTGTTAGAATAGATGGTGTGATTCAGAGAAGGTGAAGTGAGATATGTATAGAATGTTAGAATAGATGGTGTGATTCAGAGAAGGTGAAGTTAGATATGTATAGAATGTTAGAATAGATGGTGTGATTCAGAGAAGGTGAAGTGAGATATGTATAGAATGTTAGAATAGATGGTGTGATTCAGAGAAGGTGAAGTGAGATATGTATAGAGTGTTAGAATAGATGGTGTGATTCAGAGAAGGTGAAGTTAGATATGTATAGAATGTTAGAATAGATGGTGTGATTCAGAGAAGGTGAAGTGATATATGTAGAGAGTGTTAGAATAGATGGTGTGATTCAGAGAAGGTGAAATTATAAATGTATAGAGTGTTAGAATAGATGGTGTGATTCAGAGAAGGTGAAATTATAAATGTATAGAGTGTTAGAATAGATGTTGTGATTCAGAGAAGGTGAAGTGAGATATGTATAGAATGTTAGAATAGATGGTGTGATTCAGAGAAGGTGAAGTGAGATATGTATAGAGTGTTAGAATATATGGTGTGATTCAGAGAAGGTGAAGTTAGATATGTATAGAATGTTAGAATAGATGGTGTGATTCAGAGAAGGTGAAGTTAGATATGTATAGAATGTTAGAATAGATGGTGTGATTTAGAGAAGGTGAAGTGAGATATGTATAGAATGTTAGAATAGATGGTGTGATTTAGAGAAGGTGAAGTTAGATATGTATAGAATGTTAGAATAGATGGTGTGATTCAGAGAAGGTGAAGTTAGATATGTATAGAATGTTAGAATAGATGGTGTGATTTAGAGAAGGTGAAGTGAGATATGTATAGAATGTTAGAATAGATGGTGTGATTCAGAGAAGGTGAAGTGAGATATGTATAGATTGTTAGAATAGATGGTTTGATTCAGAGAAGGTGAAGTTAGATATGCATAGAATGTTAGAATAGATGGTGTTATTCAGAAAAGTTGAAGTGAGATATGTATAGAGTGTTAGAATAGATGGTGTCATTCAGAGAAGGTGAAGTTAGATATGTATAGAATGTTAGAATAGATGTTGTGATTTAGAGAAGGTGAAGTGATATAGTTATAGAGTGTTAGAATAGGTGGTGTGATTCAGAGAAGGTGAAGTTAGATATGTATAGAGTGTTAGAATAGATGGTGTCATTCAGAGAAGGTGAAATTATATATGTATAAAGTGTTAGAATAGATGGTGTGATTCAGAGAAGGTGAAGTGAGATATGTATAGAATGTTAGAATAGATGGTGTGATTCAGAGAAGGTGAAGTGAGATATGTATAGAGTGTTAGAATAGATGGTGTTATTCAGAGAAGGTGAAGTTAGATATGTATAGAATGTCTGAATAGATGGTGTTATTCAGAAAAGGTGAAGTGGGATATGTATAGAGTGTTAGAATAGATGGTGTCATTAAGAGAAGGTGAAGTTAGATATGTATAGAATGTTAGAATAGATGTTGTGATTCAGAGAAGGTGAAGTGAGATATGTATAGAATGTTAGAATAGATGGTGTGATTCAGAGAAGGTGAAGTTAGATATGTATAGAATGTTAGAATAGATGGTGTGATTTAGAGCAGGTGAAGTGAGATATGTATAGAATGTTAGAATAGATCTTGTGATTCAGAGAAGGTGAAGTGAGATATGTATAGAGTGTTAGAATAGATGGTGTGATTCAGAGAAGGTGAAGTGAGATATGTATAGAATGTTAGAATAGATGGTGTGATTCAGAGAAGGTGAAGTTAGATATGTATAGAATGTTAGAATAGATGGTGTGATTCAGAGAAGGTGAAGTGAGATATGTATAGAATGTTAGAATAGATGGTGTGATTCAGAGAAGGTGAAGTTAGATATGTATAGAGTGTTAGAATAGATGGTGGCATTCAGAGAAGGTGAAATTATAAATGTATAGAGTGTTAGAATAGATGTTGTGATTCAGAGAAGGTGAAGTGAGATATGTATAGAATGTTAGAATAGATGGTGTGATTCAGAGAAGGTGAAGTGAGATATGTATAGAGTGTTAGAATATATGGTGTGATTCAGAGAAGGTGAAGTTAGATATGTATAGAGTCTTAGAATAGATGGTGTGATTCAGAGAAGGTGAAGTTAGATATGTATAGAATGTTAGAATAGATGGTGTGATTCAGAGAAGGTGAAGTTAGATATGTATAGAATGTTAGAATAGATGGTGTGATTTAGAGAAGGTGAAGTGAGATATGTATAGAATGTTAGAATAGATGGTGTGATT
Organism: Anisus vortex; assembly: GCA_949126835.1. NCBI lineage: Eukaryota > Metazoa > Mollusca > Gastropoda > Planorbidae > Anisus > Anisus vortex. The sequence continues at coordinate 4,345,969 of OX421501.1, forward strand.
CAGAGAAGGTGAAGTGAGATATGTATAGAGTGTTAGAATAGATGGTGTGATTCAGAGAAGGTGAAGTTAGATATGCATAGAATGTTAGAATAGATGGTGTTATTCAGAGAAGGTGAAGTTAGATATGTATAGAATGTTAGAATAGATGTTGTGATTTAGAGAAGGTGAAGTGATATATGTATAGAGTGTTAGAATAGATGGTGTGATTCAGAGAAGGTGAAGTTAGATATGTATAGAGTGTTAGAATAGATGGTGGCATTCAGTGAAGGTGAAATTATATATGTATAAAGTGTTAGAATAGATGGTGTGATTCAGAGAAGGTGAAGTGAGATATGTATAGAATGTTAGAATAGATGGTGTGATTCAGAGAAGGTGAAGTGATATATGTAGAGAGTGTTAGAATAGATGGTGTGATTCAGAGAAGGTGAAATTATAAATGTATAGAGTGTTAGAATAGATGGTGTGATTCAGAGAAGGTGAAATTATAAATGTATAGAGTGTTAGAATAGATGTTGTGATTCAGAGAAGGTGAAGTGAGATATGTATAGAATGTTAGAATAGATGGTGTGATTCAGAGAAGGTGAAGTGAGATATGTATAGAGTGTTAGAATATATGGTGTGATTCAGAGAAGGTGAAGTTAGATATGTATAGAATGTTAGAATAGATGGTGTGATTCAGAGAAGGTGAAGTTAGATATGTATAGAATGTTAGAATAGATGGTGTGATTTAGAGAAGGTGAAGTGAGATATGTATAGAATGTTAGAATAGATGGTGTGATTTAGAGAAGGTGAAGTTAGATATGTATAGAATGTTAGAATAGATGGTGTGATTCAGAGAAGGTGAAGTTAGATATGTATAGAATGTTAGAATAGATGGTGTGATTTAGAGAAGGTGAAGTGAGATATGTATAGAATGTTAGAATAGATGGTGTGATTCAGAGAAGGTGAAGTGAGATATGTATAGATTGTTAGAATAGATGGTTTGATTCAGAGAAGGTGAAGTTAGATATGCATAGAATGTTAGAATAGATGGTGTTATTCAGAAAAGTTGAAGTGAGATATGTATAGAGTGTTAGAATAGATGGTGTCATTCAGAGAAGGTGAAGTTAGATATGTATAGAATGTTAGAATAGATGTTGTGATTTAGAGAAGGTGAAGTGATATAGTTATAGAGTGTTAGAATAGGTGGTGTGATTCAGAGAAGGTGAAGTTAGATATGTATAGAGTGTTAGAATAGATGGTGTCATTCAGAGAAGGTGAAATTATATATGTATAAAGTGTTAGAATAGATGGTGTGATTCAGAGAAGGTGAAGTGAGATATGTATAGAATGTTAGAATAGATGGTGTGATTCAGAGAAGGTGAAGTGAGATATGTATAGAGTGTTAGAATAGATGGTGTTATTCAGAGAAGGTGAAGTTAGATATGTATAGAATGTCTGAATAGATGGTGTTATTCAGAAAAGGTGAAGTGGGATATGTATAGAGTGTTAGAATAGATGGTGTCATTAAGAGAAGGTGAAGTTAGATATGTATAGAATGTTAGAATAGATGTTGTGATTCAGAGAAGGTGAAGTGAGATATGTATAGAATGTTAGAATAGATGGTGTGATTCAGAGAAGGTGAAGTTAGATATGTATAGAATGTTAGAATAGATGGTGTGATTTAGAGCAGGTGAAGTGAGATATGTATAGAATGTTAGAATAGATCTTGTGATTCAGAGAAGGTGAAGTGAGATATGTATAGAGTGTTAGAATAGATGGTGTGATTCAGAGAAGGTGAAGTGAGATATGTATAGAATGTTAGAATAGATGGTGTGATTCAGAGAAGGTGAAGTTAGATATGTATAGAATGTTAGAATAGATGGTGTGATTCAGAGAAGGTGAAGTGAGATATGTATAGAATGTTAGAATAGATGGTGTGATTCAGAGAAGGTGAAGTTAGATATGTATAGAGTGTTAGAATAGATGGTGGCATTCAGAGAAGGTGAAATTATAAATGTATAGAGTGTTAGAATAGATGTTGTGATTCAGAGAAGGTGAAGTGAGATATGTATAGAATGTTAGAATAGATGGTGTGATTCAGAGAAGGTGAAGTGAGATATGTATAGAGTGTTAGAATATATGGTGTGATTCAGAGAAGGTGAAGTTAGATATGTATAGAGTCTTAGAATAGATGGTGTGATTCAGAGAAGGTGAAGTTAGATATGTATAGAATGTTAGAATAGATGGTGTGATTCAGAGAAGGTGAAGTTAGATATGTATAGAATGTTAGAATAGATGGTGTGATTTAGAGAAGGTGAAGTGAGATATGTATAGAATGTTAGAATAGATGGTGTGATTCAGAGAAGGTGAAGTGAGATATGTATAGAGTGTTAGAATAGATGGTGTGATTCAGAGAAGGTGAAGTTAGATATGCATAGAATGTTAGAATAGATGGTGTTATTCAGAGAAGGTGAAGTTAGATATGTATAGAATGTTAGAATAGATGTTGTGATTTAGAGAAGGTGAAGTGATATATGTATAGAGTGTTAGAATAGATGGTGTGATTCAGAGAAGGTGAAGTTAGATATGTATAGAGTGTTAGAATAGATGGTGGCATTCAGTGAAGGTGAAATTATATATGTATAAAGTGTTAGAATAGATGGTGTGATTCAGAGAAGGTGAAGTGAGATATGTATAGAATGTTAGAATAGATGGTGTGATTCAGAGAAGGTGAAGTTAGATATGTATAGAATGTCTGAATAGATGGTGTTATTCAGAAAAGGTGAAGTGGGATATGTATAGAGTGTTAGAATAGATGGTGTCATTCAGAGAAGGTGAAGTTAGATATGTATAGAATGTTAGAATAGATGTTGTGATTCAGAGAAGGTGAAGTGAGATATGTATAGAATGTTAGAATAGATGGTGTGATTCAGAGAAGGTGAAGTTAGATATGTATAGAATGTTAGAATAGATGTCGTGATTTAGAGCAGGTGAAGTGAGATATGTATAGAATGTTAGAATAGATCTTGTGATTCAGAAAAGGTGAAGTGAGATATGTATAGAGTGTTAGAATAGATGGTGTGATTCAGAGAAGGTGAAGTGAGATATGTATAGAATGTTAGAATAGATGGTGTGATTCAGAGAAGGTGAAGTTAGATATGTATAGAATGTTAGAATAGATGGTGTGATTCAGAGAAGGTGAAGTGAGATATGTATAGAATGTTAGAATAGATGGTGTGATTCAGAGAAGGTGAAGTGAGATATGTATAGAGTGTTAGAATAGATGGTGTGATTCAGAGAAGGTGAAGTTAGATATGTATAGAATGTTAGAATAGATGGTGTGATTCAGAGAAGGTGAAGTGATATATGTAGAGAGTGTTAGAATAGATGGTGTGATTCAGAGAAGGTGAAATTATAAATGTATAGAGTGTTAGAATAGATGGTGTGATTCAGAGAAGGTGAAATTATAAATGTATAGAGTGTTAGAATAGATGTTGTTATTCAGAGAAGGTGAAGTGAGATATGTATAGAATGTTAGAATAGATGGTGTGATTCAGAGAAGGTGAAGTGAGATATGTATAGAGTGTTAGAATATATGGTGTGATTCAGAGAAGGTGAAGTTAGATATGTATAGAATGTTAGAATAGATGGTGTGATTCAGAGAAGGTGAAGTTAGATATGTATAGAATGTTAGAATAGATGGTGTGATTTAGAGAAGGTGAAGTGAGATATGTATAGAATGTTAGAATAGATGGTGTGATTCAGAGAAGGTGAAGTTAGATATGTATAGAATGTTAGAATAGATGGTGTGATTCAGAGAAGGTGAAGTTAGATATGTATAGAATGTTAGAATAGATGGTGTGATTTAGAGAAGGTGAAGTGAGATATGTATAGAATGTTAGAATAGATGGTGTGATTCAGAGAAGGTGAAGTGAGATATGTATAGATTGTTAGAATAGATGGTGTGATTCAGAGAAGGTGAAGTTAGATATGCATAGAATGTTAGAATAGATGGTGTTATTCAGAAAAGTTGAAGTGAGATATGTATAGAGTGTTAGAATAGATGGTGTCATTCAGAGAAGGTGAAGTTAGATATGTATAGAATGTTAGAATAGATGTTGTGATTTAGAGAAGGTGAAGTGATATAGTTATAGAGTGTTAGAATAGATGGTGTGATTCAGAGAAGGTGAAGTTAGATATGTATAGAGTGTTAGAATAGATGGTGTCATTCAGAGAAGGTGAAATTATATATGTATAAAGTGTTAGAATAGATGGTGTGATTCAGAGAAGGTGAAGTGAGATATGTATAGAATGTTAGAATAGATGGTGTGATTCAGAGAAGGTGAAGTGAGATATGTATAGAGTGTTAGAATAGATGGTGTGATTCAGAGAAGGTGAAGTTAGATATGTATAGAATGTCTGAATAGATGGTGTTATTCAGAAAAGGTGAAGTGGGATATGTATAGAGTGTTAGAATAGATGGTGTCATTAAGAGAAGGTGAAGTTAGATATGTATAGAATGTTAGAATAGATGTTGTGATTCAGAGAAGGTGAAGTGAGATATGTATAGAATGTTAGAATAGATGGTGTGATTCAGAGAAGGTGAAGTTAGATATGTATAGAATGTTAGAATAGATGGTGTGATTTAGAGCAGGTGAAGTGAGATATGTATAGAATGTTAGAATAGATCTTGTGATTCAGAGAAGGTGAAGTGAGATATGTATAGAGTGTTAGAATAGATGGTGTGATTCAGAGAAGGTGAAGTGAGATATGTATAGAATGTTAGAATAGATGGTGTGATTCAGAGAAGGTGAAGTTAGATATGTATAGAATGTTAGAATAGATGGTGTGATTCAGAGAAGGTGAAGTGAGATATGTATAGAATGTTAGAATAGATGGTGTGATTCAGAGAAGGTGAAGTGAGATATGTATAGAGTGTTAGAATAGATGGTGTGATTCAGAGAAGGTGAAGTTAGATATGCATAGAATGTTAGAATAGATGGTGTTAATCAGAAAAGGTGAAGTGAGATATGTATATAGTGTTAGAATAGATGGTGTCATTCAGAGAAGGTGAAGTTAGATATGTATAGAATGTTAGAATAGATGGTGTGATTTAGAGAAGGTGAAGTGAGATATGTATAGAATGTTAGAATAGATGGTGTGATTCAGAGAAGGTGAAGTGAGATATGTATAGAGTGTTAGAATAGATGGTGTGATTCAGAGAAGGTGCAGTGAGATATGTATAGAATGTTAGAATAGATGGTGTGATTCAGAGAAGGTGAAGTTAGATATGTATAGAGTGTTAGAATAGATGGTGTGATTCAGAGAAGGTGAAGTGAGCTAAGATTAATGTACATACAGGTATATGTGTACTAATTGTATTGTCAATGAATAATAAAACTGCTTGCTTTAAAACCCGACTTGATAGAATGATTGTTTGGAAGAAAGATTGAAAGTCACATCTGTTAAGACAACCGCCACAACAACAATAGTGGCAGTGACACTATGGAATCCAAACAAAGCTTTAGTCTCCATTAAAAAAGTGATTTTTTTTTTCAAATGTAACAAGAAGAAAAAACTAAATGATTCTCAACATTAGTTTTCTTTTTCCAAGAAACTCAATATGTATCTTCTGTATTTTTTAAATTAAAAAACAAATCATTAAAAAAAATGAGAGATTTATTACAAGTGAATATTTCAAACCGCCAAGTACAGCACTAGTAGCACTCAACATAGGAACACTGGTTTAAAGAAATGTTGAGAGCAAAGTATTAATTAAAACTACATAGGCCTAAAAAGCATTAAAATCTAACCTGGAAATTAAAAAAACAAATAATGCTTTAAGTATTTACATAAGATATACTTATGAAAACGAGTACAAACTGATATGAAAGAAAAGTTTTTCTTCATTAGGCCTAACATTATTTAAAACATACTCTTTTGTATAGTACGAACGTTCATAACTGATTATGAGACAAAAATACAACGTTAACGATGAAAGAGCATGATGTTTAGTTACTGGTTTTCCTGGTTTGTTCAGGCAACCCATTCCTTGCCCGAATGCCACTCGGGAAGAAAGAGTACTTAGCCTATATGCATTTGTTCTCGCATAAGGGATAATGAAAGTGCTTTTTGTCTTTATGTTTATCTGAGCATTGCAACAGGTTTTCATCGGGTTGTATTTTTAAATTAGAGTATAATGCCTTATGCAGCGGCGTATATAGGAACAGAGGCCCCCACACATCCCAAAAATAAATTTTTAATGACACCTCCATTATTTCGTTGAAAATGTAAAATACAATTCATTTATTTTCCTACAATTGTAAGCGCTCCAGTCCAATTAAGCTAAGCGCAACATAAAATGCATGATTTTACAGAATGCAATATGAATAAACGGCACTTTTTTTGGGTATTAGAAAAGCAGGAGCGAGGCCTGGAGAGGCTCCCAAATAAATTTGGAAACAGGCTCCCACAATCCTAAATACGGCCCTAGTCTTATGTATTATTACTCTTTTACTATATGCTCTTCTGTCCTCTAGTGTTTCTTAGGTTTAGTGATTTACTTAATGGTGTTACTCATGTCAGTTGTAAATATTCTCAAGTAATGAACATTGCAGCTCTTTTCTGAATGTGTCCTTTTTTTATGTTTTCTCTAGTTGATGGGTCCCATACATTGCTTTAAGACTTTAATTAAGGGTAAGCTTACCGAATATTTTAATTTAGTTTATATCTAGACTACTTGTTATTATGTTTTCAGTATGTGTGTTAGTCATGTTTATGTGGACTGCGATTTGTGTGAATGTGTGTGTTCTTTTTTTTTCATACTGCTTTCACACGATTCATATATTTGTATAAATGTTTCGTTAATTTGGTCAAATGTTAATTAGCGTTTGACACGTTTCATTGGTTTGTTTAACTGCTTCGTTAATTTGGTAACATGTTTAATTATTAGCTGTTTTCATGTTTCATTGATATATTTCAATGTTTCGTTAATTTGGTAAAATGTTTAATTATTATAATTTTTACATGTTTCATTGAGCTGTTTAAATGTTTCGTTAATTTGGTCAAAATAATTTATTTAATTTCTTTACTTGTTTCATTATTTCTGTGAAATGTTATTAAGTGTTTTAAAAACTATGTTTAAAATTTCCGATAATAATTTTTAAAATTTACATTTAATCAATTGAAGCCTGCATTATAACGTTGTTTATGAGAAGTTTATACATTCACCTACACAATTATGTTTTTATCAATATCTTATAAACTTGTGACAAGTATAATAACCCTTTTTATGAGGTGTCTACGGCGCATACTGCAGACCCAGTGGCAGGTTAGGGTCTCCAATACAGAGGTGCTGGAGAGAGCCAACATGAGCAGCCTTCATGACGAGCTCAACGAGAAACGCCTCAGGTGGCTTGGCCACGTAAAGAAAATGAATGCAGGCAGCATTATCAAAGACCTACTTTACGGAGAGCTGGTCGAAGGTCATAGGAAGACAGGGCAACCGAAACTTCGCTTAAAGGACCTATGCAAATCGGACTTGATCCAGTTCTCCATCGACCTCGACACATGGGAATGTCAAGCTGCTGACCGACCAACCTGGAGGCTTGAAGTCAGGCGTGGCACATCTTGCGCAAAAACTGGTCGTAATGAGACTGCTATTCAGAAAAGAGCGAGGCGGAAACACCTGCTACAACAGCCATCCGCCTTCAAATGCCTCAAGTGAGGCAGGGATTGCTACTCCCGAGTTGGTCTACATAGCCATTATCGGCGGTGCAGTTGGATACCTCACCCATGAAGCTACACCATCGTCTCTCGAGACGGACGGATGCCGACGACGACGGATTATTTATAATGTTTCTGAATTAAAATATTGGCCATTTCCTAAGATCATAGGTCGAAATTGTGTCATCGACATTAAAAAAAAATGTCTAAGTACAGCGTAAACATGCTTTAGAATGTTCATCCATGCTATGGGCGCTTGGGAAGTAGGGTTTACTTATTCAATAGCGCTATTACAGTTTGTTTTTTTGTTTTTTTTGTCAGTTTTTATAAGAGTTTATATAAGAGCCATTTAAATGGCTATCGTGACAAACACTGTTCCTTCCTATCTTCATACCTTATATCAATGAGCTATCAAGGGAACTGTGTTCTTCACCACAGTCAATTCTTAAAATTTCCAGTATGGCTAGACACAAAAAGAAGTACCTGGAAGTGCGCTCATTTGAATCTGTGTCGCCTTCTTTCTGGAACAGTTTATCTTATAAGTTTACAGATATTCCTTCTAGATAGAAGATTAATACTTCTAAGAGGCCCAAAACTCCTGCAGGGCGGCAGGGATCGGTAGGAGGAAAGGATAGAACCCACGGCGTGTAGGTTGACAGTCCGATGAACTAACCACAGGACTAGCCTCAGACACTGAGAGAATCTGAGACAAAAGAGTATGTTCCTGTCTCTTTAGCTAGTGGCTTTGTGCTTTACATACTTATACATCTGCCACTAGAATTCACACCAAGAGCTAACTGAGCTTGCTAAAATTAATGGCATGGATAGAAGAGCCATACAAATGACCTTTATTATTATTATTTTTATAAGTAAATACAAATATTTTTACTTTACTTTGTTTATTATTAGATTATGTTTAATGTGACTCTTGAAGGTTTCTATAGTTGCATAGTTAGTCAATATCAGCTTGAACACGGAACCCACTTTTAACCTAGTGACAAAATACATAATCATCAGTCAACTGGCTTGAGATTCTGGTTTTGGGGAGCACTTCTGTACCCATGGGCCTCATCGCTGGCGAATTGTGGAAATCACAGTACGCTTGCATAAAGAGCATGGGAGGCAGCCTTTGCTGCGCGTCTGAGACTCATTATACCGCCGAGAGGCCCCAAGGCTCGGTCCGGAGGAAGCAATGCACGAAGAGTTCCCGCTTCAACCCCGCCCTGGTGCATAGATGCCCATACTTTTAGTTTGGGATTCGTGCTACGGGGCGACATTGCAGGTGTACGGGCGAGCCACCACGATAGTGATCCGAGGGGAATTCCGCAGTGGGAGAAAATAGTACATGTGGCTGCGGAAACCAAACCCTAGGTTACGCGGCACGCCTTATCGGCAAACAAGCTCAATTTCTCGGAGTTACTCGAGGAAATAAATTGCATATGTTTATATAAGCTACATATACAATTTTTATAAACTACAATGAACGTAAAGCTATAGAGTGTAATAATTTAAAAACAAATATTATTTACTGAAACATTTAGGAAAGGAATTTAAAATAAATATTGTAATCGGGTTAAAAAAGGGCATATCTATTTTTTATTAACAAAAGGTTTGGAATGTCCCTGGCTAAGAATCGAACACTCGTCTCCCGCATGCGTCGAATTAGAGTTTATTTTAGGAAAGCTTTAAGTCCCTAAATTCTATACAATAATATTAAGGGAACATTTTACAAAGTATAAGCAATATAAACAAAATATCAGTGGAGAATCGATCACAGGTCACCCGCATGAGAGGACACATACCGAATCGAGATCTCAAAAGTAAAATATGAGACAATAAGGACACGTGTCTTTAAATTAACCAATGGCGATCGGAATCCACACGCACAGTCTACTTTTTTTTTTTATAATAGCCACTTTTTACGTTCATGCTAGCTAGTAACTTAGAGTGGTTTAGGTTGTTGTTTTTTCAATTAATATAAAACTGGGCTAGTATGATTTAAAGTGCTACAGCATTCTCAAACAGCAACGTCACAAAATATGTCATCAAATTCAGTTTCTGAAAAATCTACTCAGCCAAAACGGGAATATCAAAAATGGAAACTACCATACAGGGAAGCAGTTTTGGTGTTTTTCATTTTATAATTGTTTAGCGTCACAAAATATGTCATCAAATTCAGTTTCTGAAAAATCTACTAAGCCAAAACGGGAATATCAAAAATTGAACCTACCATACAGGGAAGCAGTTTTGGTGTTTTTCATTTTATAATTGTTTAGCGTCACAAAATATGTCATCAAATTCAGTTTCTGAAAAATCTACTAAGTCAAAACGGGAATATCAAAGTTGACATTTAGATATCAATCGTAATTAAATCCCTTAGCGCGGTGGAATTGAAATGCGTATTAGGACCCTGTGGAAAATTCGATAATCGTTGTCTTTGTAAACTATAATTGTAAATGTCGGTGCGTGCATGTGGTTTGAGCTGATGACCTCTGGTAGAGCGGGACACTTATTGGATGAGATCTGGCTGTGTGGCCATTCGTGAACTTGTACATCATGGTGGCTTTTTCTACCGCTCTGCAGTATTGTAGGGTGGCTCAGAGATAGAGTATGGCCACCAAAACAGAGGCACTTGTTTTGAGGCCGTTGTGATGTAGGATACTACGTGCTACTTTTCGTTGGTTCATCTCCAATGTGAATATAAATATATAAAAAAAGCTAAAGCGCTAAGTATAGAGTTATGTAAAGAGAAATGTAATAAGAAAGGTCATGCATGTATGTAAAGTATTCACTATTAAATTATGTGTAAGGAAGTAATAAATATATAGGAATGGCATACAGTTCTTTATTTTGTATACAACAAAAGCATAAAATTACTAAAAGCTAAACACTAACAACTACTGCTCATTTAATACGTTCTAAATGATTTGCCCTTTAATAAGTATTAACCAGATAAATAGTAATGCTTTGTTATATAATAAAGAGCACTTTTAAAAAGTTAGTTAAGTTTATGGGACATTATAACGTTCTTTGATAAGAATTTATAGTGTCCCATCACTCATTCTATTTAAACTGTTTGACCTTCATTCTAAACATTTTTCTAAACATTCTTCTGTAACTTGAGTTTAGCAGATAATAGCCAAACGAATTACAGGAACAGGAGATGTTATTAACAACCACTGAAGTGGTCCAAACTATAGTGCTGAAATTTTTATGGGTCTCTATGTTGATCCCAGGGTATGCGTGATAGAATATTGTAATTGTCAGCCGTGGTAAATTGCATACAGACTGCAGCACTGCTATGAAGAGGACCATTTTGATCAGCCGTTTCTCTTGATTGGTTAGCTGTGATGCGTCAGATTTAGCGAAGTCGGTTTTCTCGTGTGGCAATGATTTCTTTGAACGTACTTGTGAGGACAGTTTTAGCGATATGGACATCCAAACTGAGCATACGTAGAGAACCAGCTGGGATGTTAGGAATAAGAACATCCCTCCAGTGATGTCCATAGCCGTCTCGACGTCGGCCGTGTCCTCTGAGAAGACAACTGTGTAAACCCAAGTATTAGAATCGCTGCTTAGCGAGCTGTTTCCTCCTGGCGAAGGAAGAAATACCCACTGCATCTTCTCGATGATAAAAACAGGGAGAAATGTTGCGATGTGAAGGGCGTATATGGAACAGATGACCAGACAGCACCGCTTCCTTGTGAATATTTCCTTCACCTTAAAGGGTGACACCACACAGAAACACCTCTCTAACGATATCATCGCAATTACCCAACACGAGACGAGGTAGCCCGCGTAGACCGCCCAGGCGAAAGATATGTAGGCCAAGGCCCAGAGGTCAACGGGGCTCCAGGGACACAGAATGCTGGCCACGTAAATGCAGGATATGCTCAGTTCCAGAGTGGTGACGGAGAAATCGGTAAAGGCTAACGCAAACAGGCCAACGGTCATACTGTCCTTCAAGGCCTGTTTTACGAAGATAGCCATGTTGATGATATTGTTGACCACGCCTATGGCAGAGATGGTTCCCATTATAACGATGTTGACCGCTAGGACAAATACTTGCATGCTATCATCAGAGATAAATAAACTTCCATTATTATTGACTGGATTTTCCACTGGCGACAAGTCAGACATAACTCGGTATAAAATTCAACTTTAATTATACTTACAATACTAAAGTCAGCGTTTGTAATGGTTTTAGCAGACAATTCGCTGCTCTCTCAAACAAGTTGACAAAGAGCACATTTCCAGTTATCGCAAGCATAGAAAATAGTTTCTTTTGATTTACACGAAGAGTATCTTAACCCTTACAGTCCCGGGCGCGTATATAGCGGGACTGAAGATCATAGATAGAAAGTAGGTCGGTACAGGAAGGGTTAAAACTAAATGTCCATTTTTACTAATAGACAATGGAAACATTGCGACCAAACTCTCTATGCAAAGAACAGATGTTGATGCTCGCCAATTTATCACGTACTTTTGTATGTAGTTTGCAATTTATATTTTGTTTTTATAAATGAAAAAAAAATTGTGATTAAAAGGCAAATATGACGATCATATACGTGTATCTCGAACGATTTTCAGGAGTCACTTTCTGACAAAGGATTTGAGTCTTGGTCTAGATTTAAATAGAACTAAAACAGCAAGTAATTAGATTGTATTCCTTTTCTTTTTGTGGGGGATGTATTGGGCTTCAAAGAAGATAACAGCTAGTAATTATGTCTGGACAGAGGATCTTGAGTTAGTAAATTGTTATTATTACATTCGCATAATTTATCTCTCTGTGGTCTGAATGTGTGCGGAAAAGTTCGATCGCCGGATTCTCTGCTAGTACATTGCAGATGGTTATTAAAGTCGAGAAGACGCTTCTTAATTATCACCATTTCTTTAACTTCACTGTGTTCATCTTGTTCTCTCCATGCATAGCTATTTGTATGAAATTAAATCACAATCAAAGTTTTGCCAACCAGCAATTATCTACCTATTATAAAATAATTGTGTGTTTGAGCACATATCGATACAGCTTTTAATATGTAAAGTAAACAGACTGACTCAGATTTCTATAAATGTTAGTTTGACAAAAGAAACGAAATAAATTAACAGAAAACTATGACTAACAAATAGTATAACAGAACGTTATAATAAAATATATAATAAAAAAATATATCGTTTAACATAAAAATACATTCAATAAAATAACAACGTCAAAACTGTAAATAAAACAAAAAACTGCTGAAGAATTCATATAGATGGTCTTTGTAAACACTTAAAAAGTCATTTCTAAACAAACAAAAATAAGAAAACATATAAGTATAAAGTTAGAAACAAATTAAACATATGAAAAAGCAGATGTTTGAAAACAACGCTTAAACTAAACCATTTATTAATATGTTCAGAAAGGTTGAAAAATTAAAATAAACTGAAATTTTTACTAATGAAAATAAATAATGTCAAGAATGAAAAGAAGATAATAATGTTTTGCTTCAATTGCATAAATTCAAAGGAATGGGTAAAGGAAAGAATATATAAAACCTAAAAATGGACATTGACTTATTATGTCCATGTCCTAGCATTTAACAGGTGTGTCTAACAAATGTAATTGACAAAGAGCTGTCGATTATAATATCTAGACTAGGGTCTATAAAAAAATATCTAGTTCTGGGGTTGGCCGAAGTAGGATTTCTAATTCATCCAGAGTGCTAACAGCATAAAAGTTACCCAGCTCTAGCACAAACGTTTTTGTATAGGTGCTTTTTCATGGTTCTATCGCGTGCCATTGAAAATTGCTCTGTGTGCAAGGTTATGCACGGGTTTCCGTAGGTTGCCGACCCCTGACCTAGGTGCTGTGTTTCTTACATGTTGCTTTTATCAGCTTTAATAACTGCTAAAAAAATGGATAATGTGTAGCAGGAAACATTCCATTACGTTAGAAGGCATTCTTTGAAGTAGAAACTCATGGATCATTTTTTAAACAGCATTTTTGTATGTGAAGGAGTGTAGCGTATCTTTATGGCGATATAGATGGGAAACTGATGTATCTTTATTAAATAGATGTTGATAGCACTTTATGTTCCTCTAGAATGAGAGATGCAGATCTATGTTTACTGTATGCTCTATAGCCTCTATTGCTGTTGTATTGGGATATGCTTATCATAACATTTGTTGCTTGTAGTCTATAATTCTGTATTTGGAAATATGTTTATGTAAATATTTTAATTGTACTATATAAAAAGGAGTTTATTCATAAAATATAATATAATGTGTTGATTGTAGCCTTTGTTATTGTATTTGGAAATATGTTTATGTAAATATTTTAATTGTACTTGATCAAGATGTTTTTATTCATAATAATAATATGTTGATTTTACTGTCATGTGGTTTAAGTAAGATAAGACATTTATTTAAATATGTTCATTGTAAGATTTATTGCTGTAAAGTTCGAGCTATTAATGGCTATAACTGTGAAGGGCAGATATTATTATATAGCTAATTGCACTAGCACAGCAGAACTACAGGGGTATTATGTAATGTCGATACATTTACATAATACTAACCACACATTTCACATACATAAGAGACAAATATAGACAAATTAGAGATTCTGAAATTTTCGGTCTGTATCAACCCAACGATTCAGGTATGATGCCTTAGGGGGGATGTTTAATAGATTATTATAATGACTAGAAATATAATTTTTTTTTTACAAATAAGAACAATAAAATGCTAATTGTTTTATGGAAGTCAAAGGGAGGCAATTAAGTAATTTACCTAAAACTATGAATATAAATAAGTTATCTCCTTTTTTGTCTTTGAAAATTTTTTTAACTAAAGAAAATTATTTTAAAACATAATAAATCTTTAAAAAAAATATTTGCATATGCCCCATGCACGTTATGAAAAATATTATATTGTTCCGATGGCTTTGCGGAATGTCATTTGCCGTCACTGTTATTTTTATACCTAGAGGTTTCTATATAATATATTTTATGGTTTTGCTAACATAGTATGAACCATTTCTGTACACAAAATAGTTTATCTTAGTCTTATTGAAGTGCGGAACGCAATAGTGTTTTTTTTTACAATAGATCCTAGACAATTTATATTTCAAATGTGTGTATATATATCATAATATATGTGTGGTAATTAGCGATAAGCGGTCACAATTCCATATGTGTTTGACTCTTCGAAACATGAAGCAAAAATAGGGAATATACACAAGCTGCAATGTATCACAAAGACTTAGCCGATGACAACAAATTATTTTATAAATTGTCAACTCGACCCCAACTTTTAAAATGACTGTTTTTTTTTTTCAAAGGTAGATAATGAAGCAAAAATTAGCGGAAAATTACAAAGAAATGTGTATACCCGTGTACCACAAGCAATATAATTTCTCCTTCACAATAATCACCAACGAGTGGTCAAAAGTTACCGAAACAAGCAGTTTATTTTGAATTTCTCAAATGAAACATACATTTTTTATACTAATTTTGCGTTTATATTTTTAAATTAATGTTTTTGCACCTATTATTTTTTAAACAATTACATTTTCTTAATGAATTCTTTTGAAACCTTGTCATATAAATCTGGACACATTAGAACTCCTCATTTGACAAATATCAGTATTTCTTAATTTACTTTTATACTATAAAACAAATTCTGAGTTATATATATATAAATATATAATATGTGTGGCACGGTGAACGCATGTTCTGGGTTCGAATCATGGTGAGGGCTAGGATTTTTTCCCGAGACTTGAGGCTGTACCTGAGTCCACTCAGCTCTGATGTGTACCTGACATTAGTTGGGGTAAAGTGAAGCCACACAATCCCCTAGTATGCCGTGGCCACAGAAACTGATGAACGCTGCTTCACCAGCCCTATGATCAGCATAGTCCGAAGGGTACTTTACTTATTTACTATATATATCTATATATACATAGATTATAATATGTTTTTTTTATATTAAAATGTATTTATGCAATAGTCAGAACAAAATATTGTTTTAGTATTTCTTCAGTAGCGTAGCTAGGGGAGGGGGAGGGGGGGTCCGAATTCGAAAGTCCCCCCGGGCCCTACTTGAGGGGGGCTCCCAAAGGAGTGCATTTTTGTTCTTTTTCTTATGTCATAATGTCGAATGTCAAAATGCAGGGGCCCCTAAAGAGGCCAAGCCTCCCGGGCCCCCAAATCCCTAGCAACGGCACTGTATTTCGTATACTTTTAACACACAATTTTAGCATGTAGAATTTTAGGATAAGTATATCATTATTTATCAATTTTTGTGTACTTTTTGTAATGTTTTTTTGCGATTTCTTTTCAAAATGATATTTGTGTACATTACCTTTCCTAAAAAACCGTTACATTTCTTTACCAGTTCTATTTAAATTTGTCAATTTTATCTAGACATATAATACTATAACTTGTTCCAGCCGCAATTTAGGTATTAATTGTTTGATTTTATATCATAGGCAAAAAAAGACTTTGCTGCTGTTGTTGAAAATGAAATATTTCAAACGTGCATGAAAAATGTGATGCAAAGTATATGCTTACATTTTAAACCAAATGGCTTTATCTCTGTGTCGTGCAATCATTTCTCTACACAATGTATCTTAATAGTGTCTTTGTATGTTTAGAGGTTGAAAAGCCTTAAGCTTCTTAACAAATCTTATACAATCAAATAGAGCTACCAGTGCCACGGCAATCGGTGGATTTTCAAACATTTAAAATTCACTTTTCTGAATCATTTTCTATATTGTTGACGTGGTAAAAGCTTAAGACGTTTCGGTTGGGAACTTTAAAAAAAATGTGGTTAAATAGTAGCACATAGCCTTAACATACGTTTGGTGTGGTATTTATTGGTATTGAACCAAAGAAAATAATAAGATAAACCGCTTGCTTTGATATTTCTGCTAATTAATAACTTGAAATACTTATTTTCGTAATTTCCGATCGTACTACGCGCCCTATAGATTTTCGGTTAAGTGATTCGCTATGATTTTCTAAATGAAAAAATAAAAATGTAATCGAAAGCTGTATACAACGAAAACCTTTAATCGTAATCGTAGGAGCGTGAAAGTTACTTAAGATAGTCTTATTGGTTGCGCACACACAAAAAAAAATATCATTTGTAAAAATAGAACAAGCGGTCAATCTTATTATAGTCTTTGATTTAACAATTTCCTAGCACTAGTTTAGTCTTGTTCTTGATGTAATGTATTAGACTAATAGTACTTTGAAGTGCGTTCATGTGGCATTTGTCTTGATTTATTTTACTATTATTCACAAACGTGCCTTTTAATACTGGAATGTGTTACGCTTTATTTGTGCTTTTACGTTTTATGTTTGCATTTGTAAGTATTGTAAATTATGTATGGTTGATGGTTACCTAATTACTTCAGGAAACTCATTATGAACATTAAGACCATTATGTAAAAAGAAACGTTTTGCAATTTATTCCTTACATAATGAACAATCATACCATATAAACAATAAAGACTTACTTAGCATTTTTGTTCGCCTTTAACTTTACGTGGAAAAACTTTTTGAAATTTTCCGCCAATTTTTTTTTCATTATCTTCCGTTAACAAATCTAGTCATTTTTAACGGTTGAAGTTTGGGTTAAAAAGTTAAAATATTTTGTTGTCATCGGCAACGTCTATGTGCTAAATTGTAACTGGAAAGGATGATTTTACCACAAAAGAAAAAACACACAATTATATAGATGATAAAAAAAAATGGTTTTAATGCTGTGCTTGTCTTATAATTTGATTTATGTAACGAGGTGTATTTAAATGTGAGAATGTAATATTGTATAATTGTATATGCTATGATTTAATACATTCCTAAATATATTTTAAATATATTGCAATAATAGTTGTGTCTATTTAGTATTGATGTTGAGTAGCTATTTAGTATTGATGTTGAGTAGCTATTTATGTAGATTGACTAGACTCTAAACCAAGATCATTAATGTTGTCATTCGCAATATGCTCTTTTGTAGTGGTTATATTTATGATGCGTGCTAACATTCACATCATGTACGTCATCCTGAGAGAAAGAAGCCTAAGTTTGGCTTAGTTACGGGAAGTGGTCGAAAAATCGATGCAAAGTTTTGCTAACAATCAAACATCTAAGCAACCAACCAACCAAGCCGACAGACAGACAGACGGTACGAGTTAATAGAAAGGGAGTAAAAAAAGGTGATGGGCAACTGTTTCATGTTGGTGTTTACCGAGGGGGCATGCCGCCTTTTTTTTCTGGTTTGATGCGGTTAAGGTGCGAGTTGAGATGTATGTGTCCTGTAAAACATGATAATCTCTTGTTGAGTAGAGAATGCCGGATAATCCTATGCTGACAATGTTTACATTTTTTTTTTAATATTTAGTTCTAATTTTTTTTAATGTTGTATTTTGTTGAAAATTGTTAACAAAAGATGGAAACTGCATTAAAAAATATTGAAATGTTTAGCATTAATTTACATGTAGTATTATGTTCTTATTACCATGGTAACAGCGATTCCTTCTATAAAAGTTGTTGTATAGTATTTAGTATACTTTGTCAACATGTTTATACCGTAATACCTCAGTAGTTGTAACTATTCTAAAGTTCTATGGACTTACAATTGTATTAAACGTTTTTATTGAATATAACATATATTACTTTTTTTGTCGTTGTCCATGCTTTAAACTTTAGACCAAGGGTCGTTGACATTTTCATAATGATTTGCTATTGTAGGGATTCTAATTCATTCAGCGTGCCAACAGCTTAAAAGTCATCCTTCTAAAACATTCACTTTCTTGTAGAAAAGACTTGAATTCCTTTTTTGGGAGTCCTCTGCGTGCCATTGGGGATTGCTCTGCGTGCCAAGTCTGGTACGCGTTCGTAGGTTGCCGACACCTGCTTTAGACTATACAAAAGTGTATCCTTCGAAGAAAATAGTCCTGCCTTAAAACCAGGCCCCATAGTGTTCATAAACCAAGCTGATAAAAATATGCACGGTTTTAATTTGCTTAAACTTCAAAACATGAACCACAACCCTCTATTTCTGGAGGAACTAGTCGCTTCTGTGCCCATGGGCTTCAAAGCTGGCGAAGTGTTCCCCGAGTCTGACCAGTGGCTAATCCATGGGACAAGCGGTCGCCGAGATACTCTGTGGGTGACGGAGAGCGGCGTAGTATTCCGAGCTGCTGGTCTGTGGGTTAATCGGTTCGTTCTGTTCTCCCATTTGAGGGGCCTGTGGCGTAGGTACCACTGTCCGATTTCTGTTACCTCCGGGGGTGGGGGCTGGTGCGACGTACGGAAAGGTATTCAAAACGTCATGTAAAAAAGGCTGCTTTCAAAGGTGGCCTTGAGGGCATGTGTTCACTTTAGATGGGACACATTCCTGTGTTAGACCAAATCCACTCGGCCGACGCACCGTCAGCCCACATAACAGGAATACAAGGCACGCCCTGGATGACTCGAGGGAATTAGCATATGTACGTTCGGAAAAGGGGAATGCGAACTGAGCAAGCCGACCCAACATGCGACCGCCCTATGGGCGGCCAGCATAGGGCTAGCCTAGAACAGAGTCTTCCTACTCATACCTTTCCATGTCAGAGTGCATAGCCTGCTAACGTAGTTCCAAACATAGTTTCAAGGGTTTGAAATGACTCAACCGTGGGCGGTGAATTAAGACAGTAGATTCTCGGATGCTGTTCTTAGCACCGTCATTGAGTCCTTTTAGGATTCAAGAACGGAGAAACTAGACACCGGTAGTGTAATATTCATTAAGCAAGAAACCAAAAAAAACTAGACTTGTTTTAACTTGGTACTTTGATAGAAGAATACAACGACTTACATAAAAAAACACCATCCAGTTCGCATGAACAATACGGGGAGAAGCTGAAAGAGAAATGGAAAAAAATATATGAAAAGAATGGTGTAGACCAGGGGTCGGCAACCTACGGTATGCGCGCCCCTTGGCAAGCAGGTGGATTTTCAATTGCACGCAAAAGATGACCCAAAAAAGTTCTTCTAATCTCTTCTACACGAAATTGAGTGCAACAGTTGGATGACATTTAGGCCGCGGGCACGCTTAATTAAATAGAAAGCCTACTTTGGAACACTATTATCTAAAGGTTTCCGACACCTCAAGTAGAACATCTCAGAGTGGACAGAAACCACAATTTGGTAAAGAAATGGAGTCGCAAGAGTTTTAGTGATTCCTCAAAGACCCATAAGACAAAAATATATGCATACATAATAATAATAATTGTATTTATATCGAGCTATCAATAAACATAATATAAGCTCAAAGCGCATAACATATAAGATAAGATAAGATTACTTTATTGATCCCAATAAATGGAACTTTGAATTGATTACATACATTCCGTAATCAATATATATTGACACTAGCAGAAGGTGGCATACATTTTCCTTATCCCGCCTAGTGTTAAAGATAGATCATATAATAGTACGAAATATCCATTAAAATATTATCTTATTCATTACACACGCTCCTTCCATAAAGAAGATTATTACGTCCTACGCTCATCCGTGGTCTGAGTCTAGTTCTGTATTTCTATTAGTCTAAGTATTTTTAATGATGTTAAGGTACTGATTTTTCTGGTTTGTTGAGGCAACCCATTCCATGCCGAGATGCAACTCGGGAAGAAAGAGTGCTTATAATATGTATTTAATTTGTTCTCGCATAAAAAATTAAGGAAAGTGTTTCTGTCTTTATGTTTATCTGAGCACTGTAACATATTGTTATTGTGTTGTATTTCTGCAAATATTACTACTTTACTCTTCGCTCTTCGATCCTCTAGTGTTTGTAGGACTCTTTAAATCGCCACACTGTTGATGTGCGTGTTTGAAAAGGTAGTATTCGACGATACGTCGTTTCATTATTCAAAACAAAAGCTGTCAATAATAGCAACTTAACATGTTTCTAAGTCAAGTAAGCAAGAGAAGTAAACAAATATCTTTTTCAGACCCAGAAGTCCCATATGGCAAATGAATAAGCAAAGCGGCGTTTACTCCCACCCTAATCCCATTTCAGTAAATCTAAAGTGCCTATCAAAGTTAGATAGACCCCAAAACACTCTCAAGACAGATCCAGTAAAAAAAAAAAACACAGCATATTTACTTGAATTTAGACCTGTGACGTTTGGCATGGTAATCCAAAATCACTTGATGTAAAGACTTATGATTATTATATTGTAATTATAGTAACGAATTTTAAATATCCAGGAGCAATCCTATCCGTAGTCGAAAGCTGTGAGGCAGCAATTTGAGCTAGGATCGGGTCAATGGCTAAACTAAATAGAATCTGGACCAGCAAAAGCTTTAGTCTCCCAATAAAGCTCAGGCTTTACAGAGTTTTGTGAAAACCGTTGTTCTGTACGGATGTCAGACATGGATAATGCTAGCAGGCACTGAAAACGAGTTTCAGGTACTGGAAAAAAATGCATAAGAAAAAACTTCGAATCTCCTACCTAGAACACAGGACTAAAAAGTTTGTCTGGGACAGTATATCCTCAATTGGCGGTCCTCAAGAAAAATCATTAGGGCAACAATAAAACGGCGCAATCTAACATAGTTCGATCATGTGTTTGCGGCATAAAACTATCCTCCAAGGTACTGTAGAAGGTGGACTTCGGAGAGGCCGTCAGCTCGTTCGAGAATCTTTGATTATGAGGATGAATCCAACTAGAAATGAGTGTTTAAAAAGCGCATCTTTTATGATATTGTATTTGGCATCCTAAGTGCGCTTAAACAAATGTACAAAACACAAGCTAAAGAAAGTCTTCTTAATGTCTTCAGATTCTTGACTGTCTTCACCAAAGAAAATTAGTACTTGCTTCAAATAGTTCATTCAAGAATAAGATGTAATCATGTATGAGGGAAATATAGATTACGCGAGTAAAAATGGGCTGGTTGAATTAAACATTTGGCCGTATAATAAAACTTGTATGTAATCTCAAAATATTGTAGTATTTATTTTTCTCACGGCCGCTATAACCTTCTGATCGTCGTCCTGTTTCCGAACGTCAGTTGCCCTCGTTTTGATCACACGTGGCCCTATGTCCTTACGTTGTTCACCGCTTGCGTAGATCTAATAAACAAGTTCTATCGACAGAGCTGAAGTCTGGAGAAATAG
The DNA here is from genome assembly GCA_949126835.1 of Anisus vortex. Lineage (NCBI taxonomy): Eukaryota > Metazoa > Mollusca > Gastropoda > Planorbidae > Anisus > Anisus vortex. The sequence goes on from OX421501.1 coordinate 4,367,827, forward strand.
TGAGATTTCTGTCCGTGCAGTATCTCTAATGCAGTCAAGGTTTGATTCCTGCAACAGTTGCATTTGGTTTTCTTTCCCTCGAAGCACTGCATAGACAACATAGTGTTCAAAACACTGCAGCACGTATTGTGTCGCGGGTAAAGAGGCAGGATCATATCTCTCCAGTTCTACAAGATCTCTACTGGCTCCATGTGATAAAAAAATATCTCCCTTACCTACGGATGCATACTTGGCACAGCATCTTCTTACCTTTAATAACTCGTATCGAAGGTGTTGCGCACCACATCGCAATTAATATTTCGAATTCCCAGTGTGGATGAACACTAAAATAATTCCTTCAGAGCGCTCACGTTTGAATCTGTGGAGCCTTCTATTTGAAACAGTTGGCCCCAGACACTGAGATATTCTGAGAAAAAAAAAAGCAATCTTTTAAAAAAGAGTTTAAATACATTTCAATATAACATTGACCTAAAACAGATGTATAAAATATTTTTCAACCTCATTGGTCTCTTTATGATATTTAAACCTAAATACAGATCTATTAAATAGATCTCCGTAGTCTCGAAAATAATGCATGAATTTCTGTTATATTATGTTACTTTTAGGCTAGTGTAGATGCTATAAATGTTAGTGGATCATAATAAGAACCATAGTCTATAATACACATATACCTTTTGCTTTAGTATATCTGTTATATGATGACTCGAAACACTGATTTTAGGAATTCCCGATTCTAAATAAAGTAGTTGCTATTGCTATACAAGTTCCGTTTTATTTTATAGCTATGAGTTTCTCAATGAAAAATTAAAATCGAAAGTTGTATACAGCGGTAACATTTATAGATCAGTGTTGTGTGCGCACGGAAAAGAATACAAGCTCTAAAAATAGAGCAAGCGGTCCATCTTATTATAGCCAATGATAATAGAAATAATAGGTTTACACGTATTCATTTAAGTCGAAAAAATGCGATTTAATAAAACGGAACTTGTATAGCAACTACTTTATTCATAATCGGGAATTACAAAACAAGAAGATAAGAGCAGACAAAACTAAAGCAAGCGGTCCATGTATATTATAGTCTATGATAAAAACCATAAAGTAGATGTCATGCTTTAAATAAGTGCTTAAAAAAAAAGAGAGATAACTTTGAGAATGAACGGTACTTCTTTTGTTTCAACGTATTAGTTCCCTTGTTGGCTATTCTATTGTTTCGATGTGTTTTATGATTGTCTTGAATTGACTATACCTTTTTTTGTATGACAGGAAGTATGTGTGGATTGTCAGTTAGAGTTAATAGCTGGAATCGAAAAGAACGTAGATCTATGTTCTGACAGGTTTAAAGAGATGTTTTTCGTGTATATCCAAACTTTGGCTATATTGTAAATTTATAAAGAAATATACCTAGAACTTTGCGTAATGAGCATTCTATGTATTCTATGTCTTATTAACAACATAACATCACAATCAGTTGTTTCTGTGGCCAAAGCAACTAAGGGATTGTGTGGACATTACAATGCCATGCCGCCTGTACTTTACCATCAGAGCTGAGTAGAGCCAGGGACACCCTCCAGTTCCGGAAACATATACTAGCCTTTACCAGGATTCAAAACCAGAACCTCCGGAACGCCAGTCGAACGCGCTGCGGACAAAACTTTGAATGAGTGCGACTTAAAACAAATGGAAAAAAGAATACAACTTTAAAGTTTTATACAATATGAACTAAATCATAATACCCATATAAATTATTTTTTTTTTATATTTCGAACGCAATTTTTTTTTAGTCTGCATAGACTCTTTGAAAAACAAATTGTTATAGTTGCTATGAACTAGATTAATTTTTCTTTTATGCGCATTATATTAATTAAAAATAGTAGCTATATTTTTAAAACAAAGGCCATGTATCTGCCGAATTAAATCTCTAACAATGTTTTTTTTTCAAACGGATAATTTATTTATCACAAGGCGAGAATGTCACAGATTTCTTTAATATCATTTTAATCAATTTTTGTTTAAAAAAAAAACAATCGTACCAATTAAAATGAAAAAAAATGCCTTATCAAAGACGCTATATTGAAAGAGGCATGCTCATGTTTAATTGGCTTGTTGAAATCAATTAATTGGCAAGTTAAAAAAAGTAATTTAAATTATATAAAAATATTTATTTAAAAAAACTACTTCTATTTTCTATAATACAGAGTACATTCTATTGAATAAAAATATAGAATAATCAAACTATATAAACGTTTGTTTTATTTCAGTTATAGTTTGAAATTAAATAATTTTATTCTTTCTTTTTTCTTTTATGATGCAGCTTGTAGCCTTTTCTTTGCAAGAGTAATAATTTTGTAGTCTAGATAAAATTGTATGTTTTAATTGGCAGTTATAAAAGCTAGATACTATACTTCACGCAAAGGCGCAGTTAAACATAACACTGTTGTGTTTGCAATAATAGTATATGAGAACGTGTAGTCACTAGACGTTGGCCTACGCTAGAAATTATACGAGGAAGAACTATATACTACCCCCACTGGAGATATTTAAAGACTTTTTTTGCGCCATGTCTAGAGGTCTTTTACAGTATTCTAAAAACATCACCACTGAGGCTTTGGGGTGTGCATTTATTTGTGAAGACACATTTCGAATATTTAAACTCGCTGTAAGCATCTGTATATTCGGCACGCTTTCTATCGTCGGCATTGCGAGCAATGTGATAAACATGGTCATTTTCTTGAAGTTGGTCATAAAAGACAGCACCACATTGAATCTCTTCGCCCTCTCCTTAACCGACTGCTTCGTATCTATCGTGGAGCTGACAATGTCGGTGACTTTTCTGGCTAACGAGTTGTTCCCTTCTAGCCCGGTGGACCTCTGGGCGCTGGCGTACGTCTGCTTCGGCTGGTCTCTCAACGCCGGGCAACTGATATCCTGTTGGATAACCGCGCTGGTGTCCGTGGAGAGGTGCTTCTGCGTCGTCTCCCCTTTCAGAGTCAGGCGGTTTTTCACCAGAAGCCGTTGCGCCGTTGTGATCGTCACCATCTATGTCATCCACATCGCAACTGTCCTCCCCGTTTACATAATAGAAAAGATGCAATGGGTCATTGTAGATTCACTACCAGCCCACTGTCCTAACTGCACAGAGCCAACGCAAATGTTCTACACGATCATCTTTTCGGAAATTTCCGATGAAATGGAAACGGCGTTAGACGTCACCGCGGGCTTGTTTCTATTCTTAGCTTCGCAAATCGTGCTGATCGTCTGCTCCGTGTGGATGACGTACTCCCTTAAAATCTCATCGTCAATACGCTCGAAATTGCAGCTCCTCGAACATAAACCAGCCTTCATGCCAAAGCCCAGGTGTCTGCTAAGTCAACAAGAAAAGAAACTGATCAAATTTGTCTTGACTTTATCGGTCATGCAAACTACCTGCAACCTGCCTAGTGTTGCTATCACCTTGTTCTTTCACGCGTATCCAGGTCTGAACGTTGGAGCTGATAAACACATCAGCACCATCCTGTGGACAGTCACCTCCTTCTTTCACCACGTCAGCTGCACCATAAACACTTGGTGCTATTACCATCTCAATTCTAATTACAGAAAAATGTTTAGACTAAAGTTTGGTTCATTGTTTTGGTAAACATTTTTTGCTTTTACACTAGAAAGAATCTACACATGTTTGGGTTTCACAGAAATATAATGTTTTTCCACAAGCTATCGTATGAAATCGAAATGCATAGATATAGTTTTTAATAAATACCTAACCAAGATAAATTAATTTAAAAACAAACATTAATATGGTATGTACATATATTATACATTTTTATTAACCAGTCTTCAGAGCTGTTTGCTCTCTTGCAGTCAATGACAAAAAAAACTATTTACTTGTCATTTTTAGTTGTTCTGTATTTGTTATATAATGAGAAGGTAATGTTAGGTGGGGCGGGAGAAATGTTTGGTGGCGGTTAGTCAGCTTGGTACTTTCAAGTACCTGTCGGACCCAATTGATCATTGGGCCATTGAAGCTGCGTTCACCCGTGGCCACGGCATAATAAGGGATGTGTGGGAAACACAATGTCCAAACGCCATTACTATACCGCAAACTAAGAATGGCAGCACAGGATCGAGTGCGCTGGAGATCTTTGTGGAGGCAATATATTCCAATGAGGAATCAAAGGAATTAAGCAAGAAGAAGCTATAATGTCCTAACGCAGGGGTCGGCAACGTACGAAAAGCGAGCCAGACTTTGCACGCAGAGTGATTTTCATTGGCACGCGAGAGACTCCCAAAAAGGCAATTGAGGTCTCTTATACAAAATTTTTTTTGCTGGAGCAAGATGACTTTTGGCACGCCTAATGTATTATAAATCCTAATTCGGCACGCTATTATCCAAAGGTTGCCACCCCTGTCCTAACAAATTTTAATTCCAATCTTGCCCGCTAAAATAAGAAAAACACTGTGTAGTTTTTTTTAAATATTATTTTGCCATATTAGCTTAATTTGCACGAAACAGCATAAACTATAAACCGGGAAAATAATGAATACATCGAAAGTATGGTTATTCTTTATACTAAATTCATTTGCCACTGCGTAGGAAACGATTGCGTTTCAAGCATAATTACCATTAAGTTTTTTTCTTCTTTTTCTTCATATTACTGTGGAGACCCCGTTAGGACCGAGGAAAGATTCCACAATTTAACTAAACATAAAATAAAAAACATCACTTTATAACATCACATGACAAACAACAATTATATACAGAAGACAGAGTGTCACTTTAGGTTTTTAGACCAGGCCCTCAGTGAAGATTTGAAAGCCGGTACAGTAGGGGCAGTGATGGAGGCCTGATCCAGGTTGTTCCACAGCCTAATGGCTGAAGGAAAAAAGAATATTTGTAGACGTGGGTGCGTGCATGTGGGACATGCATCTTGAGCTGATGTCCTCGGGTAGAGCGGGTCACCTGTTGTTTTACTTTTCAATTTACCATCTAAGAGTTTTCGCTTCAAAGAATCCAACGTGAAAAATTGTAACCTGAAAAAAAATTTAATTATGTGTGGTATATACGTGAAGGTGAGCGCTTCTGTGCGAGGTTTCCCAACAGTTCTAAATTCTAAATAGAGCATACGTTGCATATGAACCGTTTTCAGTTCTCTATTCTTAGTAACCAACTTTATTTCCGCCCAAAAACACGCGGAACGGATCGAGTGCTTGACCTGGAGATAATGAGTTCGCAAAAATCATAATATTATCTGACTTGTAGCGTCTCTGATATTCATAAAAGGGCTAATTGTAAGGGTTTGAACAATTTCCAAACATACTCTTGAAGATCATGTTTTTCTAAACTCATTCTGTGCCGGGGAAGGGAGAGGGAGTTTACCACGTTTGTGCCAAGCTATTTTTAGGCCGCAGGAATGTTTTTTATTATGCCCTTATTTATTCATTAATTTCTAAAAGTATTTGTTTGGCAAGATACATGTATTTCATATGAAATCAAAAGAAATCATACAGGAAATAGCAATAAGTAGAAGTTAAACCAATATTACAATAACAGTTACATCGTTATTAATAATTTTTAGAGATCTAATTTTTTGTTTAAATAAAAACAGCAACAAAATCGATCTTAACGGATTCTTATATTAATGCTATACGTATTTGATATCCTATTCGGCTTAAAACCACTAAATATATAATATCTATTCCTGATCAGAATGCATTTTAAATTATACAAATATTCCATATAGTTACCAACTTATACGCATTTTCCTAATATTAGTATCAGCCGGCGAACGCCGCTCCATACATTTATATATAGTTTACATAGGCCCAGGCCTAACCACGAATGTTGGAATCTTAAATTAGTAAATAGACATAAAGTCCTCAAAACCAGAAATCGATTTAAGGTAGACTCTGTACCTTAAGCTATTTTCAAAATTGTCTTTCTCTTGTTTTTGTGAGCTTATTATCAACTTCAAGTCATCTGTGGACTCGAATTCGTAGGACTTTAAGCCATCTGTAACACATTTAGATGGATAGTTCAGTTGCTCCATGTCGTTTTTTTTTCAAATACGCATTATGTCGCAAGAAAGAAAAACAGGTTTTTGGCGTAGGTCTTAAACGATTATACAGCTTCCACTGCGTAACTAATCAGATTATTTACTTGTACCATTTGCCGAATCCGAATAACACCATCAGCTCCATAGTTTCACTATATCATATGCGAAGCTTAGCATCTTTAAAGTCACCCCTGTATTCCAATTGTTGTCCCATTGGGACATCACAAACGGCTTACAAAAACAACAGTAGTTAGAACTTTGGATTATTATTATTATTATTATACGACTTATGTAGCGCAAATCCCGTTGGGAACAGTTCTATGCGCTTGTAAACACATGTGTATGCAAGTCTTATATTGATTTAAAGAAACACTTTTACTTAATACTTTATTTGTAATTATGTTTTCGCTTGTTTTTGCCACGGCTAATAGTGCCAAAAACTAGATATTCGATTGAGGCCTAAGGTCATCATTTAGCAATACATTAATGGGATTTCCCAATTTACTTTTGACCCTGATCCATACTAATTTTTTTATAGAATATATTTATATTTTATAGAATAGCTCAAAGTCCGAAGATGAGAACTAAAGGTTTAATTTTGTTGTAGAATTCATTCTCAGCACATCGTAAACAAATTGAATACATTTCGTTTAAAAAAAATATACTAAGCCTAGTCGTAATAATTCTGTAACGAATAATTTAATAAATAATATTAGATTGATTCCTGGTACATATCCAAGTATTACGCCAAACTTCATGAAGAGTTTAAAATCAATGCAAAGTTTGACGTACCGGCAACGTACCGGCGGTGTACCGGCGACGTGCTGCAGGTTTATTTGTTTTGTTCTACCTCTTCTGTGTGGCGTATATCTCCCCCCCCCCCGACCAATTAGATCCATAAGGTCCGTTGAAGAAGCATTCACCAGTTTCAGTGACCACGGCATACTATGTGATTGGTTGGCCAGCACTATGCACATGCGCCTTTACTTTACCCCACCTAAAGTAAAGTACCGTCAGAGCTGGGTATCAAAAGGACACAAAAATCCTAGCATTCACCAGGACTCGATCCCAGGACCTTCGACACGATAGCCGACAGGTATATATTTATTCAATAAATTTTGAGGCCGAATTATAACATCGCATTCAAGATCTGTCTATAACAGTTATAATGCTTTTTATCAACTGTTTCTCGTCAAGTAAAATATTTGAAACTATTTCGACAATTTGAATGTTGCTTTCTCTTCAATACATGGCCACAACAGATATAACATTAGTGTATGTCATGCTCAACTTTTATATTTAATCAAAGTTCTATCGGGCTTACAAGCATTCTCTCCTCTTCTCAAGTGTTTTCAGTTTCAATGTGCAGAATTCGTCAATATGACACTACAAAACATTTTAATTTCGAGTCATTTTATGAAAACGTTTCGACCTCTTCGAAAATCTTTCTCGGTGACGTAACTTTTCCCGCTACCTCATTTACTCTTTCCGGCGGAAGAGGGCGGGTGTGTGTGGTTTAAGGGGGAAAATCGAGTTCTACATTAGATTTTATGCTTAAACTAAGTCTTATCAGTGTTAGGACGTTGTTACGTCTCGCTGTCTAGGGTAGCCAGTATATCTAAATAACTTCTTGGTATCCTCGAAGAATCTTGGACGTTCCTATAACGACACGCCTACAAACTATTATCCCAGCAATTTAGAATCGACGACAGGAGAAATTAACATAACTTTAATTTGACATAACACAATACATCGACACTCAATACAAGTCAATAATCACAGGATTTAAGAAAGCACAAGCAGTATTAACCCTTCCTGTACCGACCTACTTCTATCTATGCTGCCTTCAGTTCCGCTATATACGCGCCCGGGACTGTAAGGGTTAAGAACACAGCCTAACCGTCTCTCATTACACTCTACTCTCATACAAAAACGACACATTATCACATGGTCCGGAACCCCCCGCCCCCTCGCTCGCTCATATCAAACGGACAAAGGTCACACAGGGTCACCAAAAGACCATTAGTTGCAAAGGGACGTAATCACAACTAAAAAAACAAACTAACAAGGGAGTTGATTTATTCGAACCTTTCTCATTATACTTCACAACGTATTCTTAGCTTTAACATATTTCACGGCTTAATGAACAATGTTGAATGAAGGCAACCATACGTTCTAATGTGTTTGTGATTCAATTTGTGTAGAGTGCACTTTAAATCAGAGTTTGAGACAGAATAATTATGAATATTTTTTTTTTGAAGCTCTTGCCGCAGAGGCACTAGTATCGGATGTGGCGTCCACTGTTACATGCGTCGCTTTTAATTATCAATTATTTCTAGTAGCAACGCATAAACCTTTTTGTTGTTTCAAAACTTCTAATTGTCGTGTCACTTCCAATAAAACAATTCTAATGTTTAGAGGAACATAAAACATACATAACAACCAATTATTGTCCTCCTAAAATGTAAGTTTTTTTGCCATCGTGAGTGAAACTGTTTAACGATGTTCATTGATTTTCAGTGGGAAGCAAAGCCTTCCATTATTTTCCATAGGTCTTCTCTGCTTACTCTGTGAAAAGCCTTAGTAAGGTCAACAAAAAGTTATGTCGAGCAGGGGTCGGCAACCTTTTGCCAATTGTGTGCCAAACTCTGATTTCTAAATTATTCAGCGTGCCAACAGCCTGAAAATCAACCCGCTTTACTATATTTGTAAATTTATTTTTATTATATCAAGGCCAAAAGCAAAATAACTTTATAGAGAAAATCTTTAAGAGTTTTATATTAATTTTTTTAAATATTAACATTGTCGTGATTATCAGCTTTCTTAGTTTTTTTCATTTTTCATTTATAGCAAATGCATAATTTTATTACTGAACTTTCAGATTATGGTTAATGTCTAGAACATTAATTTAGTTGTCAAGATTTAATTCTAGCAACTGCGAAAATTCTTTTTTCCCCTCCTGTGGGCTTTTCGGCGTTTAAATATCGCATGGTATCGGAAACTTCAGTAATACCCTACTAACTTCCCGCGCCGAAAGGCGTGTCATCAGTCGTGGATCAGCTAGCACCGCCCTCTGTACAATCAAACTTTAACAAGCATGAGATCCGAGTGCAGACCAGCTGTAGTCCAGGCCGACCACGCATGAAAGCCAATGCGCAAAAATCTTAGCAAGCTCCTAGTCTCGCAAGGCTCGGACAACATACCACAGGTGCCAACTTGACCGTCTTCTGAGATCCTAGCCCAGTGATGGCGAACCTATGGCACGCGTGCCAGAGCTGGCACGCAGAGCCATTTCTGTGGGCACGCGAGCATTTACCAAAAATGAAACAGCTTAGTTATGGCCACACGGCTAGGGATGGTATTGTCGATTTAAAACGGCCATTTTGTCGGATCGACGATGAAAGGAAAGAGTTTCTTCAAGTGAAATTAAGGAAATATCACTCCCAGTCTGTTAGTTTTTGTAAGTATCTTTCTCAAACAAATCATCTGACTGAAGCAAGCTTTTACATGTCACTCTGCATAGCAAAACATAGTAAGCTCCTTTCTGGTGGGAATTTTCTGAAAACGGCCATGTTGGCTGGGAATAATTCCACTTTTAATGATTTTCCAAACAAGGATAAAATTATGCAACGCATCTCTAAGATACCATTTAGCAGAAATACTATTAAAGATCGAATCGTGCGCTTGGCAAGTGATGATAGTCAGCAGATCACTACTGACCTACAAAAGGCTGCCTGCTACTCCATGTGCTTGGATGAAAGCACGATGTAAATAATCATGCAAGACTTGTGGTACATTTGCGTAATGCAGTTGGTGGACATTTTGAGAGAAGAGCTGGTGAAATTGTTATCTTTGACTGAAGAACACAAGGGATAGATGTCCACAATGCTGTTATGGAAGCTTTTTTGGCACAAGATATAAAACCAGAAAAAGTTGTTTCAGTTACTATTGACGGGTCAACTTACATGGTGGGGCACGCATTTGCTTCATACAGTTCATTGCTAAATAAGCAAAACATCCAGTCGTTAAGTTTCACTGTATTATACACCAAGAAGCTCTTTGTGCCAGGAGTAGCAGCAAGAAATTAGATGATATCCTCAAAGATGTCACAAAAATGGTCAAAATCGTGGATCGTGCTGTTAAATGTCGACAGTTTCATGCACTTCTTGATGAGGTCAAGGCGCAGTATGTACAATAATGTCAGATGGCTGAGCAGAGGAAAAGTATTAGTGTTTATGATTAAAAAGGGGCAGGATTATCTACAGCTTACTTATATGGTCTGGTTTACCTAACTCATGTTGTTGTTGTTTTTTTTTTACAGATTTTGCAGCACACTTCAATGAACTGAAGAAAAATTTGCAAGGTTCATGAAAAACAGCAGAAATGATGTTTTGTATATCAGAACAATTGAAAGAAAACAAGAGATACCTACACATTTGGCAGCTGAAATATTTTCCAAATGTAAAAATGCATTTACGAAATTCTATAACATTTACCGACAATCCTACAAGCTATCAGGAAATCTAAAAGGAATTTTGTAGCAGATGCAAAGGAAATTTCAGTAATAGATTTATACAGTTCAGTAAAATGGATACAACCCTCTGTTTTCTTACTGCCCCAGATAAAGCCAAATTTGAAGATCTTTCCTGCTTATGTTGGTTAGATTTAGGAAATCTGGAAATGGAGCTATTGGACTTTCAAGAAAGCTCTATCTGAAAAATAAAATATATTATCTGCCGTGAAACAATTGAGAAGAGTGTGAAAGGATGGCAAAGGGCAGCACAGTTGATAGCTGTGATGATGCAATCCTTAACGTGTGGAATTCTCTGCCAACTAACTTCAAGTCGATGAAAACACTTGGGATTGCACTTCTTACTTTGTTTAGGTCATCATATGCTTGTGAGCAGCTGTTTTAAACTTTAAATTATAGCAAATCTGATACTAGAAACAGACTGACAGATGACCTGAGTGCTTCATATGTCGCTCTTAAGATTACGGAGTATGTGCCAAGGCTTGACAAATGATCAGCATGCACACAACAACAAAAATCACGTTAACTATGCAAAATCATTATGCCAAATGCATACAGTTAACTGTATTAACTGTAATTGTAGTATATATATTTTTTTTCATTTACTACAGTTCATGTTTTTTTTAAATATAAGAGACTATTTGTATCATTCAAAGATCAGTCAATTTGTTATTCTTTCTGGACAAACGATGTTAATAATATCTAGTTCCGACAACTGTATGAGATGTTTTTTTTTTTTTCTAAAGTAAAACCTGAGTATTTTGTTTTAATTGCTGTGTTGGCGCGTTGGAAGAAATAAGTTGGTCTTGCATTGCACTTTGGGCACGCGGCCTCAAAAAGGTTCGCCATCACTGTCCTAGCCATAAAGCCAAAAAACGATCTCAGCGTAGAGTAGACTTTCCATAATTTGGGTAGAGAAACCAGCGTCGTTTCGTTTTAGTTTGATCTCAGATTAAATTTTAATATCAATGTTGTTTTCTTATGTTAATATTGAATCAGTCACCGAATACAGTCATTAGAAATAGATACCGAGTAATCAAACGCTGTGAGTAGTTAATGTTGTATTTGAAGTTTAAAAATGTACATATCATTTCCTCATTCATATAACATTTCTATTTTTACTGTTGTTTTTAAAGCTGTTTTCCTTTTTAAACTATAATTGGTAGCCATTTAATTTTTTTCAAATAAAAGAAAATAAGAAATCATTTAGAATTATTTACACAAATAGAAACGGGCTGATTATCTCCCTTGAATTAAAGTTTCCACATTAAATTTTGATTCTATAGTGATACCAAATAAGTTGTTTTGTAATATTACTTATTATTGTCTCATATAAATCTAGCTTTATGGTATTTATTTCAACTAGCACTTAAAGATATAAAATTAATTTACGTTAAACAGTGTTAAATAAATATTTCCTGCATTAATTGTCGATTTAAAAGGAGATAGAATAAAAAAAAAATTAATAATTCCAACACTTACATAATATAATGTTATTATATAAGCCTCTTATATTTATTAAAATAATGAAAGAAATAAACACTTTTAAGAATTAATTACAGGCTATTTATGCTTAATTAAAGAAAACAAGCATGAATGTACTTGAATGTAGGTTAGGCCTATTAATTAACCAGCGCCTTGTCCTTTAATGCACTTCGCTAATTGTTCAACGTCGGGTACATCCTTAGTTACTTCTGAGTAGTCAAGTGTAAGTGACCTCTTGCCTATGCTCAATACACCTTTCATGTGCGATAAAATCTGTTCTCCCTTGTAAGTTGAACCAAAGGCGGAAACTAGAGTGAATGCCAAGCAGTTGAGAACAGAAGATGACTTTCCTAAGCAGATTCTTTCCATATTTGTGCGCGAATCCGCACATTTTGATGCGAATTTGTTTGAATGTTTAAAATTCAATTTACTGGATTTATAATGCGAATATGGTATAACCGCTAATATACAGCCAGAAAATAAAAGTTATCCAGATCGTAGAAATAGTGAGATCAACCCAGTCTGTCTTGATGTGGTATGAAAACATTAGTGCATGAATGTACTTCTGAAAAAAATATATCTTTGTTAGTGTGCCTTAGTTAATTTTTTTTGTATTGATTTCACGGCAAGATGTATCCGGTTTCAATGCAAATTCATTTCAGTGGTCTAAGAGTTAAAATTACTGTTGGACCCAAGTTTAACTCATTGAAATGTGTTGCTATGTTATTCAGAAAACATCGGCTTCAACAGTCAGTTATACAAGATTAAGCCTCGTCTAAGGTAAATAATAAAATGTGCAACAACAGATTTTTATATTTCGTATCACTTTCTTGTAGAATAGACTTGAATGGCCTTAAATCAATAAAAGGTGAGAAGCTATATAATTCTAATATTTTAACAATAGATTCAAACACAGATTGCGAGTCCCACGATGAGATCATTGCAAACTAACTTTCCTGAACCTTAACACTTGACGTACAGCTTGATTTTCATTTTATACTTTGCATTGAAAAATCTCGATCTGGGAGGTCTCAATGGCGTGCCACTGAAAATCGCTGTGTGTGCCAAGTCTGGCATGCGTGCCAAACGTTGCCGATCTCTTATGTAGAGGCTTCTGAATTTCTCCTGACATTCTTTTTGGATCGGTCGTGCAGCAGATCCCATATCAGATTTCTAATGTACTTCGTTCATCAGCATAAAGGCCAGACTGGCTTTACGTCAAGATAACCTGTTTCAGATGTGGATTAGGCGAATTAGAAGAATGCGGTCAATGATTTTAACAGAAATGCTATGCAGTGATATGCCCCTAAGCTGTCGCACTTCTTCTGCCTTCTCGTCCTCGAGGAATAGGCGCCGATCATTGACGTATGTGGTCCTTCCTTGGACATAGGCCGACAACAATGTTCTTCCAGGCATATATATCCTGGGCAAATCTCTCCAGCTTTCCCCAAAGTAATACTGAATTCCTTGGTACACGCTTCCAAATCTTTGCGCCATGTGTTCCTCGGCCGCCTCTTTTTTTCCATGAGGGTTCCAGTTCAGGCATGCCTTGTTGTGCTGGGAGTTTTTCGGAGTGTATGACCAGTCCATCGCCATCGTCTCTGGAGGATTTCTACTGGTTTTTGCTTTGTCCACTGCCACAGCTTTGAATCCTGGTGCAGGCTAATGTTTTTTTTTCGGAACTTGAGGATTGAGTCTAACCAGCTCTGATGGGTACCTGACACTAGTTGGGGTAAAAGAAATAGCGGTTGGGAATTGTGCCAGTATTCCGTGGCCACAGAAACTGGTGCTGACCACACATACCCTCGTATGCTGTGGCCACAGAAACTGGTGCTGACCACACATACCCTCGTATGCTGTGATCACAGAAACTGGTGCCTCACAAGCCCTATGATCAGTTTTGTCCGAAGGGTTCTTTACTTTTACGACCTTTATAACACTATGTAAAAATCAAACTATTTTTTTTTTCATTTTACTTATTTGCAAAAGATAACTCACAAAACAATCCAAACACGCCAAAAAAAATCAAACGCAAAATAATAAGAACAAAATGTATATTGTCATCGAATATAAAGTCAGAAAACTAATATCACTTTTATTAGAGACTGATATTTGGTTGAACTAATTGCCATGTGATAAGTCCATTAAAGTAACATTTACGAAATATAAAATTATCTCTTTTGTGAAAAATATTAAATTGTTATTAAAATAAAATATTCAGAAGAGTAAAATTAAGTATAACTTTTCAAGAAAGAAATCGTTTTTATCGAATGATATGTTTCATTGCCTTGGTAAAAAAAGAAGAGAAAAAAACACTATTTACAACAAAGATGTCATATTATTATATGTGTCTAGCTTTCAATGGAAAGACATATATTTATATTATAATCTGTAGGTACAAGCAGTGTGTACCAACCACCACATTAGAACCGGTCAATACTAACTCAATAACCTACTCGTATACATCGTTAAAATAAAAAGTAATAGGTACGTCATGGTAGAGTAGAACACATTTTTAATGACAGGTAATACAACGTAGGACAAGGGAAACAACAATACGATATCATTCCGTCAATCTATACATTGTGAAGAACAAAACAGACAGTTTGATTACATTGTAAAAAATACCAAGTTGTAAATCGTATTTGTTTTTAACTGCGACCATACAAAGACATCCAATGATACCGTTTTTTGTATACCTTTAAATAGAGACACGTATGCAAATAGAATACGGAGATGCCGGTTAGACAATGTATGGTATTGGACAGGGTTGCAGTTGACTCAACCATTGACGAGCGCTCCGGTTAGGCAAACGTGGAGACAGTTGAATGCAGAAGAAGTGTCCATTCGCTTCCCACAACGACCACAACGGTCATGAAATTGATGATGATAATGATTCAAATAGAATAAAAGCATAATATTTCTTTCAGATTACATTGATAACATGTAACATACACATTTTAATCAAGAAACAACGGAATAGCTTTAAATATTTACACAACATAGACCAATAATATTGTTTAGAATTATACAATGTCAGATAGTTATGTGCAGGACTTCTACATCACAACAGCTGACACAACAGCAGACACAACAGCAGAAGTAACATCAGAAAAAACAGCAGGCATACCGTCCTACAGCTCTGATTGTCTATTGATCTGCTATGACGCTTTTCAGATGTTTGAAATCATCGTCAGTATTTTCGCCCACGGCGCTCTCTCGGTATTCGGAGTCGCCGGAAATCTCGTCAATATGTACATCTTCCTGAAACATAACTTCAACGACAACATGGCTATTGAGCTCTTCGCCCTCTCCTCGACCGATTTCGCAGTGTCCCTTGTAGACCTGGCCATGGCGATGACCTACTTAGCGAATGATCTCTTCCCAGAATGCAGGATAGATCTGTGGGCTTTAGCCTACATCTACTTCGGCTGGGCGCAGTACGCCGGATATCTTATTTCCAGCTGGATCACCGCCATGATTTCAGTGGAGAGATGCCTCTGCGTCGTGGCCCCTTTCAGGGTGAGGCAAATCATCACCAGGAGGCGCTGCGTTGCTATCATATCTTCCATTCTCGCCGTGCACGTCGCCTGCTTCGTACCCGTCTGGGTGGCTGACAGAATGGGCTGGTTCGAAACCGGTCCACCATGTGAAAACTGCACGCCCGTTTACGAATCCTACTTCACGATCACATTTTCGGAACTTTCCGAAGAAGCGGAAATGGCCCTGGACATCGTCGCTGGTATGTTTCTATTTATAACTTCTCAGGCGTTGCTGATATTGTGCTCGTTGTGGATGACGTATTCTCTGAAGATGTCTTCCGCAGTGCGTTCCAACCGAGAGATTGGGGAAAACCTTGCAAGTTTTAAGACAAAAGATTGCCTACTCACAACTAAAGAAAGAAAGTTGATAAGAATGGTGTTGTCCCTGGTTGTTTTGCAGGCAGCCTGCAACCTCCCCAGGCTAGTTTTGACGCTCGTGTACTTCACCTATCCAGGTATTAGCTGGAACGATGATAAATATCTGAATATGATGCTGTGGACAGTGGCATCACTGTTTAATCAGGTTTGCTGCACGTGTAACACAGTCTGTTATTACTTCATGAACTCCAAGCACAGAGCCATTTTTAGAGAGATGTTTCGATTGAAAGCAGTTTAAATGATTCCGTTTATATGTAATATTTTCTTTATGCTGTTGATTATTTAAACTTATAATTAAAAAAAAAGGTTGCGTTATGTAGTTACTTGTATGCTTGTATATATAATATATATATATATATATATATATATATATATATATATATATATATATATATATATATATATATATATATATATATATACTATATATCTATATATATATATTATAAAACAAATAATTTTTTAGCGCTTTGATTTAGTCGGGACTTTTTTTTTATCATCACCATCATTGGCTCCATCGTCTCGGAAGACGATTAGATTTGGGTTGGGCACGTGTGATTTGGCTAGCATTGCAGAATAATATTGGCTGTGTCTGTTAGACCTATCCTTGAGTGACAGGCTCTGTCGCATCTCTGACACTTGTAAGCGGGACCGTTGGAGTTTGTCAGGGGCAGCCTATGTTCTTGACTTTTCTTCGCTGCTCTTTTACCCCCCGCGATAAGGTAAAGTCTGCCCTCTGCAGCATTTGTACCGGTGTGTAGGGTACGTCTCCAAATACTTCTTCTGTTCTGAGCCAGTATCTCCCAGTTTCCGAGCTCTACATCGGTAATATTTCAGTAAAGTGACTGTGTAACTGTGAGTGTGTAATTGGCACTGTAATTATAGACTGACTGAGACTTAGTGACACTTATTGGACTGTATTATTGTAATGTGTTGACCGGACTTAGTGACAAGATAGCTCTGTGGATATAGTAAGCTGTGAATGTCTTTTTCGAGTGTGTGAATATTGAGTGAATGGCTAGAGTAATGGGCTATAAATGGATTGTAGAATAAAAGCAATGTGAAAAAGATAAATAGTCGTCTTGAAGATCTAGCATAGAGATCGGCAACCTAAGGCACGAGTGCCAGACTTGGCACGCAGAACGATTTTCATTGGCACGCGAAACACCTTCAGGAAAGAGATTTTTTTAATGCAAGTCAAAACAATGTACGTCAACATAATTAATGGGTGCTGCGTGGTGAACTACATGGGAATCACACTGGACGTCGACAGCTTAAGTTCATGAATGTTTGTATGCAAAGCTCTCATCATTGGACTTGTGATCTGTGATTGAATCTATTGTTAAGATTATCAATTTTATAGTTGCTCAAGTCTCTTCTAGAAGAATGTGATACAATACAGAGTATAGGTAAGGTATTGGATACATTCATTTCATGACTGGTGTAGAGTGTTCTTATTTAGATTTAGATGTTTTTATTTGTAGAGCCGTTCATTTGTTAATTATTATTCATTTTTTCATTCTTGGCCATTATTATTCTCTTTTCACTTTTGGTAGCGTTCAACTTAAATAAAACTTAACTAGTCAACAAGACAGATTTATGAGTTATACTTACAATTTAACATCTCTGACACATATAATAATACACATCCACGAAGAATGCTGTTTTAATAAATAAAAACAGACCAGCCATCTTCTCCCTTCCAACTCTCTCTCCTACTCTAACTGAGTTAAAATCACTGATCTATAAAAATAATGGATAGCGCCTTTAAATGTGTATGAGCAAATTCATGCCAAAATGAATTCCCTCTAAATAAAGAGAGATTATGAACCCGTTTTATTTGCGTTAATATTTATTCTAATATGTTTTTTTGTTTTTTTAAAGACGTACATTTTAGATATACAACTTTAAAATTATCAAACCATATAAATTATTTGAAATTAAATAAATAAAGAATGTATATGTATATTTTAAACATACATAACATTAACTACCCAGTTCTTATGATTAGTACGTATCCATCCATTTTAGTTTAATGTGGTTCCAATTACCTTTAAAGTTAAATAATAAATAAGCGGTAATCTCAGGTAGGCTGAGATGAGATCAAACAAAAGAATTTACAGGTCTAGCTAATACTAGCACTATATAATGACAAATAAATTTTAATGCTGATACATTCACTATTAATGTGTTAGTCGAATAATGAAATTGTGTATTAGCTATTTTTTTTTTGTATGTATTAGCTATGAATGGATTAAAAAGATAAGAACAAACAGGTTGATTTTTATTAAACATAAAAAGCTTTAATAATTATCTATATAACGCTCATTTTCTTTTGGTCTTGGTCTTGCTAAGGCACTAAATAAATTGTTTTATATATTAAAAAAACTATTATAGTTTCACTTCCAGGCTGTTGAC
This sequence comes from Anisus vortex, assembly GCA_949126835.1. NCBI lineage: Eukaryota > Metazoa > Mollusca > Gastropoda > Planorbidae > Anisus > Anisus vortex. Next base: position 4,386,228 of record OX421501.1, read on the forward strand.
ACGCTGAATGATTTAGAAATCCTAGTTTGGAAAACTGTAAGCAAAAATTTGCCGACCCCCTTATCTCGCATGTCTGTAGATCTAACAAAACAGACTATATTAGTATCATGGCGTACAAGATAAATACTTGACACCATAAAAAAATGCCGTCCAAGGAAAAATTTGGTTTCTTTTTCTTCTTATATATTACAGACGCTCCTTCTATAAAGAATATTATTGCGTCCTTTGCTAGTCCGTGGTCCGAGTCTAGTCTTGCATTTTTTTTAAATGTTTTAAATGATGTTAAGTGACTGGTTTTCCTTGTGTGTTCAGGCAACCCATTTCATGCTCGAATGCCACTCGGGGAGAAAGAGTACTTATAGGCATTTTTTCTCGCAAAAGGGATAAGGAAAGTGTTTTTGTATTTATTCTTATCTGAGCATGCAACAGGTTGGATTTCTAAATTAGAGTTTAATGCCTTATGTATTATGACTACTTTACACTTTGCCCTTCCATCCTCTAGTGTTTCTAGGTTTAGTGATTTGACTATTGGTGTTACTCTTAACAGTTGTGAATATTCGCTAATTATGAACATTGTAGCTCTTTTCTGAATTATTTGCTGGACCTATCCGAATTTTCTTTTGGTGGACAATCTGATGATATGGCGGACTGTCTGGGTCAGAACCGTACACCTGGCAACCCTAATAGATGTGTAAGTTTAGCATAATTCAGTCAAAACCGGACACCTGGCAACCCTAATAGATGTGTAAGTTTAGCATAATTCAGTCAAAACCGGACACCTGGCAACCCTAATAGATGTGTAAGTTTAGCATAATTCAGTCAAAACCAGACACCTGGCAACCTTAATAGATGTGTAAGTTTAGCATAATTCAGTCAAAACCGGACACCTGGCAACCCTAATAGATGTGTAAGTTTAGCATAATTCAGTCAAAACCGGACACCTGGCAACCCTAATAGATGTGTAAGTTTAGCATAATTCAGTCAAAACCGGACACCTGGCAACCCTAATAGATGTGTAAGTTTAGCATAATTCAGTCAAAACCGGACACCTGGCAACCCTAATAGATGTGTAAGTTTAGCATAATTCATTTCAGCTTTTATCTTCCGCAGTTTAAGTATTATAGACCTCCGTTCGACTTGGCTAAAACTGGCAGGGAACCCATTTCTTCTCATAAGCCAAGAGATTGTAACGTTAGATAAATATTTTATTTTAGGCTGATTCGTTCCAAACACGCAAAAAAAGTGAAAATGGTATTTTTTATTTGTACAAAAACCGCTATTTTTAATTGGACTTAAGCTTTGCTAAAATTTGAGTTATTCTATTAACAATTTTGTAAAGAATACGTGTTATAGTTTGGAATATTGTTCACTGTAACATGTGCACATACAAAGTCAAAAGTTATAAATAGAACCAAGATGTTTCACCAAAGACTTTAATAAGATGGACCGCTCACTATATGTTTAGTACTGAATAGTTAGTTTGCGCATGTGCGGCCTTCGATTAGTCGTTAAGTTTTCCGGTGCACATCAAAGACTATAATGAGCTGGGCCGCTTGCTCTATTTATAGAGCTGAACAATTGTTATTTTCCGTGCGCACACTGACTTTAATGACTTCTAAATTTCCCTGAAGACTTCCGCTGTATACAACTTTCGATTTTAATCTTAGTTTTCCATTGAGAAAATCTTAGCGAATTACTAAAGCGGAAGTCTAGAGGACCTAGTGCGATGGGGAATTCCGAAAAGAAGATATTTTCGATTCATCAAATAGCAGAAATATTAAAGCATGGTTTTTTATTGTGAACTGAAAACTGTAATAACAGGAGAATTTGAAGAGAGAAGTCATTATACATGGGACACTCAAGACACAAGATGTAAAGTTATGTTTCTTGTAAGATTTTAGGACCAAGTCTTAAGGACTTAGTAAAAGTATTATTGAAGTGTATAGAATTGACAAGTCTTAACGATCATGCATGCATAAAAGTCACAAAGAAGAACATTTCCTGTCTTATTCGATCATTTTCTTCGAAACATGTCTGTGTGCTACGTTACTGGTTGTACGAAAATATGTATAGAATTAAATTTTATTTCATTTCCAAAAGATGGCACCAAAAGAAAACGATGGACTGTGAATGTCAGATTTGAAGAATCACCTATTTATAATCCCAAACTAATTGCTTGATGCAAAAGAATTTTCGTGTTGTTGTTTTTTATAAATCTCCGCATTGTGTTTTTTAATTACCAAGAACGCAACTGTTGACTAACTTATTTTATAAACAAAAGCTAAATTTAACCAAACGCGACTAACGTTTTGAGTATTAATTATCGTCGACTCAATTTGGATGTTAAAAACGGAATCCTCATAACTAATCTTGTAGCCTTTGTATATTTCTAAAAGACCAGAACTGGCTGTCGATGTTGAAATCAATTGTCATAGAGCACCAAAAGCATGGTTTTTGTTTACGAAAATGGCGGTAAATTTCACCGGAAGTTCACGATCATTACAGTTCAAAAGGTCACACCTAATTAAGACTTGTCAATATGAATAGTCAAGTTATTTTATATTAATAATAATAATATTTGTATAGCACTGCAAAGAAACATAATGCAAGCTCAGGGCGCATTTAAGATACAACTAAGAACACGGATATAGTCTCTAGACTAAGAAATATAAAACTAATTGGCGATTTAAAATTTTACAAACATATGACAAATTAAATAAACGAAGCATTAACCAAACCTAACATATAAGTAAGACAGTCGGGGTCCAAAGCATGTTATCTAAGGTTAATATTGAAATTATTAGTTTTTAAAATCTTTTTGAAAGTAACAATAGAGCTTGCTCGCCTGAGTTGAATGGGAAGTAGATTCCATACATTCGGACCGGGTATTGCGAAGGCTATAAGGTCAAAGTTCTTTAGAGAGAAACGGGGTACTTTCATAAACGATTAGTAGGCAAAACGAAATGTTCTTTATGGAACATATGGTTTACTTATACATGTATGTATACCTATTCCTATCAATGCTTTGAATAATTACTACGTGTTTTATCAGATTGAAATATTGGCTGTTCATGGAATTTGTGGTCTACATGTTTGTATTAAATAAACATTTCATGTAAACTTTTATTGAATAGTCAACTTCAAACTTTTATAATTGTTTGTGTGGTCCATGCAGAGTTATAGCAGTTAATAACAAACAAACCTATAACAATTATATATCATGAACAGAGCCATGTCAACAGGTTGTGGGATGAAATCTGCGACTATCTAGCTTTTCATTTTTTGTTTCTTACTTTGGCAGCTTAATTAAACGAGTTGCTTCTGGTCTAAACTAATTCGCTGATTGGTTAAAGGACAGAGTATTCTTTTACTGGAACTTTTTGTGTAGAAAATCATTTTTCTGTTTTCCTTTACAAGTATTTGAAGGTTTCCGCCCTTTTGATTCTGCAAGTAAGTGAAGTACCCGTCAGACCAAATTGATCATAGGGGCCGGTGAAGTTCACCAGTTTTAGTGGCCACGGCATACTAGCGAATGTGTGGCCAGCACACTGCCCAGCCGCCATTAATTTACCCCAATGAGGGAAAAAATCATAACCTTTACCAGGATTCAAACCCAGGCCCCATTGATTCTGCAAATTGTGTGTTGTTTTAATTAATTTAAAGTTGAAGCAGCGGCTAATACAATGCCTTGCCGCTTATACCATCTGTTCAACTAACATCAGGTAACCATCAACGCTGGGTTGACTTGGGGAAAAACTTTAAACTCGGAAAATATAATGAATAGCGTCAACTAGGATTCGACCAGGCATGTTCGGTAGACCAGGCAAGCGCGCTGCCTATAAACCGCATTGCCTTACAGAAATGAAAAAAAATTCAACAGCAAATAATTAATTGTCAGTTTCTTTAGAATAAAAATTTAAGTGTAACTTAACCATTTGCCAGGAGTCATCATAATCACATTTTCCCCATTATAATGAGTTCATGGGTGTATTTCACACAGTCGCCCGGGGCACGGTATAAAATATGTTGCAAAGTAAGGACTAAAAAAATATACCAATACAATTTTTAATATACCATTTCGTAATTATTAATACAAACATTACATTTGCATATATAGTAAAACTGACCTAAGCTTTGTTATAATAACTTCAACATTGTATGTTTTTTATGAAGCATTTATTTGACTTTCTTATTATGAGAACCTAACATCTCTTGCACACATATCTTGAATTTAGTGTTCAGTGTCATGTACACAATAAAACTACTGGAACAATTGATAATAATAAAAACATCCGTGAAATAAACAATTATGTAGCCAACTCGAAAGTCGGCGCTGTGGCCGGGTACAGCGTAGGCGACGACCACGTCTATGTACCTGGGCACGTTGCAGGCGGTCAGTATCACTGCCAGACACAGGACCACCTTCACAAGCTTTCGCTCCTTGCCAGAGAGAGTGGAGAATCTACCCGGTGTCTGGAAAGACGCGTCTTGACTTTTGACGTCGTGTCGAACTTTGGAGGATGCTTTCAATGCGTATACCATGCACAATGTGCACAGTATCAGTATGACTTCAGACAGGACCGACAAGGTTGATGAGCAGATAATATTAATAAAAGCATTTCTTGTCATCGATTCGCCTGTCAGCACCACTGTCAGTTTTTCTTTCCCATAGACAGTGCCATTATCAGGCGGTTCCTTTATCCAGACGAAAGTCTGTACCGAGAGAACTGGAATCACAATGCCAACAAAGAAGAGGTAAATAGACAAGACTAAGACCGTGCTGGTAGCTTTGGTGAAGACTTGTTTCACTCGAAACGGAAAGACTACGGCAAAACACCTTTCAACGGAAATTAGAGCTGTTATCCAGCTGGATATGTAGAATCCAGGGTAACGAATCCAGCCCACTGTTAAAATCCCGATGTTAAACAAATCGACAATGATATCGGGGTAAGCGAGTCTGATTATAAAAAACAAACACATCACCAGGTCGAAAAATGAGACGTAGAAATCTGAAAAGGCCAAGGCGAAGGTTCCTATGCTGACGCTGTTGGGGAAGCCAAGCTTTGCCAGGACGATCATATTGAATACATTTGTCACGACGCCAATTGAGGACAAGGCTAGGTGCAGAGGTAGAAGTGCTGCCTCTTCCAGAACGTCTAAAACTAAGCTGGACATACTAATCAAACTTGAACATTAAAAATATCTTCAAATAAATTTCAACATGGATTGTTCATTCTGGAAAATAGAATAAAAAATATATTTAGAAATCTATTTAAGTTTAGATGTTTACTTAAAATAATACTAAAGTAAGTAACAAAATAATCTTTTTCCATATTGCGTTGGCCCTAAATGATATATGGAGTCCATAGAGTTAAACTAATACTATATAATAATATGATAGTAAATCATCCAATTACTTATATTATTATAAACTAGATCGTAAATTGCGAAAACGTCTATGCTTGGGTTATTGTAACCAAATCTTAACCAGCTTACCAAAAAAAAAACAAAAAAAAACAAAAAAAAAAACATATTATGCGCATTGCAAATGTTCGGCAGTCTGACAGCATATGCGTCACATTGACCGCTTCGATCAAAGGTGGCACCTTAGTAGACCTTTAATTCATTCCGATATAAGGAACTGACCATTATCCCATCAAGTTCATGTCAAAATACTACATTGTAGTCACTTTAAAGATGAAGAATAGACAGTGGAGCTACTATTTTGTGTGGCTTGCCATTTATATAATAAAGGAAAATACTCGTCGGGACAAACTGATCATAGGGCCGGTGAAGCAGCGTCCACTAGTTTCAGTGGCATCGGCATACTGTAGATGTGTCGTCAGCACTAATATCAAGTACCCAGTAGAGTTGGGTAGATTCAGGGACACCCTCCAGACCCGAGTAATATCCTGGCGTTCATCAGGATGCGATCCCAGTACCTTCGGTACGCCAGCCGAACGCACTGCCGCTCGTCACCAACACCACTAAAAGGGCTATATATCAGAAATAAAGTGCAACATTTGCTCATGTAAATAGAGAAGTATTATACGTTTTGTTGCCAACTGCAGACAAGGAATATAGAGTTGATTACGATTTTCAGTCAAGTACACCATTGAGCCCAGGAAAACAAATCCTAACCTTCAACAGGATTGGAACCATGGACATTCGGCAATGCAGTCGAATGTCAGCCTCTGTGCCTCATGTGTATACAGTTGAGTATGATGTAATGTATAAGATAAGAAGAGTAAATACTTTACATGCTTGCCGTGTGTATACTTAGTAGTAAGTACTTTCTAGTGTATTGAGCGTAATGAACCTTACAACAACAGAACACGAAGAGATGAGTAATTCCGATCATTAGTCCTGTTTCATTTCTCGTTTGAATTTCGAAAGCTAAGGCGTTACAGAGTCCTTGTCAAAACCATTGTTCTGTACAGATGTGAGACCTGGACGCTGCTAGCAGCAACTGAAAACAAGTTGAAGGCATTCGAAAATAAAGGCATGAGAAAAATCCTTTGAATCACCAAGCTAGAACACAGGACTAATGAGTATGTGTGGGACAGAATATCCTCAATTGCAGGCCCTCAAGAAAACATTATGAAAACAATCAAACGGCGCATGGTTCAGTCACGTGTTTGTGGCATAATAACCTGCCAAAAACAAACCTCCGAGGCACTGTAAAAGGTGGACGTCTAAAAGGCCGTCAGCGGAAATGCTGATTGGACAACATAATATTGGACGGGACTGCAATAGACTCAATTATTGACTATAGCTCAAGGTATGCAAAAGTAGTAAGTTGACGCTGAAGTGTCCATTCTCTCCCCCACAACGACCACAACGGTAAAGGGATTGATAGTGATGATGACTAGGTACATAGCGACAGTATTTGAATTGTTCAGTCACATAATCTAATATACATACAAAGGGGTAACTTTAAAGTTTAAATATTGTTGCCGCCCTGCCTACGATTTATCCCTTTTATGGAAAAAACTTATCAAGGAATGGGATTTAACTCAAGCGTTACTGTAACGCTTGACTTAAGTCCAACAAGTCATTAGTTTCCTATGCATGGTGATAAAAGGGTTATTACGGACATAATATACAGATATATAGTGACTAGGAGATTGATTGGCCAGCACTATGCACAGCCGACGTTACTTTACCCTAACTAAGGTCCGGTACCCATCATAGCTGTGTGGACTCAGGGACACCACGATTTGAGCCCAGGACCTTCAGTACGCTAGCCAAACGCGCTGCCTCACGGCTACCATGCCCCCTTCTTCACCGGTCCTAGGGATAAATTTGGTTCGATGGGATTACTTACAACTTAAGACTTTAGGTGCTTTGGTATTGTTTCTGAAAACATAGTCCTCTTGTTGACCTTATTCAAAAAAATTATTAGACCATTATAACTTTGCTCTGTAGGTCGAAAAGGACTGTTAATGGCACTCTGTCAAAAAATTGTAACATTTGAATTGTATCTATTCTATATCGTCTTCACCAGAACATTTTTACTGCTCTTTTGTCATTTCGTGTGTTTTACTTTGATAAAACCAAAGACTATAATAAGATGGACCGCTTGCTATGACATTTCTGCTGTTCGATAACTTGAAACACTTTGTTTCGGAATTTCCGATCGCACCCTGCCCCCCTAGACTTTGGGATTAGTAGTTCGCTTTGATTTTTTTAATGGAAAATTAATTGTGATTTAAATCGAAAGTTGTACACTGCGGAAATCATTAGGAAAGTTTAGGAGTCATTGAAGACAGTGTTATTGGCTTCGCATTATAAACAACAACACTTGAAGCTCTGAAAATAGACTAAACAGTCCAACGTATTATATTCTTTGATAAAACTTACATTTAATTCAAACACTTCACATAGTCATACATACAATGGGAGTCAAAATAAAATGTAATGTTATATAGTATTATAAAGTGTATATTTTCTACGTCAATTATTTACTGCTTGTTTTATTTTAGTTGGAAGGCCCTGGTTGTTTATAGTCAATAAAATTATGTCTGAAATATGGAAATCAAATGGGCGTTTAGAAGAAGTATTTAAAAAGAAGCCATTTACTTTACATTGTATTTGTGTTGAAACATAAAGAAATGATCTATAAAACCTGATAATGTATCTCTATGCCAAAAAAACACTTTACTTTCTCTAAAACAATCTGTAAATAATCATAACTATGCTACTGAGAAGTTGTTTATCTTAGGACTGTTCTGACATTTAGATGCTATTATTACATCGATTACCTATATAACTGTCATTTCGCTTTCGCTTTAGTTAGAACTAAACGTTATGAAGTTAATTAATGATATCGCCAAAATCACTCCCATCTTTCTTATAATTACATGTGTGTGGTAGACTGGAATGCTTTCACGTACACAAAATCTTAAAAGACTAGATATGTAATTAGTATAGCATATTATTTTTTTTTTCAAGTATGAATTTTAACAAAGACCTCAGGATGAGATACAGTGAAAAGCATATAATAGTATACTAAACCGATCATTATACAGATAATTGGTACTGTTTCAAAGAGTTCAAATCTAATTATTACATTGTCACAAAACGAGATATGGGAAAGGGGCCACGATTGTTAATATTATATTATGTCTTGCTCGTTTATTACAATAGTTTCCTCAGATCACGCGACAGCGGAGGGCTTTCTAAATAGCAGCAATGTTTACAAGCGATATAGCCTCAGATAATCAGGGTGCAGCGTTCGGCTTGCGTGCCGAAAGTCCTGGGTTCAAATCCTGTTAAGATTCTGGTGGGAGTCTAGACAAGCTCTGAAGGGTACCGGATATTAGGCAATTTAAGGGCGGCTTGGAAATTGTGATGGCCACACAATCCCCTAGTTTTCATTGGCCACAGAATGGAGATAACGCTCCTTCACTGGCTCTATGGCTCTATCCAGTTCGACTTTGATCGCCCTTAATTTCATTTTGTCATTGAATCAAGATATGCTATTATATTTTTATAGCGCTGCCCAGAAACATGAAGTAATCTCAGAGCACATTTAGCATTGATCAATAAACAAGCAAGTACACGGATATAATTCTCTTGGATAAAAATTAACAACATATAAATGTAGCATTAAACGACTTTATATAAGAGTAGGGGTAAAAAAATGTTTAAAGAAAGTAAATATTAGAATGATGAGTTTTCAAGCTCTTTTTAAAGTGACGATGGAAATTGTCTGCCTGAATTGAATGGCATGCAGATTCCATACCTACGGCTCTCAAGCCGTCGCCAGGGAGAAACTGGGAACCTTTAGAAGCGATGAGTCGACAGACTGGAGTGTTTTTTTTTTTTTGTGTGGAGCATATAATTTAATTATTTTGATATGATAGAAAGTCATCTCATTATTAATTTGGCTCTGAACGCAAAGTATTGCCACTTTGTAATCAACTCTGGCTCTCACGGGGAGCCAATGCAGCATACGAAGAAAAACTGTAGCAGAATTGCTATCTGTTTTAATCATGACCAGCCTTTATTTTATATAAGCAACAATCAATCACGGTCGGTTCAGCTAGCTCCGGATGCATCTGCAGATGAAGACAAAAATATTATTTTTATCGTATATTATGTTACCCCAAATATTACACAAAAACAGATTTATTATCAGGCTTTTAGCAGATACCTCTGTCAGACCGTACAAATAAAAAAACCAGCCTTTGTTATCCCATTTGGGTTATATCCGTACAAGGTTGTACCTCGGGATGAAAAAAAGGCCCTTGCTACATTTCAAAGCATGAATCACAACCACATTGCCGATCCAGAGAGCTGCAATTCCTCAATTGATGATATAATCTTATGATGATTTGCAAAATCTTTTGCTATAAATTTTGTTTTAACAAATCGTCCATAGCTAATTTGAATAAGAGTTAATTATATCAGCTCATGTAGAATACCTGGTTAATGTTATCTTCGTATCTTGTATATTACAGATGTTCCTTCAATATATAAGATTATTATTACGCTCATCCCTGGTCCTAGTCTAGTTTTGTGTGTTAATAATAATGTTTAATAATGTTTTAAATAATGTTAAGTTAATGGTTTTCCTGGTTTGTTCAGGCAGTTTGTTCATTCCCGAATGCCACTCGGGAAGATATAGTACTTTGATGCATTTGTTCTCGCATAAATGATAAGGAAAGTTTTTGTGTCCTTATGTTTATCTGAGCATTACAACAGGCTCTTAAGGGGCTGTATTTCTAAATATAGAGTTTAAAGCCTTGTGTATTATTACTACTTTACTCTTTGCCCGTCTGTCCTCTTTTGTTCATAGGTTTAGTGGTTTAACTATTGGTACTACCTTGCAGCATATATCTTTTAGGACAGGGTCATATAAAACCTTTTACTGCAAAAGTTGTTATACATAGAAAAGAGTACTAAGCAGTGACCTTTCAGTGGCCGAAAAAGAGTACGAATGATGGCCTTATACATATATGTATATATATATATATACCGTACATACTCGCGTATAAGTCGCACTTTTTTCAGAGAAAATTTCTACAAAAAGTAGGGGTGAGACTTATACACCGGTGCGACTTATACGCGAGTATATACGGTATATATATATATATATATATATATATATATATATATATATATATAGTAGACTGTGTGTGTGCGATTTCCGATCCCCATTGGTTAATTTAATTACACGTGACATTATTGCCTCGTAATTGACTTTTTGCAATCTTGCTTCGGTGTGCCATGCGACAGATAGACACGCGGACACTTAATCACAACGAAAGTTTAACACAGTTTTTTATTATTTAGAAAATAATATAAATTTGGCTACTATAAAAAAAAAATTAAACGGATCGGTAAAGGGAAAGACATTGTGTCATCAAGAGGCCTACAGGCGACACCTGTGACCTACGCCAGTGGCGTAGCCAGGTTTTGACGCCAGGGGGAGCGAAATTTTAGGACAAAGGCCCACTTTTAACAACTTTTCCAGATTTATAGAATAACTAAGAATGCATACGTATCAAGTGTTATAAGAAAACCCTGTGCCTCAGGATACACACACTGTATAATAGTGCATTTTTTAAAAACCATTCACGATTCTTTTTTTAGCAGCAAATAGTGATAGGAATTTCTGCAAAATTGATTGCATCTACTGCTCATTTTCGGGATGAACATATAATATCGAAAAGTATTTATAGAATCAACGCGAATGCTCTATAGTGGGGGTCGGCAACCAAAGACACGCGTGCTAGACTTGGCACGCAGAACGATTTCAGTGGCACGATAAAGACCTCCAGGAATATTGTTTAATGCAAGTGAAAACAACGTATGTCAGCATAATTAGATGGTGCTGCATGGCGAACTACATGGGAATCACACTGGATGTCGACTGTTTTAGTTCAGGAATGTTTACATGCTAAGCTACCATCATTGGACTTGCAATATGTGATATTAACAAAAGTTAATGGCTTACAATTTATAACTCTAAAATGATCGAACTACACAAGATAGTTAAACATTATATAAATATTTAAGGGCTTAAGATATTTCTAATATGTTTCTTTTATGTTTCCATTAACAAAAGTTAATGGCTTACAATTTATAACTCTAAAATGATCGAACTACACAAGATAGTTAAACATTATATAAATATTTAAGGGCTTAAGAATGTAAATGTACATTTTTAAACTTTAAAATAACTACCCAGATTGTATAATTATTACATATCTCTTCCTCAAAATTGTAATTTCTTGAAATCCTTACTGCACTAATAATAAAGTGATAGCATAAATCTCAGTTATTCAGCGATCAATAATTAAAGACCTTATATCTAATACTATATTAATTTCTTAACAACTAGTCTAGATCTATATTCAAATGTTGATAGCTAGGCCTATTAATGTGTAAGTTGAGTAATGAAATTGTGTATTAGCTATGAATAATTTTTTTTTTAAAAGCTGATAATAACAAACAGGTTAATTTTTTATTAAATATAAAACGCTTTAACGATTTTCTCTATTACGCTCCTTTTCTTTTGGTCTTGGTCTTGCTACGGCACTAAATAAATTGTCTTATAAAAATAATATAGTTGATAATAATAATAATAATAATAATATTTGTATAGCGCTGCCAACAAACATAATGTAAGCTCAGAGCTTACCCTAGGCCAGGTGACAGAGCTAAATTGATGATTAAAAAGGACAAAACACAAGTAAATGTAGTATAACCGACCCAACCCATAAATAAGACAGTAAGCTTCTAAAGCATGTTAAATGTTATCTAAGGTAAATATTGAAATAATGAGTTTTAAGTTCTGTTTGAAAGTAACAGTAGAGCTTGTTCGCCTCAGTTTGACTTTCACGCTCTTGGCACGTTGAATGATTCAAAATGATGGCAATAAATTAAATTGTTGAAATGTAATTAAAAGCATAAAAAATAGAAAGAGCATTAATTGTGATTCGTGGTTTGTTAAAAATTACTAATGAAATATTATTTTTTTCCCGAAAAGGCACTTTTTTTCGAAAATGGTCGTAGGGAGAGCGGCCGCTCCCCCTGCCCCCCCCCCCCTGGCTACGCTACTGACCTACGCCTATTGCTAGTTTTCCTCACTCCCAATTAACTTATTTATTTTTATTGAGCTTTTTATTCACTTTAAAGAAAAAATCGATAATATATGCACAATGTTAATTTAAAAGTAAAGCGTTCAATGCGTAATCCCAAGATTTCGTTCTGTAGAAGTATTGTGTACTATCTATGAGGAGGGCAATTCGAGATTTATCAAGGGAAGACATGCGAGCTATTCTTCCCGATAATTGCTTTACGTTAGCAGCTAAATAAATGGCCAATGCTAGTAAAAGTTATAAGGGTCAGTTTGACTCATCCATTAGATATAAGAAGTATTGCGTTATTGGTGTGTGTGTTGTTGTTTTTTTCTAATATAAAAGGTATGTGGGTCATTTTGACCTATTTTGTAGTCGAGTTGAGTTAAAACACGAAGTAGGGATAGGGCTAGTAGGCCTACTAGTGAAGATATGACTGACTTGTGATGAGTGGCTTACGTAAGCTCCGACGCACACCGTCCGATCACATCCAAGCCTGAAGTTTTGCCCCCTTGAAGCCCAGAACGGACCATACAGCAACTAAGAAGAAACCGCCCCCCCCCCCCTCAATTACACGCAAAGACACACGCACACACATGGATGAAAGTTTGGGTGAAAGTTAATGATTCTTCAAGGGTACTAAGAAGTAATTGTGATAAACCGCCCGCCCTAGGCAGCAAGACGCACCACCATACAATCATTTTGTACTAATAAATATCGTGGGCTAATTGATTACTTTGCAACAAAGCCGATAATAACTTCCATAAGTGATAATCAAATTTCCTATTATCGTTGGCCATTGTTGATGTTCTTTTTATCGTTGGTACATCAATTAGTACAATCAATCTCCTCAGAGTATTTTGCTACAGTTGCTGAAAATATTGGTCTCCAGTTATCAGACATTGAAACAGAAAGACTTCACCACAATATATATTTTAACTTGTAATCAAATAAAAGAACGCCTTGTTGCAGCACATATCATTTAATTATTATTCCACTTTACACTTTCACATCCATGAAATAATACTTAATACTTATAGTTATAGTAGCGATATAACACATTTCAATAATGGTCTCTGAGTCTATATATTTATACGTGCGATTATTACAAGAACGAGAAGGAGACTAAAGAAAGCATGGTCAGTCATGTGACTATGTACTTCCGATATATTTAGTAAGACTGTAGGTTTTATTTTATTTTAGTATTCAAAACTGGGTTTTTATTCCGGGTTTTATAATTCTTACATGAGTCACTTCCCTTATATTATTTACTTGCTCCATAGCAGCCTTAATATTATGTTTATATTCTACTAAACTACTTGAATACACTCCAGTCTAATATGAATGACATATGGTATTGACAACATACAGCGGACTTAGACTTGTATAATAATGTTTTGATCCGTCAGAAAATGTTTCGCGAAGCAAAAACCAAAAGAATATGTATTTAATAGTAACGTTGATAATCGGCCTAAAGCACAGACTCGGTGTCTAGCCCAATTGTTAAGGGTCATATGGAAAACGTAGTTTTGCGTCTCCATTGCGTATATCGATGGGGAGCGCACATCAAAAAGATGATCCCAAGATTCATGCTAATTACAACTTTAAATTTGGTTTGATGCTATTTGTACCATATCACAAAGTATAGTCACGATTTTGAAAAAAAACACTTCTTAGTGTAAGCAAGGCATTTTAAGAATTGTTTTGTGCGAATCCAGCATTATTAGATATACCATATTTGAAGTAAATGATTACCTTCCAACCAAAAATCCGAAAATCAGTTTTAAAATTCCGATTTTCGTTTAACATTCCTAGTCCAGACGTCTTATGAAATCCGACTAGGGTCTTCTTCACTGTGAAATAATACCCTAAAGCCACTCGATGATTTGTGTGTGTGTTTTTAAACCGTTTATAAACTTATTTGGTTAAAGCTTATTGTCCATAATGAGACCGTCGTACATTGTTTGTTAGTACTGATTGAATCACACAAGTAGTTGTATTGTGTATAACAATAAGGAAACATTGCAAATACATTTTACACGCTAAAAAAGCTTCAGACATGAGCTGATACAGATGTTCGACGTAGGCCACTTACTTGTATTAGACTAAGCAGTTTTTAGTAAGTCTATCTCTAACCTTCCTTGTTTGGTTGTTTATTTTATCTATCTTATCTTATATATATATTACAGACGCTTCTTCTATGAAGAATATTATTGCGTCCTACGGTCATCCGTGGTGCGAGTCTAATCTGGCAATTTTTATTAATGTTTTAAATGATGTTAAGTTACTGGTTTTCCTGCTTTGTTCAGGCAACCCATTCCATGCCCGAGTGCCACTCGGAAAGAAAGTGTACTTATATACCTTTGTTCTCGCATAAGGGACAAGGAAACTGTTTTTGTCTTTATGTTCATCTAGTGTGCAAACACTGATGTACTTGTTACAAATAATACACTTGTTCCTTTTGGACCTGTTTTATTTATTATAAACAGCGTTATACTTCATTATAATATTATGTTCGTTATTATTTATTCCATTGATGCTATTCATTTATGTAAAAATACTCAACTTAATTTTGTTTACAATTGCTACTTTTTTTTTTCTTCAGATTTCTCCAAGATGTTTTTTGCACTGATAGTTCTTGTCTTAATCGCCAGTGTCGTCTGCTACGATTTCGATGTATGTCCACAAGTATTACTTTTTATTTGTTTACTTCTCACTCATTGTTATCTCATTAAGGACTCATGTTTCTCCAACAGACCACAATGTGGCAGGTTTACCTATTTATAGGGTCACTGGGTTGAATCAACTAAAATACAGTACCAGCTCTAAACAGGCTTGGTGGTTCACTGACATCTGGTTGTCAAAACGTAAAAAAAAAAAGTTACACGAGCGAGTTTACTAGCTGCTAGTTAGCTAGTTAAGTCGCCGGTGAGTTGGAGAGTGCGGTAGTTGACGATGACACTAAAAGCTTCTCACACGCTCAATTACACGGGCGAGTTTACTAGCTGCTAGTGGACACACTGCTAATTTCTCGATCAAACGCCGGTGAGTGGCGAGTAAAGTTGACAGGCTTTCACCTTTTCCCCCAGCTTTTTTACTAGCAGGGCTAGTAGCTGACTAGCTGCCAGTGATTAGATTACTAGCAATATAGTAAACTAGCCGACTAGCAGCAAGTAAACTCGCTCGTTTAATTTAGCCTTAACTGGGCATTGGTCAGGCGAATACAATTACTATGCATGCGTATAGATCGTGTAATTTGGGCATCGCTTTTTTTACTAGCCCTACCTAGCAGTAATTCCCTCACGAAAGAAAGAGATGAGCTGTCCGATTCGTTCGATATTTTGGGCGTGATATCATAGTTTTAAGTGGTGCTCCAGGGAAGGTTGGCGTTCTGCCCGGGGGAGAGGGGCTAAATTGGTGAGGAAGTAGACGAAGGCCAGTTAGTCCCGCAGATGTACCTCTTTGCATGAGCTCTGAGCTTACGAGCTCAGTCTCACCATTGCACCATCGCCTTTTGCAAATTTATTCTCTGGAATATTTGCACCGTGTTAAGACCAACTCTTTTTCAAGACCTGTGCCACCTGGCCTCTGTCTATGAACTATCGTGCAAAGTAAGTATCTCCTGAAACAAGGGGGCCCAATCGTAACTGGGCCTTTAGCCTGCGTTTTTTTTAGGCTATGCACCCCAAACACATTGGTCAGGCCTAGAGATGTTCGGCCTGTTTACACTACCGCTGCGATGAGGCTGCGTGGGTACTTTTCTTGGACCATGGGTACAGAAGTGGCTAGCCCTACCAACATTATTCTACAAGGTATAATCAATCCTCTTTTAGAAGCATTACGTTTGTTTTTATCTGGAAAAGCTTGTAACAAATCTTTATAACTATTGTTTCACCTTTAAACCCATTGTCACTATGCTTCTAATATTTAACCATTTAATATTTTATTTTTCTTTCTAGAAGTTTTTGCAAAAAAAAGTGAAATTGGGGTAAGCTAAAGTTTTTTTGTTTTTTTTATGAACTCAAAATAAAAATATCATTTAGTTATGATCTTACATAATTATGGACATATAATAACCACCCTTTATCTCCAAAAAAGCAACAGTTTTTTTCTTTGTTTCTTTTTTTTTTTTATTAGTTGATATGACATAATATCCGTATAGTATATGTCAGAGATGTTCTGTACAATTGTTTAAAGTCTGTGAAAAGTTTATATTCTTAGTTCCAGATGGTAATATATAATAGTAAGCCCTAATCTCACCATTATAATGAATACCTAGACATGATAAAAGAATACAATAGACTATATAAACTACAGACGATGCAACCACTCACATTTCCCGATAGAATTGCTCTAACCAAAGACTATAATAAGATGGACCGCTTGTTCTTTTTTGTTCTGTGCGCAATCAGTAAGGCTGACTTAAATAACTTCTACGCTCCTACGATTGCATTATAAAGGTTTTAACGCTGTAAACAAATTTCGATTGCATGAGAAAATCATGATCAGGGCTGTGGTTTCCTTATGTTTAATAATAAGGGCACGGTAAGCACCAATTTACTTAAAAATAATTTACTTTACGATTTATATGTATTTAGTGATTTTTATATCATCTATATCTGAGCATTTAATGTATATATCAAATTACAGCCCAAAAGACTTCGATGGCAATTTTAAGTAAGTAACATTTATTTGTGTTGAAAAGATGTTTTTCAAAATGGTTAAAATAGGCCTATCATTATGAAATATGACACTATTTAATGTTTTTTTTAATCCATCTCCCTACTTGAAAAAAAATGAAAACTCTTCAAATGAAATTTTCAAGCGCTTCACTTTATCATCTTCAAGTATTTCTGTAAGTCTAGTTAAATACAATGAATCTATCATAATGTCTCCATGGACACGGTACATAAGATACATATCAGTAACTATATTAGTTGGACAAGCAACAATAGGTACATAATCTAACTTTGGTAGTTGCAAAAGTAACAATGTTTGCTCGCAATACAATAATATATTAGTAGAAAAAGCATTAATTCTTGCACAAAATACATCAATCTTACTCTGATGTTCTATAAACGTCAGAGAAAACATTAAGACGGTCAAATAACATTAGTCTACAACAACAAAAAAACAATATTAAAAAAAAAGATGCAGCATGGCTGTTAAGGTCTTGTAGCAAAGTAGTGAAGCAGTTTGAAATCCTAATTAAAATACTATTATTACTGTGGTGAACTATTACTGTAAGGCCTTTTCGAAGATAACTTTTTCACGTTTTTTAAGTAGAGAAAGAAAGCCCTAAATTAATTTGTATTTTTTTTATACGTAACACATTTTTAATATAACAAATCATGCAAGTAAAATATTTTGATTTAATGTATAAATAGTTAGAATAAATGAATTGTATGTCAGTATGATAAACATGTATACTTATTTAACTATTATTCATTATAAAATAAATATGCGCATATACATTAAATAAGCTTATACAAAATAAATTTCTATTTTTGGTTCTATAGTTACGACCTGGTGGTAAGTTATTATCTAAAAAAATTACCTTTTAATTTATATAACAGCTTTACTATTTTTTATCAAATATTTTTGTTTATCTTTGTTATATTTATTTTATGCAATTAAATTATCTAAAAAACAAACACGTGTCACTGTGTTATCAAATCATATCGCTTTCATTTTATTGTATCAATTTGGCTTCAATTTAAAATTCTTTGGTTTAACTCTGTTCATTTTAGCTTTAATCATTACTAGTGTGGCTTAACTCTTGTCATTTTATAATCTTTCTTTGTCAATGTGATTTAACTCTTGTCATATTGGCAAACATTTTGATCACTGTGGTTTAACTCTTGCCATTCTGACGTTATATTATATCACTTTCATACAACTTTAAACAATTGTTGGTCTTTAAACTTCATCTCTGTAGTTTCACTAATATCAATATGTTTTTGTTTGCTAAGTCGCTATTAATTTCTTTCTTTCTAAAATTGTATTAATTTTTCTTTTTACGTTTAGTCTCCCTATGTAAAATATTTGTAAGTACTATTTTGTTTTTGTATTTTAATTAGCATTTATAGCAAGAATGAAAAATATACATTTAATATTCCCATGATTAATAAATCATTTAATTTTTACTTATCATTTGTCTATAAGAAAGAGCCAGTGTAATTTTCATTTTACATTTCTTTCATCTTAAGGCCATTACGGCGAGAGGAGAGGCATTTTTGTTATTTCTTATCCAATATGTTTTATATTTGCACAATATATTTATAGTACTATTGACAGAACGTATAAAATAATTATTTACAGTTAGCATAAATGGTAACAAACTAGATTTATGCAAATTGTTAGGAGGAATTTTAGATAAGACTCAAAATTAATTTTTTATGATTTTTTTTAATGAATTTTTTAGTGAGGCATTTGAAAAAAACTATAAAAAAATAAAAAGTTACTAATATATTAATAACAAATAACTAATTGTTATTTACAAAATCGCTTTATACTATTTAAAAGCAATAATTTAATGAATATGTGTTTGAAATTACATGATAACTGGTTAATAAATACAAAAAAAACTTGTGTATTATTTAAGCTTTTAAGAAAAAAAAAAGAAAAACCGTAGATTCTAGAAAATTTTTTTTTTTAGGAAATTTCGAATTTTTTTTTTTTTTTTATCTCATTTCTAATTGTTTGTTGTAAGATTTTACCACATAATACAACATGTTAACCTTTCATTTGATGGATAGTAATATAGTCTTAGCCTCTATTTCATATATTACTGTAGTATAAATATGTTTTTAAAAAAATGAGGACGTATACCCATTTTAAATGCATTTTTTACATTTAAGAAATGTTACTAAAATTCCCGAAGTAAATATTTTAGATCCAGGAATAGTTAAGTATACAATTTAGGCAAAAAGTAACAATTTGAATTTTTCTGAAATTTAGATCAATTTCATGCGCATTCCTCCCCTTAACAGCAACTATTTATTTTGCATCTCAATATTAATACTGTATTTAATAATTTATTATAGTATTTTTTACATATATTTAAATTTTATCTTTACTGATTTAATTATTATTACAACATTTAAATCCCGTATATCCAAAAATACTTGTTATTATCTCAATCTTCCTTAAAAATATTGGGAGATCAGGGAGTGGGAATTTTATAAAGTTATATATATATATTTACTAGTTTTTATGCCCGTCGAAATTATGGAGAAAGCAATGACTACAATGTGTTTTGTTAAGAGAAAAAGTTCAACAACAATGTTATAGTACAAACTGTACTGGGATCACTTTTTTCAGTATTTAGTGGGGAGTGAGGCTTTTATAAAATTATATGTATAATATAATATTTAAATCATACTAAATGTGTAGTCAATATTAAATTTTCTAACCAGTTTTATCAAAACCTATTCTTAATTTAGTTATTTAAATTACTACTCTTGTGATTAATTAATTATTTGTTTTGTTATTTTAAATTTTATGAGTTTTTCAGGATATTTTCCAAAGTCCTTCAAGTTTTGTTTGTAATTGTTAATTTAGAAATTTGATTTTTTGTTGATCGATGCTGGGGTTTCATTATATATTATAATTATGTTAAGATAAGCATCCATTTACTATTTACAAAAATACTTGATAATTGATATGATTTTAGTGATTTTCAAATCAGAATAATATTTAATGTATATTAAATAACAGATCAAAAGGCCCCGAGGGAGCTATTAAGTAAGTATCCTTTATTTGTGTTGAAAATATGTCTTTTTAACCCTTACAGTCCCGGGCGCGTATATAGCGGAACTGAAGGCAGCATAGATAGAAGTAGGTCGGTACGGGAAGGGTTAATAATGTTAAAATATCATTAAGAAACATTAATCTTTGTATGTCTTCTCTTCGTATCTCTGAGTAAAAAGTCTATTTCAAATCATGGGAGATTTGATTTCTGTTGTTGATCGTGGCTGTGGTTTCTTTATATATTTAATACTTAGGGCAAGATAAGCACCGATTTACTTTATAATAATTTACTTTACAGTATATACGTATTTAGTGTTTTTCAAATCATCAATAACTAAAATTCAATGTATATTAAATTACAGCCCAAAAGTCTTCGATGGCGCTATTAAGTAAGTAGCATTCAATTGTGTTGAAAATATGTTATTCAATAAGGTTAAAATATCATTATGAAATATTCAACGTTTTATGTTTTTTATATTTTTTTAATAAAAGTAAAAAGTCTCTTACAAAACATGAGCCAGTAAATCAGAGTTTACGGTGTGTCATGTATTAAAACAAGACTGTTGGAGTATAATTGGAGTTGAGTTGGAGTATAATTGTTTCAAAAACGACACAGAAAACACTCCAATTTTTTTTATTTTTTTATATTGAATACAAAAATCCAGAAACCACTATCTATGCGATTACAAAGAAAACAACAACACGTCATTCATTCCTAGACAAAACACAAGACTCTGACGTCACTTCCGTAACGAACAACCGCGTCATACATCAGACGTATCGCTTAGATATTATTATGAGGCATTAAAAAATACATAACATAGCTCACAATATAATTATAAATAATAGAACAAGGTTTTAGATAACATAGCTCACAACATAATCTATATATATAAAAAGGATCCCCATTGGTCAATTTGAAAACACGTGTGTCACCCACCGACCTATCTAGGCCTAGCCCAATATACCGTCTAATAATTTTTCACATCGGACCTGTGTCTTCGACAGCTCAGTGGTAAACGTAGTGGACTGCTATACGGGCGACCAGGGTTCGATTCTCCAGTTAGACTATACTTTTTTTTTTCGACAATTAATTTTTCAAACTTTTAAAAACAAAAGACATTGTAAATCTATAGGCAATATAGATTTTGTTAAATAAAAATATTTTACTATTTTTTTTACCCTATTACAATATTTATTTACTTTCCTAAAAGTATTCAGTAAGTGTAGTTTATAAATTTGTTATCTGCACCCCAGACAGTCCTTTTTTTTTCACCCGGGCAACGCCGGGCAATGTAGCTTGTTATAAATAATAGAACAAGTTTTCTGTAATTCTTAATTTAGCTATTCCATTCTTATTGATCTGTGCTGGGGTTTTACCATGTATAATAATTATATCAAAATAAGCACTAATATAAAATCATTTACTTTACAATTTGAATATATTTTAAATGATTTTCAATACATCAATAATTAAAATTCAATGTATATTAAATTACAGCCCAAAAGACTTCGATGGCGCTTTTAAGTAAGCATCATTTAATATTTTTGAAAATATGATTTTCAATAAGGTTTACATATTGTTAAACTTTTTATGTCTTTTCTTCGTAACTAAAATAAAAGGTATATTTCAAATGAAGAGCGATTTGATTTTGTGTTCATCAAGGCTGGGGGGGGGGGGTCTTTATGTTTAATAATTAGGGCAAAATACGTACCAATTTACTTTACAATAATTTACTTTACAGTTTATAACTTTTTAGTGATTTTTAAATTATCAATAATTAAGAATGTAATGTAATTATATTACAGCCCAAAAGGCATCAAGGGCGATTTACTGTAAGTAAAATTTAATTGTGTTGAAAATATAATTCATCAAAGAACAAACTATTAAAAAGTAAATTTCAAAGCATGTGCTCCTTCAGAGTTTACAACGTCCCTTACGCAGCACATACGTTGTTAGAAAGTCTGGTTAACACTTGTAACGTATAATTAACTCCCTTGGTTTTTGTTTATCTCCCCTTTGATAACTCGTGGTCACTGTCTTTTTGGTGACCCGAGAATGACCCTTGTTTGGATGAAGGCGTGTGGTCAGACCGCGTTTGTAAGGAGAGAGAGAGATGTGTGTAGTTTGTTTTTTTCAGTTAGAGAGTTAGAATATTCAGAGAAGGTTTGTTTTCTGTTATGACTTATGTTCTGATGAAAATTGTATGTTTTATAGACTGTGAAGCTCAGTCTTATTTTATATTAAAAGTATTATTTATTGTTCCTGAAGAAGTCTCTTTTATTATTACTTAGAAGGAAGTATTAGTGATAGAACCAACACCCTAGACATCGAGACGTAACACACTTACTAAAAACTGCCTTTAGATTTATTTTACACATCGTTACAAACAAAGCGAGGTAATCTATCTCCATACTTAAAAACAGTAAAAAAAAAAAAAATTCAAATGAACATTTACAAACGTTTTACTTTATCATCTTTAAGTATTTCTGTAAGTCTAGTTAAGTACATTGAGTATATTTTATGACTCCATGTGTCTAGGCCCCCTACTACTTCTAATTTATATTAATGATCTATCAAATTGCATCAACAGAGGAACAAAAGTAAGATTATTTGAGATGATTGCATAATTTATAGAATAATAAAGTCAAGAAAAAATAGCGCAATTTTTAAAAAAGACCTAGATGAACTACAAAAATGGGAATTAAACTGGAGTATGTCTTTTCACCCAGAAAAATGCCAATTAATAAGGGTATCCAAGAAAAAGAAACAAATAATAGCAAACTACTTCATTCATGGTAAAGAACTAACTCAAACTAGCAATGCTAAGTATCTGGGAGTAATAATAAATGACAAGTTATCTTGGAGCCCTCATATTGATAAAGTAATTAAAAAGTCAAGTAAACATTAGGATTCATAAAAATTATTTTGTACAAATGTAATAAGAATATAAAACTAAAATGATATTGCACATTAGTTAGGCCTTTACTAGAATATGCAGGACCTGTATGGGATCCATCAACTAAAGAAAACATAAAAAAAATAGAACGAAATAAAAAAGAGCTGCGAGGTTCATAACTAGCAAATATTCTCAAATAACAAGAGTAAGATTAACAAGATTAGTCAAATCACTAAACCTAGAAACATTAGAGAACAGAAGGGCAAAGAGTAAAGTAGTAATAATACATAAGGAATTAAACTCTAATTTAGAAATACAACCCAATAACAACCTGTTGCAAAGCTCAGATAAACATAAAGACAAAAACACTTTCCTTGTCCCTTATGCGAGAACCAACGCCTATAAAGAACTCTTTTTTCCCGAGTGGTATTCGGGCATGGAATGGGTTGCCTGAACAAACAAGGAAAACCAGTAACTTAACATAATTTAAAACATTAATCAGAATTCAAGACTAGACTCCGACAACGGATGAGCGTATGACGCAATAATCTTCTTTATAGAGAGAGCGTCTGTAACGTATAAGATAATAAAAACGGTACGCAAGATACATAGTACTAACTATAACAGTTGGACAAGTAGCAATTGGTACACTAAATACATAAATCTAAATTTGAGAAAGAAACAATGTGTGCTCACAATACACTAAAAATTTTTTTTTAAGCATTAGCGCAAAGTACTTCTTATACTTCATCTTATTATCTTATATATTCTTCATCTTATACTTGATGATCTTTAAACGTCCTTCGTTTTATCTATCTTTCTCTATGTCTTCGTTTTGGAGTCCAAGCATCTAACAACGTCTATCGGTCTCTTTGACTTTTTGGAGCGTTCATCATCAATGGGAAAATTTCAGTTGTTTCTTCTTGACTACGATAGAGTTAATTGTAATTTAACATCCGTGTTTGCTGTTGCTGTGCTTGTATTGCGGTACGAAGTTCAAATAACATTGATCTACAACTCAAAGTACCAATACAAAATAGAAAAAAAATGTGTAGCATGCTGTTACAGTGCATAGTAGTAAATCCACATTGAAAACAGTCTAACAAGATATATTTTAAAATAATAACATTAAGGTCTTTATGAAGATTAGTTGGTCATGTTTTATAAGTAGAAATAGAAAGGCCTAAATTAATCTTTTTTTTTCGTCAAACAAATATAACAAATGATGCAAGTAAAATAGTTTGGGTTTAATTATAAATAGTTAAAGTAAATTTATTATGACTGTAAAATATATATGTATAATAAAATAAATATGCACATACAAAATTACATCTTTATAACAAACTCCTTTTCTATAGTCATGGCTTGCCGGTAAGTTATAATCTTTAAATATTACCTTTGTTTTTTATTTTACACAAATTTTTATATTTTTTATCAAATAATATTTTTTAAATCTTGGTTATACTTATTGTATGCAATGAAATTATTATCTAAAAAAAACACGTGTCACTGTGTTAGCAACGTATATCATTGTGGTTTTATTGTATCCATTTTGGCTTTAATTTTAATTTCCGTGGTTTAACTCATTTTAGCTTTAATCTTTATTAGTGTGGCTTAAATTTTGTTATTTTAAAATAATTTTTCACCAGTGTGGTTTAACTTGTTTCATATTGTCATCAATCTTGATCACTGATGTTTAATTCTTGTCATTCTCGCTCTAATCTTTATTACTATTATATTTCGTCTTTACATCTCTGTAGCTTCACTTCTTTTTTGAATAGTGCGTTTGTTAGCTACGTCGTTATTGATTTATTTCTTTTGAAAATTATATTCCTTTTTCTTTTTTCTATTAGCCTGTCTATGGAATAAGTTTGTAAGTTGCTGTTTTTATGTTCTTGTATTTTAATTACCATTAATAACAAGAATAAAAAAATATACATTTTATGTTCCCTTTTTAAAAACTGTACTGATAACATTTATTTCCGTATTTATTGTGGAGAATGGATATTCTATTATTTATCTATTTGTATATATATTATTATTATGTATTATTTAGTTTGGCTCGTTGATTAAACGCAATATAGAAAACAAATCTGAACACATTTGGTATTTCAATTAAATAACAAATACAACTGAACAAAACAAGATACTACGAAGTTCAAGGGTTAAGATACCGTTAATCAATTTTATGATTTAAGAATAAATTTGACAGTACAACTCAAAGTACAAAAGTAAGAAGAAAACATTTGCAGCATGCCTGTTAGAGTGTTGTAGCAAAGTAATTAAACACAATATAACAGTATAACATTGAACTAAGGACAATATTGGCATAGTAATTTTGTAAAGTAAACTACCATTCTACCTATTTGATCAAAGGGCCAGTGAAGCAGTTTGAAATTCAATTGAAATTATTCTACCCGATTGCTCAAATAAATATTAATACTCAAAGACCTGTTCGAAGATTAAATGTTAATATTTTATAAGTAACGATAGATAGGCTTATATTCATTTGTATTTATATATCTAACAAATAATGCAAGTAAAATATTTAGATTTAAATTATGAATAGTTAGAGTAAACATATGTTATGACTGTAGGATACATATGTAGATATACTTATTTTACTATTATGAATTATACAATAAATATGCATATAAAAAAAAAATTCCAAATTATTTTTGTTAGTAACGAAATGCAGGTAAGCTTTACTCTTCAAATATTACCTTTGTTGTTTTTTTTTAAATAAAAAGCTTTAATAATGTTTTTATATAACAGCCGATATAAAGTTTTTATATAAGCGTACATTCATTAATACTTTTATTTGTCAATTTTTTTATATTTTTTTTTATCTTAGTTATAATTATTTTATTCATGAAGTTATCCCAAAAACCACTTGTTGTTGTGTAATTAACCCTTCCAGTAACGACCTACTTCTATCTATGCTGCCTTCAGATCCGCTTTATATGCACCCGGGACTGTAAGGGTTAAGTTACATCACTATGGTTTCAATTTTAAACATTTTGGCTTCAATTTTTCATTACCGCGGTTGAACTGTTAATTTTTGGCATTAAATACATAAAATCTGTGCTTTTTGACATGTGTAATGTCAGCTTTAAGCTTCCTTACTGTGGGTTCGGCTTAAAGACGAAGTGAAGAGCGTTTTCTCAAAGGAACGAGATTTGGAATAGCATCATACGGAAGTGATGTTTGAGAAAGGAAATAAACAAAAAACACGATGCTCTGAATCTATATTTAACCATTTTTATAAAAATAAGAACCGGGAAAAGATTCAAAACACGTGACAATATTCATTTTCCTAGGCGAAATCCTTTCTCTGACGTCACTTTCTTATGTTGTCGGAAATTAAACATCTCAAATGGCTACGAGATTTGGTTTTTTTCTCGCCCCAAAAAAAAACAAAACGCAAATTTAAGTGCAAATATTGAACTAATTACTTGAAAGTTATCTTTGATATTTTGCATAAATGCTTTTATTAACATTCAGATATTGAATACACTATCTATTATTGAATACACTATTTATTATAAAAATCAAATGTTAACTCAATTTTGATAAAAAGCTCTTCACTTGGCCTTTACATTTTTATCACTATTATAAAACTTTAAATCTTTTTAGTCTTTTGAACTCCAATGCTGTAGTTTTATTTGTGTCAATTAGGTTTCCATTTTTTTTCTTGGCTTAGTCGCTTTTGATGTTTTTCTTTCTAAAATTATATTACTTTCACTCAGCTTGCCTCGGAAAAATTGTAAGTGCCTTTTTTGTTTTTGTAATTTTTAAAAATTAATTAGAACAATAAAAATAATAAAAGTATACATTTTAGATTCCCATTATCTTACAAATGACCAAATTTTTTGTTAAATTTAAGATTTGTCAATGAGTTGTAGAATAAGTCCGTGGATTATTTTATTTTGGAATTATTTCTTCTTAAAAGCAAATACTTATTTAGCAACGTAATTTTTAAACATTATTTAGAATTTATGATATATATTTTTTTTTATTTACTGATTTTTACTGTTTCAATGATTTTTACTAAAATTAAATATGTAAATTTAAAAAAAAAGGTTGTTATTATCTCATACTTCCTCAAAGCTTTTAGGAGTGCAGGGAGTGGGAATTGTATAAAGTTTAATATATATATGAAGACTCCAATGAAAGAAAAAGAACGCACATATTTTCGCTTTTGAGAAAATTGAATAATAAACTTTGAAGACCAAAGAAATACTTATTAAAATGTTCAAATACATTTTATATTTACTAAAAGGCCCTTCATTTGTGAATAATAAAACAGAAAATCAATGATTTTTTATGCACACATAAAATATGTATGGTCAAATTTCGGAACACACCCTAAATTGGACTATGTGCGTTCTTCCAAAGTTTTCAGAAATGTTATAGTTTTTTGTCAAAAAACAATAAAAAATTTCCAAATCAGTCTTAAGATTATTGTTAATATTTTGTTTAGTATTTTAAAATGTAAAAAAGTACAAAGCTTGTTGTTAAAATTCTTTTTTTTTCACATTTTATTTTTTGCTGATTTGACATAAATTGTCAACTTTCCTTCTTCATGCGACATTGCTTTAAAGCATTCCAGCCCTTTAAAAAATGTTTGTAACAAATGAAATAATTTTGAGGCAGTTTTATATTCTAATATTAAAAGAAATTAGAGAAAATAAACCAGATGTATACAGAGACAAATATAATTATGAAGAAATATTTTGTACATGCTAATATTTCTCTCTTTAAACATTTGAGTAATTCTGCCCACCCCCACGCTTCAATCATCAATAACTAAGCTATTAATTTATATTGAAAGGCTTAAAAGCTCAAAAGGCGGTGGAGGCGTTAAAGGGTAAGCACCATTTTGTTGTAATGAAATTAAAACTTTTCAAATGGAAAAAGTCTACGAGATTCATTTTAAAAAAAATGTATAATATATCATTATGAAATGTCAAAGTTTTAATGTTTGGTTTTAAGTTATTAAAGTATAGTCAATATTATCATTAAACTTTCTAAGCAGTTTCACCTAAATCTATTATAAATTACTGATTTAAATTACTAATGTTATCATTAATTAATTGTTTGCCGTTTTCTTGTAAATTTGATATGACTATGAGATCATTTCTAAATTCTTTTAAGTTTTTAATAATATTTTATTTATCAATTTGATTTATTTTTTTTATTGATTTGTTATGGGGGTTGGAGTTAGCTTATGTATAGTGTTATAGTGTTTATGACATTATAAGCCCAAGAATTTATGTTCTACTATATATTTGTTTAATGATTTATAAATCATCAATAAATATGCCTTTAATTTATATTTAAAGACTTAAAGAATTAGACACCCTCGGAGACGATCCTGAGTAAGTACCACTTTGTTGTACATTACATATATATATTTTTAATGAGGTTCAGTAAGATAAAATCATGATATTACAAGCTTTATAGGTCTTCTATCCATCAAGCGAAGCAGAAGTGACCGGGTCTATGATGCGGCTAGTGTGACTAGCACTTTCTTAATTAAGATGCTTCTAGTTTTATGAACACATAATATCTATCAAGTATCCAGGGGGATCAAAAACAATACAAACAAATTGCCATTGACATAGTGATAATATTGGCATACTACGTATGTAAAGTAGAGTAACATTCTAACCTATTTCTTCTTCTTCTTCTTCATATTACTGTGGAGAGCCCGTTAGAACCGAGGAAGAGTCCACAATTTAAATACACATAAAATACAAAGCATCACAAACAACAATTATAAACAGGTGACAGAGTGTCACTTTAGGATTTTAGACCAGCCCTTCAGTGACGATTTAAAAGCCTGAACTGTAGGGGCAGTGATGGAGGCCTGGTCCAGGGTGTTCCACAGCCTAATGGCTGACGGAAAAAAAGAATATTTGTAGACGTCGGTGCTTGCATGTGGGACATGCAGCTTGAGCTGATGGCATCGGGTAGAGCGGGACACCTGTTGGATTCGGCCTGGCTGAGTGGACATTTCCACGTGGCGGTTCACGATCTTGTAAATAGTGGTGACCTTGTTTATCGCTCTGCGGTGATGTAGGGGCTCCAGTTGGAGTTGGGCCACCAAAGCTGAGGCGCTAGTTTTAAGGCCGTAGTCCTGTAAGATACGACGTGCCGCACGACGTTGGGTCATCTCCAGCTTAGATATCATGTGTTGTTGATGAGGATCCCATAAAGTCCCATATTTGTACTTTAATAAACAATTTATAACTATTGAAACGATCAAAGTAAAAAAAAATACATTCTTTTTTACAATGGACCTAATATTTAAATTTATCCTTTGTCAATGCGTCCGGGTAGTATTTCATTTTACAATTATTTCAACTTAACACCAATTAATTACTTATTTTGCTACGTAATTTTTATCATGTATTTTAGAATTGATAAATCTTTTTCATTCATTTACTTTTTTTTTTCTTTTGAACCGTTAGGCCTAAAAGTAAAATTAAATCCCTATATTTAATTATTTTAAAAAAAAATATCATGATTCATAAATGAAAATCGGGAGTGCAGAGAGTGGGGTTTTAAAAGAAACGAATGACTACAATGTGTTTTGTTAAGCTAGAAAAAAAGCAACAATATTACAATACAAAGTGTACTGAAAACGTTACTTTCGATATTTAGTCCGGAGTGGGGAATTTATTAATTTATATCCATATATATACATGTCTATTTTGAAACCTTACGTTCCATGTATAGTCAATACAAATTTATAACCAGTTTTATCTAAAGCTATTATACATTTACTGATTTCAATTACTAATGTTGTGATAAATTCATTGTTTGGTGTTGTTTTTTTGTAAATTTCATTAGACTATCATAACATTTCGAAAAGTCTTTAATGTTTTCTATAATATTTAATTTAGACATAATTTGTTTTCGTCCTTTTGTTTTCATGAGGGTTGGATTTAGTTGATGCATTGTGATTATGGCATGATAAGAACAACAACTTATTTTGAACTTAATACTTGTTTAATGATTTATAAATGATCAACAACTAAGCTTTAATGTTTATTCGAATTACAGCTTAAAAGATGTGGATCCATGGTAAGTAGAATGCTGTTTTTTGTGTAAAAAATTGTTTTTCAATGAGGTTTACTCAGATAAAATCATACATTTTCAAACTTTATATGGTTTCTTTCGTAAATAAAGTAAAAAGTCATTTTCAAATTGTGTGTTCCATTTGAGCAATTGAATCAGAGTTGACTGGGTATATTACGCAGAACATATGGGGCTACAGTAGCAAACACCTTCTTAATATGTTATTGGATTTATTAACTACATTGTGTATATATAAAATCTAAGGGGTGGGGTGGAGGGAGATCTTTCTCTATACCTGATGAATTCGAAAGTATTTTTAACTGAAAATTTACACGCGCTAAACTAGTTCATCTTTAGGTTTATCTGTAAGTGTAGTTACGTACAATGCGCACATTTTTTAATGCTTCTATGGATACGGTACACAAGATACATCACAGTAACTATTGTAGTTAGACTAGCAACAATTGGTACACTAAATACACAACTTAACTTGTGTAGATGTTTGCTCCTTTACAATGTTTGCTCACAGTACAATTATCTGTTAGTTGATAAATTGCAACAAATTATTTAAAGCTTTATATTTGTTAAATGATTTAGAAATCACCAACCACTAAGCCTTTAATTTATATTGACAGGCTTACAAACGTAAAAGGCGTCGGAGGCTATAAAATGTAAGTAGGCTACCACTTAGGTTTTTTTTTTTTAATAAGGCACCAACGTAAGTTAAATGATGAAGTGACAACCTTTATATGGCTCTAGTCTTATTAAAACTACACAGTATCTATCAAGTCTGGGTGGTGTTAGGGGGGAGGGGTCTATCTCCATAGCTAATAAAATTAAAACTTTTTCAAATGAAAACGGTCTACGGCAGGGATCGGCAACCTTTTGATAAAAACGTGCCAAAGTGGGATTTCTAATTCATTCAGCGTGCCAACAGCCTAAAAGTAATTCTTCTTTAGCATTCGAATTCTTGAATTGCTTTTTGCGAGTCTTTCGCGTGATATTGAAAAATCACTCTGCGTGCCAAGTTTGGCACGCGCGCCGTTGGTTGCCGACACCCTTGTCTACGGGATTATTTAAAAAAAAAATATATTACAATATTTTACTAGTTGATTGCAGTGAAAAAAATTTCAATTTTATTTTCCAAAAATATTTAGCTAACTTTGTGGACATTTATTGATCTCCTATTAATAACGGCACGCTGGCCGAGCGGCAACGCGTTCGACTGGCGTAGGGACGGTCCTGGGTTCGAATCCTGGTGAAGGCTAATATTTTTTCCCGGGTCTGGAGGGTGTCCCTGAGTCTACACCCAGCTCTGATGCAAACTTGAGCTTATTTGAGGTAAAGTAAAGGCGGTTGTGGCATTGTGCTGGTATGCCGTGTCCACAGAGACTGGTGAACGCTGCATCACCAGCCTTATGATCAATTTGGACCGACGAGATACTTTACCACTCACTTCGTAACTAATATATGTTATTCATAAACAAATTGTCTGGATAGAAAGAGAGATGGTGGTGGAGAGACAGACAAGCGAAGATAACAAATTCTTTTAAATTTTTTTCGTTTTCGTAGATTGAAGAGAGGCTCTTTGACAGACGAAGATGATCCTAACTAAACAAAGCTAGAAGTGGCAAGGCATGTTCTGAAGCAATGTAATAAGTTTTTGTACATTCAAACCATAAAATTTAAAATCACGTTAATCATGTTAATTACCAAAGACAATAATAAAATGGAACGCTTGCTCTCTATTTTTAAAGCTTTGTTTCCGTACGCATCCAATAACGCTGTCTTAAATGACTTCTACGCTCCTACGTTTGCCTGAATGTTTCCGCTGTATACAACTTTTGATGTTTGATTTTATTTTTTTAATGAGAAAATCATAGCGATTAAATAAAACGGAAGTGTACAATACAGACAGGAATCGGGAATTCCAAAAACAAGTCATTCGAGTCGTCAAATTGCAGAAATATTAAAGCAAGCTGTCCATCTTATTATAGTCTTTGGTATTACGTCGGAACTGTTAAATAGGTCTCATTCTGTCTAAAAAAAAACTGACTGGATAGTTCTAAACGAGTGGATTCGGAGAACCGACTTTGCATTGCTGTCTTCTTAGGCTTCACGCATTACTTTCAATTCCATAGTTAATATCCATAGTTATAAGGTATGAATAGTCGCATTCGTTTGTTCAATATGAGTTCTAGTTTCAACTATTGGATTAGTGAAACAGAAATCAACAATGTCTTGCATTATACTACTCAGGATTTTTTCATTACTCTTTCGATTATCCGAGTTTCAGAATTTCTTACATTTGTATTTCTTTTGATACTGAGTGTTCCTGTGGTTAGTTCACGGGACTGTCAACTGACACTTCGGGGGTTCTTTAACTGCCGCCGACCAATCCCTGTCGCCCTGTAAGAGTTTTTGGACCTAGTCGACGTATTAATCTTCTAGAGCCCACGGAGCATGCTAAAATTGCATGGATAGATGCGCTATATAAAAGTAGAGTACCCTACGACCTAACTGATCATAGGGCTGGTGAAGCAGCGTTCACCAGTTTCTGTGACCGCGTTACACGAGGGGATGTGTGGCCAGCGCAATGCCCAGCCGCCTTTACTTTACCCCAACTAGTGTCAGGTACCCATTAGTCTAGTCTGCACCAGGATTCGAACCCATAACTTTCGGATACCAGTCGAACGGCAGCACTAGGCCACCGTATACATTATGACAACGACACGACGAAAAGGCTTTGTTATTACTTTGCAATTTTGTCGACAAAAAAACAACAACATAAAAAAAAACAACAACATGTAGATACAAAATCTGAAGCTATTTTACAAACCATTATGTTATAATAGTTATTTCTAGTTATATGTTTTGATTAACTGCTAAATTTATCCCATAACAAAATGTATGCTTTAGGGAAAGCAAAAATAATAAACAGTTTAACATTTATACAAGTATTAAAATAAATAATAAAAGTGTATTGAAATTAAATTATTTGTAAGAAACGTATTTCTAATCCAACATTCTCATTTTGTTTTCAGAATCTAAATTAGATATAAATTTTTCTATTGGCTTTCACTTGACATGATGTTTATCAAATCAATAAAAAGTAATAAAATTGAATTTGAAATATTTGTCTTAATTTATTGTAAGTATGTGTATATTGTTTAATTGAATAAGTACAGGACATTCATTTATATATAAATATATATACATTTGTAATGTTTAATATTTATAACGTCAATATACTTTACATAAGCATTTGTATTTTTCTATTCGTTAATTCTCAAAAAGTGTTCTAGCGATCTATGCTCATAAACAAACATTCGATCATTGATTTCATTTTCAGAAAATCTGATTTCAAAAGCTTTACGGCGAGACTCTTATCATGAACCAATCAACAGTTTAAGTTTCAATAACACTAACATTAAATCTAATACACTTTAGAGTTTTAATAAAATAGAGACAATTTACTTTACCATATATATAATTACCATGAGTTTGTTTATTTATTTAGATGTTTGTTTCTGCTCTATATTCTCCTAAGCCGTTTGACTTATCGGGTTAAAAATTAAATGTATAAATTGGAAACGTCATCCAAAAGAAATTTTTATTTTATCAACAATATTGCTTAATTCGTTAATTTATTTTTTTAAATAAATTTAAACCTATTACTAATCACCGTATGTTAAGGTTATACAATGGGCGCAGTTTCCCCTTGAAATGCTTTCAAATTTAGTGTGTGGTCGGGACCGGGTTTTCCCGTACTGCGAAATATTGCTGTCTACTTTTTTTATTATTAACTTTTTTTACTGTTTGGTATTTGTTTTCTTATTCTTTCTTTTTGATAGTATTATTGTTAGTTTTATATTATTAATAAGAAGTCAGAAGCTTGACAGCAGCAATCCATATGCATATAGTGTAAAATGGCAGCGACATACAGTACATACTCGCGTAAAGGTCGCACCCTTAGTTTGGGATTATTTTTCTTACATGTTGTCATTGACCCGCATTGAAGTTGCACCCCTAATCTTGAATCCACATTTTTTAAAATTTATATTTTTTTACTATTCTTCTGCAGATCGACTATTTTTTGTGGCAATTTTTTAAAAATAAAAGTGCGACTTATACGCGAGTATATACGGTAGATTCCGTTCCGATCTATTTATAGATCAGTGACACATTAAGTTTTAGACACAATTTTGTTTTTATCGGTAAGTGCAGTGGAAATGTTTAGTTTTCCCTTCCTTCGATAGATCAGTGCCTTTCTTCACATTGCTCAAACCAATTTATTAAGAAGTGGCAATCCATTGCTTTTATAGATCAGTGATATGAAAATGTATTTCAGTGTATAATTTGATAAATTTGCATTAGATCGAGTTTTCACAAAGCAATACACTTATCTCCCTTACTTTGTGTACATTTGTTATGTATCGAGGCTTAACTTTTCTTCTGATTTTTACGCCAATGAAGTCAACTCTTCTGCTGAGTGGTAAACAAATAAATGACAGGTCTAACACAAAAAAAAAAATACTTTTCTATGATGTATATATACATGTTAACTAAAATTGAATATTTAATATATACTTTTATATAAATGCGAACATTTTTAACTGATTAAGAAATGCACATAAAATTAAATTGGCAGAAAAAAAAAATAGGCAAGGGAGGTAGCTCAAATAATTTTAACTACAATTAGTCAGCTTCAGTTGTTCTTCTTGGTATTTGTTACTTTCATCATTAAAAAATTCATAACTTTTGTTTTTATTTTTTACCCAATTTTAATAAATAATATTCTAGCAAATATAAGTAATTCTAAAACAAATTTATTTGTATTATAAATTTGATAAACATAAGAGACTTATTTAATACAAATCTAAACTCCTTAAATGCAGAAAAACGTTAATTTACAACTGTTTAATGTAACGTTTAACGTAGTAGTCAGGAATTGTTGGACAATTAGGATGGGGTTAAACACAGTAGAGTAGCCATGGGGGGGGGGAGCAAGGGGAGCGGCCGCTCCCCCTACGACCATTTTCGAAAAAAAAAGGCCTTTTCGGGAAAAATACTGTAATAATTTAAGCAAGCCAGTTTCTTATACTGTTTCTAATATTTTTTTTAATTTAAACTGCATTTAAACAATTTAATTTGTTACAATATGATTAATAAACCTTGTTAGATCTAGTTAATTTTAGTTTAATTTAATTTGATACGAAGTGAAGGTCACACTCTAGTGCAGGGGTCGGCAACATTTTGCTAATGGTGCGCCAAGCTAGGATTTCTAAATCATTCAGCGTGCCAACAGCCTAAAAGTCAACCTGCTCTATTATACGTCTTTTCTTATACGGCAAGTAGGCCTAAGTAATTTAAAATCCATAGCATGACAAATGACGAAAGCAAAGGAACTCTATAGAGAAAATCGTTAAAGCGTTTTATATTTAATTTAAAAAATAAAGTGTATGTGATTATCTTCCTTTTTATTAGCATTTATACCAAATAAAAAATGTTATTACCAAACTTTCACATTTAAATTAAATTAATGGCAACTATTTTATAAAGGTTATCATTTGGTTGTCAAAATACATATATATGAACTGCTAATATTGATTATAATATTGTGTTCTCAGTTTAACTGAGATGCTTTTTAATTTATTCAAGTTATACCTAGTGTCAATAATGAACATAGTGTCGTTAAGCGGCATTTATACAAAGTAATCATACAAACTGGGTAGTTAATGTAATGTTCAAAAAATGTGCATATAGTATATTAGTCATTTAATATTTATATAATTTTCAACTACTTTTTGACAGTTTGGTCATTATAAAGTTATAAGTCGTAGACCATTTAGTCTTTCATAAAATAAAAATTAAAAAACATAATATTAGCAATATTATCGGAAATAAAAGTAGCTAACTATTTCCCTTTAATTAACATAAAGATTGTAAATTTGATTCAATAGTGATGCCAAACAAGTTATGTTTTGTAATATAACAAATATTACTGACTAATTATTATTAATTCTTTACGTAAACTAGCGTTGTGGTATTCATTATAAGATTTAATTATTAGAGATAAACAATTAATTAACGTTAAACAGTTGTAAGTAAACATTTCCTTCATTAATTATGTGTCCATTCAACCTTAAGGAATTTATCTCTTTAAAAATGTGGCACATTTCGATGCCCATTTCATTAGAGGTTTAAAATTCAACTGGCTACGTTTTAAAATCGCCAATATCCCTACAATTACTATAAAAAAAGTAAGATTAAGCCAGTTATGCTTGATTAGACATGAAAAAATCAATTTGAAAGTCTTGAAACTCCGCTTTGAGTGCTTCGATGTGCTTCTCAAAAAGCCATCTATCTTAATATTGTATGCCTTTTCATTCGGCAAAACATATAGTTAAAGGTTGTGAAATTGATTTCACTCAATATAAATATTACTGGAAAATATATTTGTTTTTGTTTTCATCAATAATAAAACACCTCTTAGAGGTCTCTCGCGTGCCTTAGGTTGCCGACCCCTGCTCTAGTGGATACCAGGTCATAAGCAGGAACTTAGAGTGGACTAGAACGATCAACCGTTTGTGCCTAACTTTTACGGTGATGTATCAGTGGTGCGTGGACACAGCAGAGTTAGTTCTCCGAGCCCGAAAAGAGTACGCTCGCTCGCATTCTAAAAAAAAAAGATGGGGTTCAAGTCTGGTGTACTCACCAAAAAGTAATAATGTGACAAAGCGCGCTGGCTTTCTTCTTCTCGGCCGTAAACGTGTAGAAAAAGATACCCACAGAATTTAAAGGAAAGAATAAAAGAAGAGAAATAACTTTTCTTTTAAATTTCGTTTGTTAAGGATATAGATATAACCGTCGGGCGTGGTGTTTTAATAGCTGAGATGAAATAATTAGAAAAAAATAGAGCGTAAATACCGTATCATAGAGACAGTGTTATGTAACATAGACAACATAGACACAGTAAATACAAATATTGAAACTGTATTTTTTTAACCTCTTTAAAAATGTCTATATTGGCGATTTATCTCGTCTTTCAAAGTTAAAAGAAGAATAATGCAGTCGTATAGAAGCATTCGCATTGATTCTCTAAAAACTTTTCGACACTAGATGTTCATCCCAAAAATGAGCAGTACATACAATCAATTTTGCAGAAATTCCCATCACTAATAGTTTCTAGTAAAAATAGTGGATGGTTTAAAAAAAAATACTGCACTATTATACAGTGTGTGTATCCTGAGGCACAGGATATTCTTATAACACTTGATACGTACGAATTCTTAGTTCTTCTGTTAATCTGGAAAAATCGCTAAAAGTGGGGTCTTTTTCCTAAAAGTTCTCTCCCCCCCTAGCGTCAAAACCTGGCTACGCCACTGGTTAAACAAATGACAGTGGATTCATGTTACTGGAGTTTGAACAAAGTCATCGACTGACCATCGCCAATACTCTTCACCCACACAAAAATTCACGAACTGTCACGTGGCAATCAACGGGAGGTTTAATCCCAAATCAAATAGAATTCATCCTTGTGCCAAAAAGATACAAATCTAGCATCAATAAGGCACAAACAAGGTCTTTCACTGTGGCAGATATTGGAAGTGACCATGACCTTGTCTTAACTAGACTAAAGTTGAAACTGTAGTCAAACAGAAGCAACAAAACTACTCGTATCCGGTTTAATCTTGATAAACTAAAAGAGCCGGAAGTAGCGGAGATAGTTCAGGCCACATTGGGTGGCAGGTTTGCAGCACTGGCCACAATCAACCAAGATGTTGATACCTTAGCAAATAACTTAAAAGAAGTAATAATTTCAACTGCAAAGTAGGTTATAGGAGGACAACAAAGCAGGAAACAACCATGGATTACTGACACGATACTTGACCTATGCGATGAGAGAAGAACATTAAAGAAAGAGAAAAATTCAAACCAGTTAGCATCGGATAAATAAAAGTTAAAAAATTCAAGGATCAGAAACGAGACAAAACAGGAAAAAGAAGATTGGGTCGAGAGTGCCGCACAGTGGAGGATAGTATTGCAGCTGACAATAGTAAGAAAGCTTGCAATACAATACGAAACCTCAACAAAAACACAACAGAAATCAGTATCAGTAATCGATTGCAACAATGGTCAGCTCCTTACTAAAAGCTCTTCAGTACTTGTACGTTGGATCGAATACTGCACCGAGCTGTATAATTACAAGACCGACACTGATACCATCACACCACAGAACAAACAAGAAAGATAGCCGAACGAATTACCAGTGCTTTTGACCGAGGTTGAGGGAGCAGTAAGAAGCTTAAAGGGAGACAAGTCTCCAGGAATCGACAACATTCCTGCTGAACTGTTGAAACATGGGGGCCATGCAGTAATGCAGTAAAAAAAACACAACAATCTGCCAAGAGATATGGAAAAATAAAAAATGGCACAGGGAAAGGACACTGTCACTCATAATACCATTGCATAAAAAGGCAATATGGAACAATGCCAGAACTAAAGGACAATCAGTCTCATCAGCCATCCTAGTAAGGTAATGCTAAAAATTATTATCCTTAACATACTAAAACCTTTGGCCGAAGAAGTACTGGCAGAAGAACAGGCAGGTTTCTTCCTAGAAAAAATCATGCAAGAAAGACTCGATGATTACCATCCATCAATCTCCATTGGGGGAAGACCCTATGCAGTCTAAGATTTGCTGATGATATCGACCTGCTGGTCGGGAGCAACAAAGAACTACAAGAACTCACAACAAGCTTGCAGATAGAGCAAAGGCACACGGAATGGAAATCAGTTCAGTAAAGAGTAAAATAATGATAAACACCACAGATACCAGAAGTGCAAACATCATATTGAACCAACAACAACTGGAAGAAGTCAATAATTTCAAATATCTAGGAGCAATCATATCCGCAGACGGACGCTGTGAGTTAGAAATTCGAGCAAGGATTGGGACTGAAATAGCGGCAATGGCTCGCTTAAACCTTAATCTGGACCAGTAAAAGCATTGGTCTCCCAACAGAGCTCAGACTTTACAGAGCCCTTGTCAGAACTATTGTTCTGTATGGATGTGAGACATGGACTCTTCTAACAGCAATTAAAAAACAAGTTGCAGGCGTTCGAAAATAAATGCATGAGAAAAATACTTCCAATCTCCTACGTATAACACAGAACTAATGCGTATGTGTGGGACATAATTTCCTCAATTGCAGGCCCTCAACAAAACATTATGGCAACAATTAAACGGCGCAAACTGACATGGTTCAGTCATGTGTTGCAGCAGAAAAAGCAATCCTCCAGGGCACGGTGGAAGGTGGGCGTGGGAGAGGCCGTCATCGGAGATGCTGGGGCGTTGGACAGGGCTGCAGTTGACTCAACTATTGACAACCGCTCAAGACAGGCAAAAGTGGAGAAAGTTGACTGCCGAAGTGTCCATTCGCTCCTCCCAACGACCACAACGGTCAAGGGATTGATGATGCTTATGCTAAACGTAAATTATTTTAATCCTCTAATAATTAAATATTGTATTAACGTATACCATAAAGTTGGATTATATAAAGAGACAATAATTAGTAAATAATTTTTTTTTTAAACACAAAACATAACTTTTTTGCATCTCTATCGAATCAAATGTGGAAAAGTGTTTTAATTAAAGGGGGATAATTAATCCGTTTTATTTGTACTAATATTTATAATGTTTCATTTTTTTTTCTTTCATTATAAAATAAATGGCTTTACAATTTATAACTTTGAAATGATCAAACTGTACAAATTGTTTGAAAACTACATATTATATGACCAAATAATGTATATAGGCTATGTATATTTTCAAACATTACATTAAACTACCCCTTTTGTATGATTACTTCGTATTTATTCCGTTTAATGATAGTAATTTCAGCTTCGAGCTCTATTAAAAATATTAAAGGAAATATCAAATAAACTGTGATAATATTATAATTAATATTAGCAGATGTTACATCCTCATTTTGACTATAAAATGTTAAGACAAATATTACCAAACATTTTTTAATTTGAATATTTAGTCAACAAAGTTTGTATTTAATATAAATGGAAATAAAGAGGATGATAATCACAAGCACATTAATTTTGTAATACATATAAAACTTTGTAACGAGTCATTTTATGCTGTTTGCACACTGAATGATTAGGAAATCCTAATGATTAATTTGGCACACTGTTAGCAAGAGATTTGCCGACCCCTGCTGTAAGGCATGACTCCTTGGCCAAAACCATCCTTCAGGGTAGAGCGGAAGGAGCATGCATAAAAGGTCGCCAGAAAAAAAAATGTTTGGAAACAGTGGACCGAACTACCTGTTGATACACTTCTGCACTCGGCCTTTGACCGGGACGAATGGAGAAATCTGGTTACGTGCACTGTCGTAGCAGCCCCATGACGAAAGTCACGTGCCTGATAATAATGATGATGATACAAGAAATTTGGGGTGTTTTCCCAGACATTGGTGAACTATGTTTTACTTGTCCAACAGCAAACTCTATGCCTTTGATCTGACGAATAGGGCTATTCATCCATTATGACTATGGGTATTAACTCTAGTGTTGCATGTAATGTGTGAGGTTGCTAAAGTGAGTTATGTAAAGTGGGCTATTTGACTCATCCTGTGTAAAAACTAGCCAGTCAGCTTTTTAGACAGATTTAAACCCGTAGACCAGTCGCAACATAATACTTAGATTATCGTGATCGTAAATCTAGTAGTTAAAATCAACATTAAGTTCTTACATTGTTCCAGAAAATGCTTGTCACATATTGCTTTTTTTAGGTACAATCATTGTTTAATCTAAAAAATTTCTAGATTATTTTATTTTTTTTGCATATCCGCGGATTTACCGTATTGGCTAAAAGGCTGGTGTAGATATGTTGACTTGGCTCCTTCACAACGGCAAACATTATTATTGCGTCGCCACTACAATACCAGTAACTTTTACTTATCCAAGACTAAAATAATGGAGCCAAAATAAGCAGGATACTCTCGTTTATGCTTGTTGCGCCACAATCAATGTTCGTCCAACTACCATTGATTTGATACTGTTATGTATCCTATGTACAGTGTCCAAACAAATGTATGTTTCTTGTATGTATAATATACTTCTGTCACCCTCAAATTGCGGTAATTTATTATAAGAAAATATATAAACGTGAATAGTGAGATGCTGTATGTTGGATATTTAAAATGTAATGTTACGTCCAAATCTCATTAATGGACGACACTGTTACTGGCTTTTTATAAAATACGCACAGGTTCACGGGTATGTCTGTAAACACACATCACATTTATTCTCTGTTTATTCCTTTGTCCTTCCCCGCCTTGTGGTCTTCGAGAGAGTGCAAGACCAGTAAAACCATTTCATGGTCTCACAAGCTTTTCGTTTCTCCACAACTGCCTTACAATTTCCCTAAGTAAACAATCATGGTGTTGAAGCCTCTTGCCTCCTAGATCGTCAACATCGCGCAAACATCTTGTCGCTGCTATGTTTTCAAGCTACGTAATAATGACAGTGTAATGACACACTGTGATTTTAAGCGAAACTTTGTTCCTTTTTAATAGTTTTAATTGAATGTATCAACTTGGATGCTTTAATAAACACTCATTGCAACGAGTCATATTAAATCATTAACCATCAATTACGAAATGGCAATGATAATTTGTTTAGTAGTTGTTACCTTAAAGATATAACTAAACCATGTCTTCAATGTAGATTAAAGGGCAAGACTATGTTTTAAAAAAAATAGAGGTAGCCATGTTAAAACAATCCTTTGATGACAAAGAAATGAGAGAGTATGACATTCGACCTTTAACCTGCTCAAACACTGTTATTTTTTATTGTTAAAGTAGCTATTACACCAAAGTTTACGCTAATGACTCATACTATTTGACTAGATCTCCACAAGCACAAACAATTACAAAAGAATGACATAGATACTCATTTTAATAGATGACTTCAGTTGTGGACAAAGAAATCGATTTGTTTATTTGATGTTGCTAAGGAAGACTGTCAAAGTCGTATGGCTGCTAAATAACCGATATGCCTACTCTACAATCATACGTCATACCTAATATCTTACGCAGTAGCTATACAATTATAAACTTAACGAAAAGTTTACGTATACAATTATAATGTCTCTTAAAAAGTTAGTGATATAATGAATTTAATAGGAAATAAAAGTGTGTGTGTATGAGTTGACGAAGTTTGTGTCATGTATTTGAAATCAAACATTTGCTACCGAATATAATATCATTGTTCATGAACAATGGAATCTAGCAGTCTACTTCAGATCAACATATCTTCAGATAATTCAGGGAGTCTACTTATAAGTTATGAAGTTTATAGAATATTTAAAATAACTTTACTTATATGCGCCTTTGCGATAATTTCAGTCATTGGGATAATTGGGAATGCCGTCAACATGGCGATTTTTGTGAGACTGTCTTTGAAGGACAGCACGACTGTTGGTTTCTTTACCTTGTCCTTTACAGATTTTGCCAATTCTCTATTGGAACTCTTCATTTCCGTCACGTATCTG
The DNA here is from genome assembly GCA_949126835.1 of Anisus vortex. Classification (NCBI taxonomy): domain Eukaryota; kingdom Metazoa; phylum Mollusca; class Gastropoda; family Planorbidae; genus Anisus; species Anisus vortex. The sequence goes on from OX421501.1 coordinate 4,429,127, forward strand.
CTCAACGAGATTCTCCCGGATTGCCCAGTAGATCTCTGGGCCTAAGCCTACGTCGGCTTTGGCTGGGCGCTGTATGCCGGGTACCTCATCTCAGGATGGGTAACTGCCGCAATGGCCGTGGAGCGATGCTTCTGTGTCGTCGCCCCTTTTAGGGTTAGGCATATATTCACTAAGGGTCGCTTTATTATGATCGGCATTATCATTTACCTCGTCCACATAACTATTTTCATACCCGTGTACGTAGCAGAAAAAAATGCAGTGGGTCAACTTACACGACTCGTGTTCCAATTGCACATTGACGCATACTTTATACTATACCGTCATCTTCACAGATTTCACGTTATACGTTGAAGCAGTTATAGATACCTTAGCGGGCATCTTTCTTTTCATAACATCCCAGGTGGTACTCATGGTATGTTCTCTTTGGATGACAATTTCTCTAAGAGCCTCGTCTTCAGTGCGCACCCACCACATACCTCCTAAGTTGAGCTTATCAAGTATTAAGGCAACAGAATCAAAACTCACAACTCATGAAGTGAAATTGATAAAGATGGTTTTATCACTAGCCGTTCTGCAAAACATAAGCAACATTCCCAGGCTGGCTCTGATCATCTTCTATCACGTATATCTAGGAATTTATCAAGGAATGGGAAATACAGAGGGCTTCAAATACCTCACTTTAATTGTCTGGACCATGGCTTCTTTTTGTAATCAACTGTGTTGCACTAGTAACACTTTTTGTTACTACTTCCTCAACTCTAAGCACAAGAAAATGTTCAGAAATATTTTTTGCACAGGCAGAGATTGAGTGTGTGGATATTTAAGTATTAATTACACTTTTACAAACCATTTGTGGCACAAATAAAGCATTAGCAATAAATGATGATTATGTATAGTGCATGTATATTTTGTATTTCTATAAATCATTTAAATTTGCTAATATGCATGTTGGAATGTGTAAGGTTGGTATTAGTTTACTCTTTTTCTGTGTGATTACCGTCCCTTGTAAACTTGTGGTCACGTTGTTTTGGTGACCCTGCGTGACCCTTGTCCGTTTGGCCTGAGCGATAGCGGGGGAAGGGACGGAGTGTGTTTCTGTCCATGTGGTGTGTAGGTTACAGTAGATAAAGAGTGACTGTTATGCTGTGTTTTTGTTAGTTACTTATGCCTTTCTCCCCACCTGGGACATAGGCCGCCAACAAGAGTCCTCCGGGTATCCAGATCCTGGGCCAATGTCTCTATCTGACCCCAGTTAAGCCCTAGTTTTTTAACATCTATATCGCGCCTCCATGTGTTTCTCGGCCGACCTCTTTTCCTTTTGCCTTGGGGGATCCAAGTGAGCGCTTGCCGAGTGACACTGTTTTTTTTTTACTACTTGTGTTTAAATAAATTCCGTATGTTGTACTTGTGTTATAGTCTATCTCTGTTTCTTATCACATTAAAGTTGTTGTACCAGATGTCGTTTTATTAATCGCTTGGATGAAAGATGGGGCTTGATTCGAGCTCATGATTCGAGCACTACATCCAATCCCGTCCTCTTCGCTCGGCTTCTGACGCATTGACTATTCGGATCCCTCGCGCGAAGCTAGTGTTAGCTGGCCAACGTGCATTCTCCTACGCGGGCCCGTTCCGCCTGGAATCCCCTTCCACTCCAGCTTCGCCAGAGCCCTAGCTTCGACACCTTCAGGAGCCGGCTAAAAACTCACCTATTCCAGTAGCGTACTGTACACCAGGGATCGGCAACCTTTTGATAACAGTGTGCCAAAGTATGATTTCTAATTCATTTAGCGCGCCAACAGTCTAAAGTCATCCTGCTGTAGCACTAAATTTCTTGTAGAAGAGACTTGAATAGACTTTTAAGGCCACTTTCAAGTGCCATTGAAAATCCCTTGGAGCGCCAAGTCTTTCATGCGTGTCGTAGGTTGCCGACCCCTGCTGTTCATAATATATACATTTTCGTCTGTTCTTCGTTGTTTGTACTTTGTCTGTAACTGTTGGCAGCGCATAGAACGGTCTTTAACGGGAACTGCGTTATATAAGCATTATTATTATTATTATTTAGAGTAAAATAAAGTTATTCAAAGAGAAAGAACCTCTACGCTAGACAGCAAGATGTAACAATGCTTTTCAGCTTAGAAATAACTCTAGGCCGATGCCTTTGAGACACAGTCCGATAGTCATGCTTTTATACCTCTCCCGAATAGGGATTTCTCTATTGTGGCTGGGCTTAATATAAGCGGTATTATAAGCGGCATACTACCACAGACCATCCATGTTATGCATGTAACGAGTGTTGAAGCGATTTTAGCTCCAAACTCTGTCTTAGAGATCTATGTTTTAAAAAAGCAGTTGCATCGTGTCTTTAACTAAACAAAGACTTTAATAAGATACCTTGCAATATTCTTAGATCTCAAGATTCGTGTTTTCCCTGCGCAGCAATAAACTCAGTCCAAAAGACTTTCGTTGTTTACAATTTTCGATTTTAATCTTAATTTGAGTTCTAATCTTATATTACAGTCACTCCTTCTATAAAAGCATTCTTCTACAATTGTACATGAAAAGTAATGAAATGACAAGATTTAAAATTGAAAAGATTTACTTTTATAAATGAATGGGCCGTATTGCTGCTGAGAGTTAACACCCTTGCCCCTTTTACAAGTCAATCTTTTATGACTGACTTGTAAATTACAAGTCAGTCATAAAAGATTGACTTGTATAAGGGGTAAGGGTGTTAACTCTCAGCAGCAATACGGCTCATTAGATACAAGTTTTAATTTACCGCTAGATTAATATTCCTTCAATTCCTCTGACAACAACTGGCAACTAGGATTGCCTTAATTTTCCATAGATCAAGTCAAAGCTAATCTCTAACCTGGAAGTCTATAGATCTAATTCAGTTTGTGATCGGAAATTCCGAAACAGGAGTTTTTGATTCATCAAATTGTAGAAATATCGAGGCAGCGATCCATCTCATTAGAGTTTTTAAATTAAACAAGGGCATAACTTTGGATTTCGCGCACTTAAGCTATCGCTCCTTTTATCCTGGCAGGAAACGTGATTCTTTTTCTAGACATTAAAGAAGTGACATCGTAGCTTAATTGTTTTCACATTTATAATTTTAGAAATACAACACAATAACGACCTGTTACAATTGTTACATAGTGCCTAATACGGGAAAACACATTGCTTATCTTTTCTCTCCCCAACGCAAGTTTTGTAGGCGGGACTAGGATTTCCATTTCCATTTATGGTAGTCATTTTGTCTGTTTATTAACGACAGCAGAAATTCTAAGAAATCCACTTTTGTGGCGTCTGCAAATTCTGGAATAGTTTAGTACTACGTTGAGTGGAGATCATGTTAGACTGTTAGACTATCGTTTTTTTTTTATAGTCTAAAGCAAATGGTACCAACATTTTTCCCCCTCAATTAATGGGCCTGTCTTTCGCCTTATTTAAGGCGTTTCGCGCACAGTTTGCCAGAGAGTTTCGAGATAATTTCTTTTCAGTCTGTTAGATTGACGCTTGTGTTGGCTCTGTTTTAATATTGCTATAGACTATAGATAATATATTTATTGCACATACTCGCAAATGCTGGATTTACCACCTGAATTAAAATATCTTCTTGATTGAATCAACTGAAACTTCCTTGTCATATGTCAAGATACGATTCTATTTTATTGTTTACAATATATATTTATTTACCACTACGACGTCAAGGAAAGGAATGGTTAAAACAAAAATCCTGAGTTTTTCCCAGGACATTGCGGAGTACGTGTAATGCTAAAGTATAAATAATATAAACCAAAGTCTACCCTAAGACTAACGAGGATTAACAAAAATATTTACACGACTCTGACCACAAGGGGATTGTGGTCGTAGCACAATGCTCAGATAAACATGAGAACAAAAACTCTTTCCTTATAAGTGATAATTTATCACTTATGCATATAAATACTCTTTCTTCATGCGTGGCATCCGGGCATGGAATGGGTTGCCTGAACAAAGCAGGAAATGCAGTAACTTAAAACACCATTTAAAACACTAATAGAAATGCAGGACTAGAGTCAAAACCACGGATGTGCGTAGGACTCAATAATCGTATTTATAGAAGGAGCATCTGTAATGTATAAGTAGAACAAACTTTTCCCATAACTCAAAGACCCGGTATGTTCTTTTGCAATCGAAAGTCGTGATTAGTCAATTGCGCATTTCTTAAAACGCTTGTAGATTCAATCAATCCGTTTTGCAGTTGGTTTCATTTTAATTCTTCTCTTTTAAAAAGAGGGCTTAACCAATTAATTTCGCTTGTTGAAGATCATTAAGTGCTTCAAGGTGTTGACAATAACTGTAAATGTCTTCGTCAGTTTTCTCCACAGTTGCAAGATCTTCGCATCCAAGGCTGCATTTGTACATGAGAAGTTTTTGAAAAAAATTCCAAAATATTTATTTTGTTTTAATCATAGTGGGTTTATCTCCCTGCAATAGACGTATTTGTCACAGGACGAACACTCTATCACATATAACTTGTAATACAAAAGAGGCTCCTCTTCAATAAACTGTTTAATGCATGTTCTAAACACTGTACAACACTGTCATTCACATATACTCTGGCCACGTCTTGAGTTGTTGTTAGTCAACTACAACTCCAATATTCAGGACTCATCTCACGACTTTTCAGTGTGCAGTCCAATTGTCAACTAAAGTCTCTCTTGGTTTCTGCGTTGCTATATCAACTTTACATACTCTCTACAATTTCATGCTATAGTGCACTATTGCACAATCAATATCATGCACACCTTATAAATTATTTATCCCTTATAAAAAAAACTCATGCACATGCGCATGATACAGCTACTTGGAGCCACATATGAGAGCTAGATGCCAGGTGGGGACCAAAGGTGGGTGAACTGTTCCCAGAGGAACACGATATGTTCTCCACACCAGAGGTGCAACCCCTCCCAAGGCACCCCATACACCCCAAGTTATATTTCTAGTTATACGTTAGTTCCGGTGCACTATGATAGGTGAAAAATATATTGTCTTCTTTAAAGTGCATGTCGATATCAAGGATTGCTTTTTGTAAATATACATTTCCAAATTACAAATATTATTAGTATTACAAATATACCTTGTTTCTTGGCTTATTTCTGCTATTTTTTTTTTTTTTTTACAAAAAAACAACAACACATTACTTGTTTCTCCTCCAAACGTCAATTGTGTAATGTATTATCTTTATTTTCTCTAACTATGATATCATTTAACCCTTCCTGTACTGACCTACTTCTATCTATGCTGCCTTCAGTTCCGCTATATACACGCCCGGGACTGTAAGGGTTAAAACAATCAGTCAATAAAAACTGTGTAAACTCTATAGTAAAGAGCAAATGTCTGACGTTCTAATTAATTGAATTCTTAGTATTTTTTAAAGCGAATATATGGTTCATTGAAATCGTTCAACAGGCAGTAAATGTGTTAAACACTATACAATATAATATGTTAACCCTTACAGTCCCGGGCGTGTATATAGCGGAACTGAAGGCAGCATAGATAGAAGTAGGTCGGTACGGGAAGGGTTAACATTACTGATCGTACTTGAGTAAGATTTGAAGTCACAAGACGTAAAAACTAAAGTTTCTAGTACGTTTAAAAACTTTAACCACACGAAAGATATTTTATAACTTTTGAAGAGGGATTTTTCATTTCCTTTTTAATGATATGTTGTTGTTGTTTTTTGTTGTTGTTTTTTTACCGGTCATTAACTCATTAAAGTATATAGCACCCTGACTGTGCGTTTATCTAATTAATCTAATTAAAACAGATTCGATGTAAATTATTGACTGGTTAGGCGCTGTATTCGCGCAGCCCAATGCAAAAGTAAATATATATTTAAATTAATTAAGACCACTGCAGTGTATCAGTATTGTGCTTCTACGTCATGGTTTTGCGCGTGCTGTTTTGACCTCTCGAACCCTGTGACCAGCTGATCACGTGAGAGCCAGAAAAACAATAACTATAAAGCGTCTGTTAAACGGTCGTAGACAACAGAGCGTGTCGTGTTTTTTTTTCCTTTCAACAAATAACAACACATGACAGCCACTGTAATTCTAACTTTCTTCTAAGTCATTTTGGTTAAAAACACACATTCTCTAAAAAGCGAGATGTCCAGATTTTAGATTTTACGTGTGATATATGTGGAAATTTTAGTTTATATAGAACAAGCCGTTATGTGCCCGGTCCTCCGAACCGGCTAAAAGCTATGTTTACATACACTCTAACTACTCAAGCAGTTATAATGAGACTGCCCGCATGACCTACGACATGAATTTAAACGTGAGGTAATGTCTAATTTGCCCGCTACAACATAAAATTACCCGTTAAAATCATTACCCATTACCCATTATAACAATTAAAAAATTGCCCGTTATAAATTACGACGCAAATTAAAACGTAAATATATTTTGTTCTATTCATTGATAAAGAACATTCGACAGTATTTTTATTAAAAAAGAAAATGATTGTTTGATATGTTTTTTTACGACACGACAAACATTAAGTCGCAGACCTATGTTGTTTTGTTTTTGTTATTTGCTATTTATTTATTATTGTTGCTTTGGAAGCAAACTTAGAATTAAATTTTCTATTCAACATGTAAAACAATAACAAATGAAACCCATAAGAAATAATGTTTATAAAACGTATACGACACGAATTAAAACTTTAAAAAGTTAGTTCCGGCAATTTGAACATTGCCCGGCAAATTAAACATTGCCCGGTAATATAAACATTGCCCGGTAATTTAGACATTGTCCGGTAATTTAAACATTGCCCGGTAATTTAAACATTGCCCGGTATTATAAACATTACCCGGTAATTTAAACCTTGCCCGGTAATTTAAACAATGGTTGTTACCAAGGCGATAAGCCTAAAGTTATAATGAGATTTCCCGCTTCACAGTTAATATATACGGAAATTAATAAAACCCCACCCGTTAAAAAGTTTATCGATGTATACGTCACAAATTTAAATGTGAATGACATTTAGTACGCCCGCTACAACCGAAACGAACTGAAACGTGAAATATTTCCCGCTAGAAACGAATTGAAACATGAAATATTGCCCTCTAGAAAAGAATTGAAACGTGAAATATTTCCCGCTAGAAAGATTTTAATGCGTATACGCCCGCTTCAAACGAATTGAAAAAGCTAAAAGTTATGTTTACATACACTCTTACTACTCAAGCAGTTATAATGAGAATGCACGCAACAACTACAAAAGTTTATATTTCGTATACGACACGAATTAAAACGTGAATATATTTTGTTCTATTCATTCATAAAATACATTAGCAAACATTGAAGCAAAGTTAATTTTAAATGAATACGCAAAATTTGATGACGTCATAACGAAAAGCCGGCTAGCTATCTCTGCGCAAACTTTGATGACGTCATCCTGAAAAAATCTCAACGCCATCCTTTTTTTAATTTTTTTAGCGCGATCGATCGAAAAACTATAAAAAGTTGGAACGGCAATTTTAACATGAACCCAAAATATGTCGTTTTATTCGCGTTTTTTGACCAAACTGACCACTGCGGTCATTTTATTTTTTTTAAAACCTTGACAGTGTTCACCGCCGTAACGCAAAGAATATTTGTAGCAAATTTCACGTTTTTATGTCCAGTATTTAAAAAGATTATGCGGTATGTACATACCCAGCCAGCCAGCCAGCCAGCCAGCCAGCCAGCCACATACATACATACATATTCCTTTTGAGATTTATATATATATATGATGATTACATAAATTATTTTACAGCATGTCTGTCAACTTCGTTATGTATGCTATTTTTAAATAAAAATAAAATGCAAAATGACACTAAGTAATATTCAGAAGTCGAGTTAGTAAATGTCAATTTTATTAAAAAACTCATTTACAGAAAGAGACGTGTATAGTGGACCAACGCCAACAACTTATCCATCATTTCGTAAGAACTTATCCGTAATTTATACAGTTACTCGTGTTATCTTGAGGCATACGAATGTCTTGACTTAAGTCAGTCAGAAATATCAAATTCTAAACCAACTTGAAAATCCTTATCAAAATACAATACTCTTCTTCTTCTTCTATACTGTGGAGACCCCGTTAAACCCAAAGAAAAAAAAATCACAATGCAAGTATAAATTGATTGTGAATGCTCTTGGATTAAAAGTGTACATTACTACTTATAATATTTATAACATACAACAATAGTTTTAAGCTTAAGCCGACGACGACGTTTCATTTGCTAGTCCAACCATTCAGAAATGACTTAAAAGTCGGCATAGAAGAGGCAGTGATAGAGGCTTGGTCTAATGAGTTCCACAGTCTCATGGCTACAGGAAAGAAGAAGAATATTTGTAAACGTATGCAAACCTTATCTTTGAAAGGTTCTTCTCCAGGGTATAAGTCAAAGGTCATCGTCTCATAACAGTTCGCAACATACTGTTTTTAATAAAAGTTCTCTATGTTTAGAATTCAAAAAGTAATAACAAAAGGTATTACTGGTACAACAAATCTGGTTAAATAAAGAAGCTATTGTCCACAGAACTGTGTTTAGCTGTTTATCTTCCATCAAACTGGGTTCGGTACAGACGTTGTAGAAAATTGTAAGCACCAGCCTTGGCAGGTTGCATAGGGTCTGTAGAACTGCCAACGACAAAACCAGTTTAATCAGCTTCTTTTCTTTCGTTGTGAGATTCGACTCCATGATTTTAACCTTGACGAAGCTGTGGCCTTCAAATTCTCGATTTTTACGTACTTTCGACGAGATTTTGAGCGCATACGTCATCCAAATGGAGCAGACGAGAAGTAGAGCCTGTGATGCTAAAAATAGAAATAAGCCCGCAGTGATGTCTACCGCCTTTTCTACTTCAGCGGAAAAATCCGTAAAAGTGATAGTGTAATACAGCTTGTTCTCTAAGGTAAAGTTCGGCGAGGTGCCGCTTTCTGAGTCGACGGCAACCCATTCCATTTTCTCAGCAACGTAGATGGGCAGGAGGGTCCCCAGGTGGATGACGTATATTGTGACGACCACAGCCGCGCAGCGCCCCCTGGTGAACACCAGCTTCACTTTAAAAGGGGCGACCACGCAGAAGCACCTCTCGACGGATATCATGGCGGTTACCCAGCCCGAAACGAGATACCCCGCGTACAGGGCCCAGCCGAAGCAGACATAGGCCAAGGCCCACAGGTCCACAGTGCTTGATGGGAAAAACGTGTTGGTGAGGTAAATGGTGGACATCGCAAGTTCCAGCAGAGAAACGGCGAAGTCCGTCAAGGACAAAGCGAAAAGGCCAACAGTCATGCTATCTTTTAGAGACTGTTTCACAAAGATGATCACATTGAAGATGTTCCCAATCACACCGACAATAGAAATGATCCCAAAAGCACAAATGCTGACTGACAATTCAAATATTTTAAACACATCGGAACTTATGAGTCCTATCAAATTCTCAGACGATATGTTTTTAGAGGAATCTAGTACACTTCTGCTCATAATGGCGTTATGTTGGATTTAAATTCAATTTTAAAAGTGAAGGCTGTTTTTGCTGGAGTTTAATGGGGATGGTAATATATTTGTATTGGGGCAAAAGTTTGACAAAACACTATTTATAGCTTTTCAAAATACATAATATGTCAAATGAAAATATACAAGACTAGATTATCAAGCGATTGTGAGTGAGCGAAGCTAGAGTTATCTAATGTCCCACTGATGATAAACATTGTAAAAATAACTAACATATTTTAAAAATAACACACATGATTTTGAGATTGCAGGTCTTTTGTGAATCTCATATATATATATATATATATATATATATATATATATATTGTTATTATGAAATCATTGTTTCTCCTTTTATATATATTCACCTCTAATTTATTTACACAATTTACACCTATCTCGAAATATGTATATTATATCTATTCCTATAAATCATGTATAATGTTATTGTCTTGCTGCATGTGTCTAGTATGACTTTATTTTAAGCGAGCTTTTTATATTGTCAGAAATAATACAATGATTAAGACTTTGCCGTTTAATTGTACTGCTTGATCATTACTGATAACTCAACTCTTTGTGCTTTCTCTTACAAATCTTTGTACATTAATTACACGCGAATATTCTCACCGTTTACTTCTTTCCAATTAAAAATAGAGTACAGGAACTTCACAGATCTAGTCATCCCTGGGCTGGGCTATTATTGATCACGTGTCGTGTATAGGCACGTGACAAATTTGCTATAACATTTTTTAATGACACATTTCGTATCTTACCATTTGTTTGTTTAGTTTTTTAATTGTAAGCTAGTGCACTCTTGTAGATTGTATAGTTGCATCATGGTGGATAATTTTAGTCGTGGATACAATGTTATTAACCAAATTTAATATATCATTAGCGTATTTTGTGTAGGCCTACAGTTTGAGCCAGTGAATTATATTTTACATTTTATAAATTTAATGATATCTAAGATGAATGAAACAAAAATATGTTTAAAACCATTGAAATGTAAAAATAAAGTATTTTTGGTGCGTGTAGTATTTTTAATTACTGTAATAATTCTAGCTTTTTACGCACAATATTATCGACGTTTTATTTCTTTTTTTCTAGATCAAAGATATTCAAAGGCCGGGCTTATTCACATTAGCTTGATCTACTGTAAACATTGCCTTAAGCTAGATGTTCTTTAGGTCCGTGTTTGCTAGTTCCATGTTAACCACATTCTAGAAATGTCCTTTATAGTGGGTGGTGACTTTACTGAAGTATCTATAACTAGTAAAACGTTTCCCGTAAACCAGGCGGCGATATAATCTAATCACTACACAAGGAAATAAGAATCTCTGTGTGTTTAACATGATTTTCTAACTACAGAACAATAACATAACATAGTACATATAAAGTACTATATCAGTCGATTACGCCTCTACCTGATATTTCGTGTTGTTAGAACCAAAGACTATAATGAGATGGACCGCTTGATTTAATATTTCTGCTATTTGATGAATCGAATGACTTCTTTTCGGAATTCCATATTCCCTTTAACATACTTTGTATAAAGCGGAAATATTTTGGCAAACGTAGGAGCGTAGAAGTCATTTAACAGCGTTATTGGATGCGCACGGAAAAAGAACATACCGGTATTACAGACTCTAAAAGTAGAGCAAGCGGACCATCTTATCATAGTGTTTGTTAGAGCCCAACTAAATCATTATTTATAATTTAAAATTTTACGTTTAAAGGCATTATTACAATGTATGAAAATTATGTGAACATTCTTATTTTATTATATGTATATTTTTATTGGCTAACAAGCTTGGACAAAGTTTGGTGAGTTGGAAATATTTTTTAAAAAGTAATCTATCTTTCTGACCAAACTGATCACAGGGCTGGTGAAGCAGCGTTCACCAGTTTCTGTGGCCACGGCATACTAGGGGATGTGTGGCCAGAACAATGCCCAGCCACCTTTACTGTGTAAAGTATTAAAGTATTCAATTTATGAGTCTGAGAATAATTATTTGTTCAATGGTTATAAACTTTTATTATTTGTCAGTCATGAAGTGTGATCTTTAGACAGTCATGCTAATTGTTATTGATATATATAATATAATATTATATATATATATATATATATATATATATATATATATATATATATATATATATATATATAGGCATTTTTCTCGTTAAAGAAACTGGCCAACGCTGCATCATAGATCCCATTGATCAATCTGGTCCGTTGAAATAGTTTACTACTACTGAAAAAGTTTGAAGGTTAATCACATGATCAGCATACCAAAAACACACATTATTGAGGACTGTGAGATAACTCTTGTGTTTAAAAAAATAAAACTGCTAGCTCCTTTCAATAGTAGACTATGCAGTCCATCATGTAAATTGTATAATAATTAAAGTAACAAAAGTTTTCACAGATATGTTTTCCATACAAAAAGTATGACTTTGTGTGTGTTTTTTTCAATATGAAGATATTCAAATTTATATATCGCTAATATTAATGTCATTAGCTCAGGCAAATTAGAATTATAGTAGGCTATATACAAATATATTGTTACGTCTCGCTGTCCAGGGTAGGCGGTTTATCACAAAGACTTTTTGGTACCCTTGAAGAATCGTTAACTCTCGCCCAAACTTTCATCCAAGCAATTTAGAAACGATGTTAGCAGGAATAATTACTTACACATTTTTATTCAACATTACACATAACATCTAAGCTCAACAGAAGTCAATAATAATAACACGATTTAAAAAGAACACTAGACGCATTAAAACACAGCCTAACCAGTCTCTCAATACTCTCTACTCTCTACTCTACACAAAATCTAAATTACCACATGGTTCGGAAAGTCCGCACGTGCTCACTCATGCCAAACGGACTAGGGTGACCGAGGGTCACCAAAATAATGTGACCATCAGTTTGAAAGGAAGGTAATCACAACTAAAATAATAAACAAGGGGGCTAATTATTTCTATACTCATGCATGACGATATATAAAAATATATAAATATATATATATATAAACATACAAAAAAAAAAGATATGGTCTATCAGATCATACATTTCAATGATTTTATCGTCAGGATTTAAATGCAAGACACATTTAATTTTATTTATTATCATAGCTGTCAATATTTTCATTGATCTATTTTGTAATCAATACTATTTGTCTTTACATATAACATAATATTAGAAGCTTGTAATTAATTATAACGTTGCATCTAATGCTTAAACTAGTTTATATTTAAGCAATTCGGATTTTCTACTAAAAGACTGAATAATAATAAAATGTTATACAACTTAAGTAAAATCACTAACTGTACAAATATACAATGCATGCGACATACTCTTATCTTGTTAGGAGACTTTTATGCGCTCAGAGATAGTATCAATCCCTTTTGATAATAAAAATCCGAGATCTTAAGGCTTAAGGCATTACAAGATCTGTGTTATTTTTAAACACGTTACATTGATTAGTTTAAATCTTGTTTAGCAATATACAAGAAAAATGTGAAACGCCGTTCAGCGTCATGCGCTTGCAATAATTGGTAGGCTTAACGTAAATCTTAACGCCTGGATTAACCTTCTTAACACCGAATGTGCTCACGATCTCGTCCTGGTACCTAGTGTGACAGGTCGCTATGACACTTTCCACCTCGCTCTGGTCTTTCATGATGAGTCGGAATTGTAGTTGGTGAGGGACGAAGCTGTTGACCCCAATCACCAGACTGCAGAGATAGAAACCTGGAACCTGTACTAGAAATATCCCTGTTTCGGCGTCGAAGCTGCCGCGCGCGTCCATCTTCACGTTTGTGAAGCATGTTAGTATTTCTTCTCTTTGCATGTCGTAATCTGCATCGTCCAAGTCGACAAAGGCTTCAAAACCCTCAGTCTCTTCTGCCAGTCCTAATCCAGCATTAGCTGGGAAGTGAAAAAAAAATAATTTAAAAATTGCGTATGTTGGAAAGAAAAACTTAATAAGATATTCGATTAAAATAGCACAATAATAATAAGCTTACTTATATACACCATTTAATCAACAAGAATTATAAAAAACATTTTTTAGCCGGTGAAAGGTTAGAAAGGCTCCAGGGTTAGAATGAATAAGCAACAAGCTAATCTTTATACTTGGGAAATATTGCCCTAAGGGCTCGTCCTGTTTATAAAAGACATTATAATTCATATGGAAACGTAGCGAGATTCGAAAACCTTGCACTGACTTTCATCCAAGTCACAATGTAGAAAAAGATGCAGACAGAAGTGAGGATGAGAGGGCGTTGTAAATAAGCCGAACAGCGAGCCCTTCATTGGCTACCATTGGGCGGAACCAGACCACGTCAAGTTGCGAACGGTAATACAACATTCAACATTCGCGCCTTAACGACCCACCTACTGTTTATAGAATAGGTGAAGTTAATAATAAATATTATATAGTTTATGTGTCTTCGTAAATTACAAAGCATTTCATAGGGCCTGTACAGCAGAATTAACAAGTTTCTGTTTCTACATCATAATAGGAGAACGCACTGTTACTTGCCACTATGACCCGAATTTTTCAAACGTTATATTTAAAAAGAAGAAAACCTTACCAAGTTTAGCTGGCTTTTTTAACATCACTTCAGTTTTGTTAGTGATTTCCTCTAGCTGGGAACATGCACAAGGTAAGGAAATTACATGCTATAATAAGTGTGAGTGGTCAAACAGTTCAAGTAGCACTGTATCAGATCTTATTTTTCAATTATCACTAGTGTCTATAATCAAACTAAATTATTATTTACGAAAATAATAATGTAAAATAACTATTTATGTAACATTCTTTATAAAACTATATACAGCTATTTAACTATATGTCAGTCTATAATAGTTTATATCTATTTATATATATATATATATATATATATATATATATATATATATATATATATATATATATTTATCAATCTATGTCATCTTTATGTCTTAACTTATTTATTCTTCGCTATATCTTCGTATGTTCTTTATATTAATCCGTCTATTAAATCAGATACACTTTTGATTTTTTTTAATCTGTACAAACATACCTTTTTATCTTGCGCCTTATTATTCACTTGTAGGGCTATTATTTTCTTCGCTTGGTCAGTAACGGACGCATTAGTAGACATTGTATATGTGGTCAAGTTTTTCGATATTTCTGTAACGTTAGCATTAAGTTGGTTGACAGCAACAGTCACTGTGTTCAACCTTTTTTGCTCGTCTTGAACCTTCAAAGACACAGCCTCTATTTCGACTTTTTGGCCTGCAAGTGACTCAGTGATTGGTTTTATTTCATTCGTTATGTTTCCGATCTTCGTGTTAGTTTCTTGTTCCATCGAAGCTTGCTTTTTGGTATACACCTTAACTGCTCGTTCCAAACCTTTTACTTTAGTTTCAAAGACGTTTACTTTTTCCACAGATGCTGCCAATTCCTTAAGTCGCTGTTCATGTTCCTTTATCCCATTCAAAGCTGTTTCCGTTTGGCATTTCAAACTGGCTACATCTTCCTTCCCTTTTACTCTATCATCTAATTTCAGTTTATCATCTTTGAGCTCTTGGGTTGTCAGCATCTTGTGTAACTTTGCTTCGTTGGCCTGGACTTTCTCTTTGAGATGTCTAATGCTCACGCCTTGGGAAGGGATGCTGGTAAGAAGCTTTTTACTTTCACATTCAGCAATCATCAGAGATTCTGTTTGAGTTTTCAGAACGCATGCATTTCTGTTCATTTCTTGAATCTGTTTGGTAAATTCATTAAACTGCAAAGTGCTTTTGTTAGTTTTTACTTCTATGTCTTGAAGAATCCCATCAAATTTAACTTTGTTCCTGTTTTCTGTTTCCACGTTTAAACTGAAATAAAGTTGTATTAGTTTTTCATGATCATCTTTCTGAACTTTAATACTTTCTATCGTTTCTTCATAACTCGTAACTCGAGCATTGATTTCTTTGATTTTTTCCTCCAATCTTTGATTTTCATCTGAAGGATTAAAAAAAATAATTGAATGTTAACGTTTTAAACCAAAACTGCGAAACAGTAAAATATTGTTTTTTTTTTTAAATGTATTTAAATTATATAAAATATGTACGTGTAAGCATAGTTTTTAATAAGGTATTATATTTCTGTTTTAAGTTATAGAATAGAAAAAACTAATTTATTTTTTTTGCACAGAGAGTTTAATTAATTTTTTCTTACCTGTAAAGCTGGAACAAGACGAATAGAGGGCACTACTATCTGAATATTGTTTTTCAAGGTCATTCATGGCAGTTCCTTCTCTGTCTGCATTAGATCCATCTTCCATGACGGACAAAATAGCCATGGAAAAAAGAAAACAAGACATTTTTAATTTCTTAATAATTTAAATGAATCATCATTAAAAAAAAACGGGTTAGAAGTAAATGTATGAAATCTACATAATATTATTAGTTGGCAAGGATGGGTTTATATTTTTCCTTTACTAATTTATTCATTTTTTATAAGTATTTTTTCTTCACAAAATCGTTAGGGATCAAGATAGAATTGTAACACGTGTTCAACTATATTGATCATTAACAGGAAATACAAAAAAAAATCTTAGACGAGGGGGCACAGTGACCGTTCGGCAGCGCATTCAGCTGGCGTAGCGAAGGCGTAGGCGTAGCGAAGGCCCAGGGTTCGAATCCTGGTGCAGATCTAGGATCTGTATTCCAGGATCTGGAGGGTGTCCCTAAGTCCACCTAGCTTTGATGGGTAACTGACCTTAGTTGGGGTAAAGTAAAGGCGGCTTTGCATAGTGCTGGCCACACAATTACATAGTATACCGTGGTCAAAGAAACTGGTGAACTCTGCTTCACCGACCATAAGGATCAACTTGGTCCGACGGGATACTTTACTTAAAGGACAAGGAAAACAAATAAATTAAAAATAACCTCATTTGTTGAATTTGGATCTTCTTCAAGAAGGGCGTTTAATGGGTTGCCTGAAATACTTGTAAAATAAATACTTACTTATTAATTTGCTGCATCGACGCAGACATTCCTGTGTTTCATTAGTGAGAAACTGGTTTATTGCAATGTAAGTTTCATTGCTTGAGTCTGTGATCCAAGATTTTCCTTTAGATATAGCCTAGAAATGTAACAGAAAATATAGTGCACGTAGTAGCAATAATTCCTAGTAAAGTAGCCTTCTGACCAAACTGATCATAAGGCGGGATTTTGTGGCCACAGCATACGAGGGGATGTTGCCTTAATTTTATCCCAACTAGTGTCATGTACCCATCATCAGGGGCACCCTCAAGTCCCGGCAAAAAAAAATCTTAGCCTGCACCAGGATTTAAACCGCTCGGTCACCTTGCCCCATATAATTATGGATGAATATGCGCGTCATTCTTGCGCAGGGTCCATGCCAATCTTCTCTGTATTGTTCCGATTTTAGTAAATGTACTGCGTTAAAAGTACACAATAAATCCTACAGGACAAATACAACTAGTCTACAAGCAAGCTTAAGTACAGATTGATTCACCACTGTCACTAAATTGTCCGCAGATAAAAACAAAAAAAAACAATCGTGGATTTTGTAAAAATACCAACAACATGTACTTTTAACCAGGGGCAAAGCCAAACATTTTTTTCCATAGATTTCCTGAACTTTTGCGACACAAATATTTATCAAATTTTTAGCGAATTTAGTAAATACTTAAATAAAAAAACTATTGAAAAAAATAGCCCTCCTCGCCTCCCCCCTTTCCGTGGCTTCGCCCCTGCGTCTGACCATAAAAAAACAGTATATTTACAGAATTTAAAAAGCCAACAATATTCGCCAGCTCATCCTTCAGTTCCTCTAAAACATCAAGCTGGGATGTTATAACCTTCAGTTGTTTTTCAGTTCTCATCTGTCAATAATAAACATCACCTAATTAATACATGTACATCTACTCAAACAGTATAAGGAATTGTGTAAACAAAGAGTAATAGATTTATATCGCAATAATTATCTCACCATTATGTCTGGAATAATCTGGAGCATCAAAAGCCTTCGATGGAAGTGGATTGGTCACACTTTAAGAACATCAGAAGACAGTTTGGCAAGACAAGCACTTGATTGGAATCCCCAGGGCAAAAGGAAAGTAGGCAGACCCAGGCAAACTTGGACGAGATAGGTCGTAGGTGAGGCAAGGCTGTTGGCCTCACATGGACACTTATAAAATTAGCCACACAAAGTTGACCGATGGAAAAGTTGTGTTGTGGCATTATGCTCCTATGGAGATCTACAGGATTAAGTCAAGTCAAAGAACTCACTTCTGTACTCATGGACCTCAAAGAATGGCGAAGTGTGTAAGCCGACGATACGTTCACATTAAGAATACACCGGCGGGTGAACGCATGGGGGGACAGCTCCTCCTGCGCGTCCGAAGTTCGTTGCACCGCCGAAAAGCCCCGAGCCTCGGTGTGACGGAAGCAATGAGCGCAGCAATACCGTCTCAAAACCCGCCTTGGTGCCTGGATACCCACACATATGCTACATTGCAGAGTTATACAGGGAAGCCACCACGATAATGATACGAGTAGAATTCCGCAGTTTGATTTTTTTACTGGGCTGCGGAAACTGTACCCTATGTTCCTCAGCAGACCACATTATCTGCGTGCCGTGAGATGGCTGGCACCCGGACTGAACCTTGGCGTGCCCCCATCCTCCCGGTTCAACCCTGAATATCGTTATGTCTTGCCCTAAAGAACCTCTTGAGCTCGTGCGTTTTTTTTTATAAAGACAGGATAAATGTGGCATAAGGAACTGTATAAGTTAAGCTTAGACGTCGTTCTTCCTGCCAACCAACGTTTTGCAAGGATTTGAGCATGCTCAGGAATACTTGGGAATCATTGGACAAAAAAGGATTGTTAGAAGGCTAAAACAACTGAATTCTGAAAGCAAAACAATTAAATGAACAGAGAAGAAACAAAACATGGAATTGAATGGCCTTGAATATAAAGTCATTTATCGTTATATTTGTAAGATTGCAAAACACTATAAATGTGTACTAACTGGAAAGACCATTCTTAGCTCAGTTTCACATTTTCGATCAGGATATTTATGTATTGATTGGCCTGGTCACAATGACATGACCTTTGCCTACAAGACAAAACTGTACATGCATTGAGGCCCGATGTTGCAATATGTAAGGCATGACATTTTACACAAAGTTGCATCTTTTCTGCTGTCAGTTAAAAACAAATATCTGTAGTTATTTTTTTTTCATTAACGGCAGATTGTATTTCTAACAGTATACTTGAAATACTCAAAGTCAAAGTGAGACAAACCGATAAATTAATTCCAGCGAGCATTCTGAAACAGAAATTATTTATTCAATAAACACCTTCAATATTTAAGTAAGAGCTAACAGAGAAACATGCAACGATTCTAGTTCCCTGTGTCTCCCACATTCCATTCACAGAATGGAACTTTCAAGCTTGATGGAATGCACCTTAGGATGCGTGTCGAAAAATCGTTTATAAACTTCGTCCGTTTAAACACACACGCACAAACTCACCCAGACACACACACACATATATATGTATGTGAGTATGTGAGTGTGCGTGTTTGTATGTGTCCACATTTTATACTGGAAGACTATACTAAAAAAAAAGACAACACCACAGATTCAGGACTCTGGATCAATGATCCTATTCAAACATTCATATTTAGATCTTATCGATTTTATCACGTCAACATCTGGTGAACAGTTTATGACAACCATGGAGCTGCTAATGTTAAGACTAACCAGGACTTTTGCGTACATTAGCCACATTAATAGTAGCCTAGTTGCTATGGACATTTAATAACGTGTCTAGAAATCTATATTTCTATCTCTGTAATATATTTATCAATAACTATATACCGTAATCAATTTATTTAACAAATATTTTGTTATCAATCTAAAAGAAAAAAAAAGTAAAGTACACCTGTCGGACACATGTAATCAACAAGGCATGTCAAACAGCTTTCGTTAGCTTCTGTTGACCACGGCAGGGAAGGGGGATTGTGTGACCAGCAAAATGCCAACCCACCTGTATTTTTTTTACCAACAAATGTCATGTAGCCATCACTTAGGGACACCCTCTAGATTAGGGAAACATTCCTAAGGTTGACAATGACAGCGTTACGATAATGGTTTCAATGACATATTATATCCCCCATATCTATCTAATATAAGTACTCTTCCTTCCCGCGTGGCATCCGGACATTGAATGGGTTGCCTGAGTAAACCAGGAAAATGAGTAACTTAACACTAATAAAAATGCAAGACTAGACTCAGACCACACATGAGCGTATGACGCAATAATGTTATCTAAGAAGGAGCGTCTGTAATATATACGATTAGATAAGGAATAAAATATGTTGCACCTAGCTTGGACAATTCGACTTTACTCATTGCTCAGAAACGTCTAGATTATACTATGCCGAATCAATAACAGTTTTTAAATATACAGAGTTTGCTTTTAAATCACCTTTTTCCAAAAAAAAATTTTTTTTTTCCACAAATATATTTACCTTTCAAAACGTCCAATGGTAGGCAGCTGGATATTTTACTATTTCCTCAATAAATTAATAAAAATACTGTTCTTTAAAGCGGAAATTGCAATGTGTCAATGATTGTTTCGATCTAAAAGTTGGCAACGAAGCTCCGCGAAGCATGAATGTTAGACATGAAATAAATTTAGTACTAAATGCACTTTTTAAAATGTTATTTGACTACAAGTATTTAATGTCATAACACAGTAGCACAATACTTAACAGGATTTAAAAAAATACTCACAATTAATTCTAACAATTTTATTTTATCTTTCTATATAAAAACATGACAAGTAATTTCGGGAATTACCGATGTAAAAACAAAACCAAAAGTGAAAAGTGAATACAAAATTAAATAGGAAAGCGAGTACATACAGTGTGTTTTAATCTTTATTTAAAAAACAAACTAACAAACACTGAGCTATAATATATAATTACATATATATATATATATATATATATATAATTATATATATATATATATATATATATATATATATATATATATATATATATATATATATATATATATATCTCAGTGAAAAAACATTAACCACATAATATGTTGTCTTAATTCTTATTTTTTTTCATACATTTTAAAATGTTCTTATGCGTGTGAAATTTTTACAATAAAATGTATTTCTTTGTTTTCTTTTGTTCGTCTGTACAGTTCTCTTTTTTTTTCTTGAAATATGTTTTAAAAAGGTCTTGTTTGTGTATTTCGTCTTTTCTGGGTGATTGTGTTTGTAGTATTTCTTCTGTTCCTTCAGTGTTGTATATTAACTCTTTTTATTTATTCCAATTGATTTCTTTTATGTGTTTCGTTTCATATTAAAAATTTGATTTCTTTCTTAAGGGTGTTCATTAGAAAACATATATTCTTAGTAATCACCCTATAAACAAATACTATTAACAATTACATTTGTTTATTATTACATTTATTAACAAATACTAAAAGTGCAAAAACACATAAATACATTTAAATATTGAAATTTTTTTTTCATAGCATTTTTTAGAATATTAACAAAAAGAGTACAAATAACGCTTGTTTCGAGTTTAAGTTTCAATAGAAATTATTCCATAACAAAAATACATTATTTATGTTATAACTTAAAATAAAAGTGTTGGAAGACCCCTATGCAATATAAGACTTGCTTATGACATTGTCCTGTTGGCCGGGAGCAGCAAAGAACTACAAGAATTCACAGACAAGCTTGCAGATAGACCAGGGTCATACGGAATGGAAATCATCTAAAAAAAAAAAGCAAAACAGTGATCAACACCACAGATGTCAGAAGAGCAAACATAACGATGAACCAGTAACTACAAGAAGAAGGTAGAGAATTACATATTATGAAACATGAAACCATTATGGCAACAAACAAGCGGCTCAAGATTTAGTCGTGTGTTGCGTCATAACAACCTGCCTAAAACCATCCGCCACTGTAGAAGATTGACGTAAAAGGAGGCCCACAGGGGAAATGCTGGTTCGACAATATAAAAGATCGAACAAGTCTGCAAATGACTGAAATATTGACAGCCGCTTAAGATAGGCAAACATGGAGAAAGATGACTGCTGATGTGTCCATTTGCTCCCCCAACGACCACAACGGCCAAGGGTCTGATGATGATAATGAAAAGCATTAAACCTAATTTGTTAATGTTTTAAAATATAATATTTGTAGAGTTAAGGTAAATAACTCCAATTTTCTTTTTGATTTAGCCCTAGAAAAATAAACAGTAACAATGAAATCTCCAGAAATTTTAACAAAACAGAAGAGATAGTAAAAACAAATGTAGAAGAAATAGACACAAACAAACTTCTAACATACTTAAAAGTAGATACAGCTTCTGGTCCAGTTGAAATACCAGCAAGACTGATTAAAAAACTAAATCATAAAGTATATCTTATCCTTAAAGTACAGCGCAAACGGCTCGTTGATTGGAGATTATTTCTTATTGCTGACAAATATGTTTCATAAAATAAAATTATAAATGTTTGTAATGTTTAACTGAGTACCTACAACACAAAAACTTTAATAAATAACTTGGTATTTGGTATTACGTGTACAGGTTATGGGCGATAATGTTATTTGTTTTACTATTCAGTTTACGAAGATAGTTGTAAAGTTAAAAACATAGAAATGAGAACATTAAACTCTGTTTAGCAATGTGCAAGAAAAATGTGAAACGCCATTCAGCGTCAAGCGCTTGCAATAATTTGTGGGCTTGACGAAAACCTGGCAGTCTGCGCTCAACCGCTTGATACCAAAAGCAGTTACAATCTTGCCTTGATACCTAGTGTGACAGGTCGCAATGACACTTTCCACCTCACTCTGGTCTTTCATGCAGAGCCGGAATTGTAGGTCGTGGGGGACGAAGCTCTGGACCCCAATGACCAAACTGCACAAATAAAATCCGGGCACTTGCGCTTGAAATATTCCTGTATCGATGTCGAAGCTGTCCATTGGATCCATCTTTACGTTTGTAAAACAGGTCAGAATCTCTTCTCTTTGCATGTCGAACTTTGAGTCGTCCAAGTCAACAAATGCCTCAAAACCATCAATCTCTTCGTCTGTCAGGTCTAAACAGAAAAAGAAAATAAGAGTTCACCATTAGCTCCACTATCAACAAGTAACACAAGTCTTACAAGTAAGGTTAGTAAAAATGTATTGGTTTTAAAAAATATACATATTTGAAGAAACGACTGAAAAGTAAAAAATAATAAGTAAAACAATAAGACTGCACAGAATCGAGTGCTCTGTTGAGCTGTTGCGGAGGAGTTATGGTCCACAAGGAACCAAAGGAACTAAGCAAGTAAGCAAGAAAAAAAAAAGGTGATTTGTAACATTTTATATTTTGATTTTCAAAATCGTTCATGGCTATCGGGAAAAAATATCCGTTGCACAAACTTCTTTAAGATGGACATGTTGCATTTCAATTCCTTTCTGCGTTTTAAGGACTGGTCCGCTTAATAGAAAAACCAGCCACATAATACAGTTGTTTAAATAATGTTATCGTATAGTCAAATTTGTGTATACATTTCAAGTATAAAAATTGAAATTCTATAAATCTAACTTCTTCTTGGACGAGCTTAAGCTTGCGTAAGCTTATACCAACAAAATTACCATCTTATAATTATCATCAATACATAAATTTGTACTATAACGCATTGTGAAAAAAACAGCTAAACAGTACATGTGGTGCTGTGCATCAACCTTATTCTAAGTAAGAAATCCATTGATGGATTTCTTAACTCTATTTACCATAGTAATGACACTCAAGGAAGGTGTATACTTGGATCTTCGTAAACAAAATTGATTGATCAGTGTCTGCCACAGCCACAGCTGCTTTTATTTACCCAAACAGAAATATTATATAATAGTTAAATTAGAGGAAAAAAACGTACCTTCCTCAGTTAATTGTTTCGACAGTACTTCTGCCTTGCTAGACACTTCATCAATCTGGAATATTATGTTTATATATATGTATATATTGTCACATATTGGTAGTTTCAGATACTGGAACACACATTACTTATTTCCTCTCTCTCTCTCTCCCACGCGAGTTTTGTGGGCGGTACTAAGCCTAGACTGTTCTAAGAATCCACTCTCGTGCCGACCTCAGATTCTCGGAATAGCTAGGAATAGTCTATTATTTCTCATACGAGTTCATGTTAAAACTATCATTTTTATTATGAGTTTGGTAATGATACCATCATCTTCACCCCTCCTAATAATAGGTCTGATCCCCGCTCTTCTCCGCGAGTATTTAATGATTCGTGTTGCTTCAAGGCAGTTAGTTCTGTAGATGTTTTCCTCTGAGCTGGTTATGGACGCTTGTCTTGGCACTATTTTATTATTGCTGTAAATACTACATTTATTGTACATACTTTATCACCTAAATTAAATTATCAACAACATTTACACTGAAGCTTCCTCGTCAAGTTAATATTCTAGTTTTGCTTCATTGTTTACAATACGATTATATATTTATTTACAACTACAACGTCAAGGAAAGGAACTGTTAGAACGCAAATCCTGAGTTTGAGCCCAGGACATAAGGAGAGTTCGTGTAATACTGAAATATAAATAATAATAACCAAAGTCTACCCTAAAGAGACTAAAGAGAATTATCAACAACATTTACACGGCTCTGACCACAAGGGGACTGTGGTCGTAACAATATGTATATTTATATATATATATATATATTATATATATATATATATATATAAACTAGCAAAATTACCCGCTTTACATAGGCTAATATCTATACCGACAAATAAAAGTGTAATAAAGTGTAGGCTATAATCTATAAACTATATAATTATATAATTGTAAAATATTCTTTTTAGCTTTTACTTACTGAAAACATTTCGGAAACTTAACGGAGCTAACATTTTTGGTAATTATTTAAAAGGAAATATATTAATCATAAAAATGATTCAATCAACTGAAATAAAATATTTTAGAATACCAAACCTTTTTTTCGAAAGTTTTATTTTTCACTTGTAGCGCTTCTATTTTCTTCGCTTGGTCAGTAACGGAGGCATTAGTAGACATTGTATATGTGGTCAATTGTTGCGATATTTCTGCAACGTTAACATTGAGTTTGTTGAGAGCAACCGTCACGGCATTCAACCTTTTCTTCTCGTCTTGTACCTTCAAAGACACAGCCTCTATGTCGACTTTTTGGCCTGCAAAGGAATCAGATATTGGTTGTATTTCTTTCGTTATGTTTCCAATCTTCGTGTTAGTTTCTTGTTCCATCGAAGCTTGCTTTTTGGTATACACCTTAACTGCTCGTTCCAAACCTTTTACTTTAGTTTCAAAGATATTTACTTTTTTCCACAGATGCTGACAATTCCTTAAGTCGCTGTTCATGCTCCTTTATCCCATTCAAAGCTGTTTCCGTTTGGCATTTCAAACTGGCTACAGCATCCTTCCCAGTAGACAACTCTTTGATTCTATCATCTAATTTCTGTTTAGCATCTTTATCATTGAGCTCTTGGGTTTTCAGCATTTTCTCTAGCTTTGCTTCGTTGGTCTGGACTTTCTCTTGGAGCTGTCTAATGCTTACGCCATGGGAAGGGATGCTGTCAACAAGCTTTTTACTTTCACTTTGTGCATTTATCAAAGATTCCGTTTGCGTTTTCAGAACGCATGCATTTCTTTTCGTTTCTTCAATCTGTTTAGTAAATTCATTAAACTGCAAACTGCGTTTGTGGAATTTATCTTGAATATCTTTAAGTATACCATCAAATTTTACTTTGTTTCTGTGTTCTGTCTCTTCGTTTATACTAGAAAAAAGTTCAATTTGTTTTACTTGATCCTCTTGCTTCACTCTAATTGATTCTATTGCTTCGTCATATCTTGCTAAACGTGCATTTGTCTCTTTCATTTGTTCCTCAATTCTCTGACAGTTATCTAGAAAATAAAATAAAAATTGTTACAACTTCAAAACTAAACAAGAACTCTTGCAATCAGTTGTCAAAAAATAAAAATTATCCATATTATGTTAATATTGTATATAATACTTAAACTTTAAGCATAAAACTAATAAGTTCTTCACTAGATAAAGTTATAAGATAATCTCTCTCTCTCTCTCTCTCTCTCTCTCTTTCTCTCTCTCTCTCTCTCTCTCTCTCTCTCTCTTTATATATATATATATGTGTGTGTGTTAATACATTGGTTAATACACGTCATCTTATTGTCTAAAGCATATATCTTTTGCAATCTGGGTAACGGAAAGTGTATACTCCTAAGCTTAATGGTTAGCGTATCCAACTGCCAAGTGGGCGAACTGGGTTCGATTCCGCAATGATAGCTTCTTTTTGTACATTTTTTTATTTCTGTTAATTTTTTTTGTTGAAAAGATTGTAAATATGTTTTCTTAAATCTAATCATTACATTTTAAAAGGCATGCTGGAGACGGTTGTTCGATTCTTATCCTCAGTGGTAGTGCTAAGGCTTTGTTAAATAACAAGACTTGCTTTTTTTTAACCTCATTACAATATTTATTTTTTTTTAAATGTTTTCGGTAAAAAAAATACTAATTATGTTTTATTATGTTCATTGTCGTTATAAATTTTGTTCTGTATCTTTAGGTCTATCGGCCATAGACTTCAGTTTGTAAGCTCTCAGAGTATTTATTATTACCTGTAAAACTTGAACAAGTTGAATACATCGAACCACTCTCTGAATTTTGATTGTCAAGGTCACTTGTGTTAGATCGTCCATTAACTGCATGAGTACCACCTTCATATTTAAAGGGAAAATTTAAAGGATAAAAAGTTATTACTGCTATACCTACTATAATAAATTATATTTTACTTTATAAGATTAGCGATGCCTCAGAGAAGGTCGGGAATGTAGTTTGACTCAACTTCTAGATTTTACCAAAGACTATTGCACTATTTTTAGAGATTAATACTTGTATATCCCGTATATCCCTTTTTCGGTGTAGTTTCGGTTTGAACCGAATAAAACAAGTTAACTTTCAGTTCGCTTATGGTTTCGGCTGAAAGTGACATTGACTTTCGGTCAACTACCGAATATCTATTTTGTCTTTCAATTTTTAGAATGCAGCGATAGTGCTGCTTCTGTTACTCTTCTTATTGATAATTTTGAATAACATTAAACATAACACATGTGTATATAACTGTATATTAGGCTTACATTTTCTTTGTAGTGATGTTAAACGAGAAGCGGATTCCAATTTTCGGTTTTGTCGGAATTCGGGAGGAAATCATTTCAATATGGTGTGCCACGATTTTTTTCTCGGAGACGTATTTTAAAACCGTGTTTGATTCGTACAAAACACTTCTTTAACATTAAATACTTGCAAACACTAATTAGTCAAAGTTCTATTGTTTACTTAGAAAGTGTAGGGACTACCCATAAACTATTTAATATTAAACTAAAATCTCTTTTCTTTTAAAATCTGCAGCCTTTTAAAATTGTGTGTTTGTCTATTTCTTTTTTTTCGGTTACGGTTTCGGTTTCGGCCGAATGTGTAGTGAAATTCTCGGTATCAACTACGGTTTCGGCCTAATCTCAATTTATAATTTTAGGTATGGTTTCGTTTTTGGCCGAAACCAAAAATTTGGTTTAAAAAATTTGGTTTCGGTCGGTCTTTATTGCACGGTGTTCTCTTTGACTAGTCTAATATCTTGCAAAGTCAAGCTGCACCAGTAATCAAGTAGGCTGGCTACCCGTCGGACCAAACTGATCCTAGGGCCAGTGAAGCAGCGTTCACCAGTTTCTCTGGCCACAGCTTACTATGGGATATGTGGCCAGCAAAACGCCCAACCTTCTTTACCTCGCCCCAACAAATGTCAGGTACCCATCAGATGGGTAGACTCAGGGACACCCTCCAGTCCCGGAGCACTAATCCTAGCTTTTACTAGGATTCGAACCCAGGACCTTTGGTACGCCAGTCGATGGTTAATAATATGTAAACGTGCCCCATAATCAGCGCCAGTGAATGGCATAAAAAATAAATAAACCATAATAAGAAATGAAACATTTTGAAAGAAATGTGTAATGAAGTTTGTTGAGAGATAAGATATATACGTAAAATTGAGGTGGTGACTGGGAATGTTTAATTATAACGGCCTACGAAAGTCTGTTGTTATAGAGTAGATTCATTCCCTTCTAGTACCGGATCCGTTTTGACAGGTGACATTTAATTAGAAAACTTATCAAGGGGTAGAATGTTTTCCTGTTATCAGTCTCCACTTATCGCACAATTTCAATGACATTGACAAACACCCTCGCTTCAACACACACAAACAGAGGCTCATTTGCTACCTTTCTTGTCCTATTAAATAGAGCTTTCTCTATTTTGTTGTTTAACCGAGAAACCTCAACAAATTTAAAGTTATATTTTAAGATGTTAGTTCTGCTATTGTATTTTTAAGATATAATTAAGCCCACGACTCCCTTCACCAATTAACCCATTTCAGTCTCCATTTTAAAGGAATAATTCGTTTTTTGGTTGACATAGCTATGGACACGTCTTCATTAGGCCTGACCTTTTTAATAGGTCATGGTCGAACGTGTTCATGAACTTCCGGTGTATTTCCGTAAAAACTCGTTTATGATCTTTTCGGCATGTTACAAGTACATCTTTTGCTGTTGCGTGCCAATTCATTTAAATTTCAACGTACAGTTCTTGTCCTTTAGAACTATACAAAGGCTGCGGTATTACTTTTGAGGAATCCGTCTTAAACTCCAAAAACGAGTATACAATAATTAATAATCGACGCGTTAGTCGAGTTAAGTTAAATTTAGCTTTGTTTATAAAATAAAATAGTCAAGAGTATGTTTTCTTGGTTATTAAAAAACACAATCCTTAGATACATGAAAACCAAATACGAAAATTATTTTACATCAAGAATAAGTTTGGGATTATAACTAGGCTATTCTTCACGTCTGACGTTCACAATCCATCGTTTTCTTTCGGCAACATCTTTTGGAAATTAAAAAAATACATCTTATCTTTATCACAGTACAACCAGTAACGCAGCACACAGACATGTTTTAATAGCAAATGAACGAATGCGACCGGAAATGTTGGTACACGTACAACCTTTACAGTCACCATGCATGCATGCATGCCGGCTTTTGAAGCCGGCTGGCCTAGCGGTTAGCTCACCAGACTGTCAACCAAAAAACCACTTGACAGGTCGCGGGTTCGAGCCCCGCCACCGGCAGATCCCTGTCGCCCTACAGGAGTTTTGGGGCTAGATGACGTTAATATTGCGTTGTTATCACATGCGCTTAACCGGCAGCAGTGAAACCTCTCACAGATTAATAGTCTTCTAGAGCGCACTGAGCATGCTAAATAGCATGGATAGAAGCGCTATATAAGTTACCATTACCATTACCATGCTATTTAAGACTTATCCATTGCCTTCATTCTAGTTGAGATGACTAGGTGTCCATCGGTTAATTTAATTTAGAGTGTAGAGCAGAGGTCGGCAACCTATGACCGCGGAGCGATTTTAAATGGCACGCGAAAGACTAACAAAAAAGGCAATTCAAGTAGGCCTACTGCTACAAGAAGTTGACTGCTAATGCATGATGACCATTAGGCTTTTGGCACGCTTAATGGGTTAGAAATCCTACTTTGGCACTTTGTTATCGAAAGGTTGCTGACCCTGGTATGGAGAATAGTCAAGGACAAAGACGCATAGAAAGTTAAGAGTATTGTAGAAGTTAAGTGATCAGTTATGATGTTGTATGTGCAGTCATATACATTTTACATATATAAAGTGAGAGAGAAAAAAAAAGGGAGTGGGAGAATAAATCAGAGGGCGGGATAGAAGGTAAGAGAGAAGAGAGAGAGACCGGGAAGGAGAAGGAGGGAGAGAAAGAGAGAAAGTATTTCTGTTTACTTATTAATTTGCAGCATCGACGCAGACATTCCTGTGTTTGTCTAGTGAGCAACTGGTTTATTGCAATGTAAGTTTCACTGCTTGAGTCTGTGATCCAAGATTTTCCTTTCGATATAGCCTAGAAATACACATATATTGCGAACATTAGTAAATTTCTAAATTGAAAATGTATAGATTTCTTTGAGAGCTTTTTTTTTATAATATTTACACATCAGATAACACAACACACAATAGAGATATCCAGTTTAATCATGTGTGCTACCAAATTTATTCAAATTGATTAATGGAATGTGGGTTCCGAATCATCCGGGTATAAAATTGGTAAGCCGGGGGACATTTGATTCAAAACCGTCAAGAAGAGAATTCCTATAAGTGCATTTGTAATCAAGTCACTCTGTAATTGTGGACTTTTTCCGCGAGCATAACGGGGACTCCACATTACAATGAAGAAAAAGAACTCAAACTTGTGTAACATTGATTTAATTAAGATAAGATAAGATAAGATTGCTTTATTGATCCAAATAAATTGAAATTTGATTTGATTACATAAGTTCCGTCTTTCAGCATACTTAAAACAATATTAAAGAACCATTTGTACTCAAACACAATAGACATTTGCGCAAACTACCATTCCATTTATCATACAAGATAAAAGTAGGTATATCATTTAGGAATCAGCTATTGAGTCATTGTATTTCCTGGCTGAAAGATGATTCTTTTGAAAGAGTCTCACTGATAGTAGTATAAAAGAGTTCCTAAATCTCTCTGTTCTTGCTCTTATTGAAAGAAGCCGACCACTTCGACTAGATATTATGTAACTACCATGAAGCGGGTGTGCATGATCTTGGAGGATTTTATCAATCATAGACAGGCACCTTGAACTGAAAATATCTGCAAGAGAGGTAATTCTGTCTGTGTAGTACGAGAGGCTTTGTTTATTAGGCGGTCTATCCGATGTTTGCAACTAAAAGAACTTATAATACAACCGCAATCAATTAAAAACAAAATAACGTATTCCAGACTGTATATTTACAGAATCTAAAAAGCCAACAATAATGTCCAGCTCTTCCTTTAGTTCCTCTAAAACGTCCAGCTGAGATTGTATAACCTTTAGTTGTTTTTCAGTTATCATCTGAAAAAAAAAAATGAAAAAAAAAAAAAACTTACTTAATAGTTAACTTTACAGTTAACCATTAGAGCTGGGTAGGCTCAGGGATAAGATAAGATAAGATTGCTTTATTGATCAAATATATGGAAATTTGATTTGATTACAGGAACAAAATCGTAGCCATCACCAGGATTCGAACCCAGGATCTTCGGTACCCAGTCGAACGCGCTGCCGGATCGGCTATTCAAAATTTGGCCTGTTTAGCATCCAAACCACGACAGAAATGTTGCTTACAACAATCTCCTGTGGGTGTACATATAATTCTGATCTGCTAAATTTTTAATTAGCTCACATCATGTCCGGTAATGCTGGTTGTTATTTTAGCAATTTACCTTTAGGATCTTCCGAATACGCCATGGCAATATGGCAGTGAGGCGGAGATCGTCTGACCGTGAAATCAATATCGCGGGCAATTTATCGACGGCCTCGGAATGTATCGATAAAATTGGTAATAATATGTTTCAATGTACTAGCTAGGCTGTATTCTTCAAGTACCCATAGTGAACTATAGTATCTAAATATGAAACGTTAAGAGCATAATTCGTTGTTTTCTGAAGCGCCAAAGATTTATTTAGACGTTTTAGCGTCATTTTAGTGTATATGTATTTCTATTTCATAATATCTCCTACACATTATTAAAGGCATATATCTAGACACTACCAGTAGTGGAAAAAAAATATTGCATACACCAGAACAGAACGTATCAAAATAATTATATCTAGACTTATATATAACACCGTGTATGCTTGTATATGAGCCAGTAGTCAGTAAACAAATCTTGATGATACGATATGAAAAGAAAGCCAAAGACTGGGCATTCATGATCACTAAACCAGCTCAAACATTCATTATTATAACTTGTGTGCATTGATTCTATTGTGCTGATTTAGTGTGCACATTTTCTTCACAGCTATGAAGCCTTGCTTGTTCAAAATCTATAGACCGTGTATTAATGTATCGATTAATTTACTGTATAAGTTATAATAAAACTTAATTCTTGTAAATATGTGGATCGATTTTTATGTTTAAAAAATATAAACTCACATATCGACAGATAATTAAATATTTATTGCATATTATGTTAACTGAGCTACTGTAGCTGCTAATTAGTCTATCGAAATATCATATCTATGTATTTGGATATATATACATAAATCAATAATAATAATGAAATATGTGTATAGCGCTGCAAACAAATACAATGTAAGCTTAGACCGCATTTAACATGCAGCTAAGAACACGATAAAATCACCAGGCTAAGAAATATAAGTTAATTGATGATATAAAACTTTAAAAACATTGGAAAAGGCAAATAAATGAATCATTAACGGACCTTACTTATAAAGCATGTTTGGCGAAGTTAAATATTGAAATAATGTGTCTTTAAGTTATATTTGAAAGTTTGAAAGTAACAATAGAACTTGTTCAGAAAATATACTTTAGCAATGTCATAGACATTTCTTTTACTGGGCTATACGTTACAAAAGTAGAGAAATAGCCAAAGTGCATGTCAAGAAAACTCAATTTTCATTTTAATAAAATATATATTTTTAAACTTGACTTTTTGTGAGGCCGCTGGACCAGCGGTTAATTCACCAAACTGGCTCCGACCGATCCCTGCCGCCCTGCAGGAGTTTGGGGCCTAGTGGACGTAATAATCTTCTATCTACAAGGAACGGCTGTAAAACTATATAAGATATAAGAACAAAAAGCTATATTGCTTTTCGAATTTGTGCAGTATGTGTGACTTAACCCTGCAGTTTTATCTGGAATATTTTTCGTAGTTCACAGCTAGATAAGTAAGTTCTCGCTTGAAGAAATTCCTAGCTAAACTCAGTCTAATCAATATCATTTAGCCCGTATAACGATATTTTTTCTAAACGATAACATATTATTAACAATTAAAAATACTCTAAATTTAAATGTGGACGCAGACAAATTCTTACCTTTAAATAAGTTTATGTTTCAATCTTACTTCTCCTTTTTTGAGGTAAAAGAAATGTCTTCTTTAAAGCCGGAAACTGTCAATCATTAAATGTTAATTTATATAAAAGTTGGAAGTTGTTCTCCGCCAAATTTGGTCATTTAAGATTGATTTCATATTAAAGATAAAGCTTTTTATTTATAAGAATCAGCTTCTACATTTTCATTTTAGAATGTATAATAAATGCATGAATTTTAAACAGAAACGAAAACCAAATACCACAATACATAGGCCAAAAAGAATTAAACAACTACTTCTAAATCTAGATAATTTTCGAAACCGAAACCTTACAGATAATACCGGGAAAAACCAATTTCATGTATATTTAAAAGTCCAGCATATGAATTATAAAAAAAATAAAGGAAATGAAAGACATATTTTTTTCTATGTATTTGTTTAGAATATAAAGCAAGAGTGCAATTAATCTATATAGGCCTAAATACAGAGAAATTTGGTTGTTTAAAAAAACTGCTATTATCATAAACACTATTACCCTATAATCTAGGATTTTTGACGGCTTATGTGAAAACAAATTCTACGCTATCAATAAAGTGCCTTCGGCGGGGAGAAGCTGAGTAGTTTTCTAAGACAACGTAAATAAAATAACCTTAGCCTTTCATTACCTAGTATTTCGTCTGCCCATGCTAGTAGCGCGCAGAAGTACTAAACTTTTATTTACTTTATATTTGTAAATCCCCAAATAAATATAAAAAAACATCAATTATTCACACACACACCCCACCCCCCAAACTTAAAAGCCCAAAGAAATATTTTATATATTTATATTTTGTATATATTTTGTCAGAGGTAAAGCTTAGAAACTTGATTTTGAGAGCAATGACAGATGACGTAATATCGAAGACTATAATAAGAGAGACCGCTTGCGCTATTTTTAGAACTCAAGTTTTTGATGCGCAGCCAATAACATGTACTCCAAAAAGACTTCCGCTGTATACAACTTTCGATTTTAATATTAATTAGAGTTCTAATTTTATAATATTTTACAGACGATCCCACTATAAGGTATTCTTCTACATTTTCTCCGTGAAAAGTAATGAAACGAAGAAATTTAAAAATTAAAACATTTACTTTTACAAATACATTATTTAATAGTTTTAATTTGCATCTATTCTTCGGCATTGTACGTCTCTAATTTTCATTTAAAGTCAATAACTAGCAACCGGGATAAATATATTTTATTTGATTTACTCGATTCATTGCAAAGGAAATACAACGCAATTTGAACTCCACAAAATCTTTACAGATTGTAATAAAGCTGATAGCCTTTTTATCAAAATTTATCAACTTAATTCCACAACACTAAACTCAACCCTATTATCTATTACGTCAACAATTAAATTTTCAATAATTCTGGGTTATGTGATAGCAAATCAGAAATGTTAATAAATACATTCGATCATTATTACCTAATGATACCAAAAAAAAATGACAATAATTAATGTCATTTTATTTTTCTCCGTAATTCCATACATTATTAAATATCACCAATTAAAATCGTACTTTCTTAAATTTAAAACCATGACTAAGGGTTACTTTATTTCCAGTTCCTGTTCCCTGAGTTTTGAAAAAGTATACCGTTACGTCTTATAAGATTCTAATGTGATGTTGTTTTTTTCCATCACGCTTGAACGCTTCTCCCTTGTTCTTTATTTGTATTGTACGCTGCGTCATGCTTTAGTGCAAATCAAAGGATTTTCTTTTATTTCTATTGTTTTGACCTGGGGTCAATTTCCTATTTTCTAGAAAGCATTGTTTTGTTTCTAAGCATAACAATGTAATTGTTATTAACTTTGAAATTGTTTATTGTCATCCTTTCGAGAGAAGTTCAATTATCGAATATTAAGAATATATAAAGACTAGACTATTAGCAGGAGTTTAGTTTTTCTGTACACAAGGAGTTGAGTAAAGTTGTCTTTTGTACTCACAGTTATTGTATACGCATTGGCGATTGTAATTATAATACAAGGCCTTGTGCAAGATTGGTTTTAATGTTGTTGTATCACTGTGCTATAAACCTTCTCACTTGGATGTTTTGTTCTCTTATCAATGTAGAGTTTATATTTGATTTTCTTTTATTATTTTCTTTATCAGATGTAATTGTCATTTTTATTATTAAATCATTAAATTGTTTTACGGTATCTTAACCCTTGACTTCCGTAGTATCTTTTTTGTTCAGTTGTTTTCTTTTTTTGTTATTTTATAGAAATTCCAAATTTTTCAGATTGTTGGTTTCCTTTAGAAGATACAAGATACTGACCATAGGGCTGATGAAGCTGCGTTCACCAGTTTCTGAGTCCACGGCACACTAGGTGATGTCTGGTCAGCACAATGCCCAGCCGCATTTACTTTACCCTAACTAGTGTCACGTACCCATCAGAGCTTGGTAAACTCAGTGAAACCCTCAAATGTCAAGAAAAAAAATCCTAGCCTGCGCCAGGATTCGAACCCTGAACCTTCGGATCGCCAGTCGAACGCACTGCCGCTCGGCCGCCGTGTCCCGCCTGACAATTGTGCTAACGTGCAACAGGGTAGAATACGAGCGATCCAACCCCGTCTTTTATCCTGGGGAAATCGGCATGGGTGGGGAGAAGTACATTAGTGTATGTGACTATAGCAAGCACATCCTGTGTTACGAAAGTCTCGGACTGTCACAGGACGAACGCTATTGACAACACATAACTTGTAATAATGTAATAATGTAGTAAGTTCGAAAGAGGCTTCTTATCATTGCAACTTGTTTATTGTGTTCAGCTGTAACAATAGGATCGTCATCTTTCATACTTTAAACATTCTTGTCACATCTTAAGTTGTTCGTAATGCAACATCAACACTGACTTGCTTGGACGAAGTCTAGAACTCAACTCCCAACTTGCTTGGGTGAAGTCAAATCGTCAACTAACTGTTCTCTTGGTTGCGCCGTTGCTATATAATCTTCTCATAATCTCCACTCTTTCATACCACAGTGCAAAATTGTTTATTCAATATCATCCACACCATACTATCATCTATAACTTCTATAATCTTCTAAAACTCATGCACACTTACATATAAACACTAATATTATGTTGATATCACCCTTTTAAACTGACCAAATATTTGTGCGCCCTTCTCTCCTTTCTTGATCAACACCTTTATATCGTTACGTCATGGAGTTAAAAGCCAGATTCGTTACGTCATGGACTTAAAAGCCAGAATCGTTACGCCATGGAGTTAAAAGCCAGAATCATTACGTCATGGAGTTAAAAGCCAGAATCGTTACGCCATGGACTTAAAAGCCAGAATCGTTACGCCATGGACTTAAAAGCCAGAATCGTTACGCCATGGACTTAAAAGCCAGAATTGTTACGTCATGGACTTAAAAGCTAGAATCGTTACGACATGGACTCAAAAGCTAGAATCGTTACGCCATGGAGTTAAAAGCCAGAATCATTACGTCATGGAGTTAAAAGCCAGAATCGTTACGCCATGGACTTAAAAGCCAGAATCGTTACGCCATGGACTTAAAAGCCAGAATCGTTACGCCATGGACTTAAAAGCCAGAATCGTTACGCCATGGACTTAAAAGCCAGAATTGTTACGTCATGGACTTAAAAGCTAGAATCGTTACGACATGGACTCAAAAGCTAGAATCGTTACGCAATGGACTTAAAAGCTAGAATCGTTACGCCATGGACGTAACAGCCAGAATAAACAGCGTTATTGTCTCCGCACGAAACAAAAAGAACACATATGCTCTAAAAATAGAGCAAGCGGTCCATCTTATTATAGTATTTACTAAAACGAAAGGTTAATGTTTTAAATTTAAAAAAACATTAACATTGTCTAAAGTTTTGAATTACAAACAGAAAAATTAATTAAAACTTGAATTTATTAAAAGTATACAATATAAAAAAATACATAATATCTTATTTTTAGGTTTTAAGGGTATAGTGTCCGTTAATATAGGACAGCATCCATGCGATACAGTTTACAAATTGTTTTTGTTTTGTTTACACAGGAATACTTGAAGGACTAACGTGGACTGCGCATGCGCAAATTAACTGTTCAGCTCTTTAAAGACCAAGTGAAGAGGTTTTTCTTGAAAGGACGAGATTTTTAAAAGCCTTATATGGAAGTGACGTATTAGAATGGAAATAAATAAACTAAACACTATGTAATAAATCTTGATTTAACATTTTGTTAAAAATAAGAACCGGGCAAACATTCAAAACTCGTGACTATATATTCAAAATACGTAACAGTATTATTTTTCCCCAAGTCGAGTTCCCTTTATTGACGTCACTTCCCTTTGTTGCCGGAAATTAAACATTCTAAAAGTCTACGAGATTTGGATTTCTCCTCCAGAAGGCTCTCACATTTAAGTAAACATATTATTAATTTAATTACTTGAAAGTTGTGTTTAATATTTTGTATAAATAATTGTATTAACATTGGGATACCGATTACACTATTTACAATCAAAATAAACCTTTAACTTTGATAAAAAGCTCCTGACTTGGTCTTTAAAAGAGCAAGTGGTCTCTCTTATTAAAGTCTTTGGTTTTACTGAAGACAAGATCTACATACACAATACATAATCATAATTCGTTGCTGATGATTTATTTATTTGGTACATTATATGGTCTATAAAGGTTCAGTTATTTCTCCAAGACCAACACACTTAGTCTCTGTCTGTAAAAAAAAATATTTCTGAACATTTTCTTGTGCTTAGAGTTAAGGAAGTAATAACAAAAGGTGTTACTAATCACACAAAGTTGATTACAAAATGTAGTCACACCCCAGGTGATTAAAGTAAGGTACTTGTAGGTATCTGTACTTTCTATTCCTAGATATGCGTGATAGAAGATAATCAGAGCCAGTCTCGGGAGGCTGCTAACATTTTGCAGAACGGCTAGTGATAAAACCATCCTTAACAATTTCAATTCATGTGTTGTGAGTTTTGATTCTGTTGCCTTGATACTTGATAAGCTCAACTCTGGAGGTAAGCGATGGGTGCGTACTGAAGACGAGGCTCTAAGGGAAAATGCCATCCAAAGAGAACACACCATGAGTACCACTTGGGCTGTTATAAAAAGAAAGATGCCCGCTAAGGTATCTACAACTGTTTCAACTTCTAAAGCGAAGTTTGTAAGGACGACGGTATAGATTAAAGTATGTGTAAATGTGCAATTGGAACATGAGTCCTGTAAATAAACCCAGTGCATTTCTTCTGCTACGTACACGGGAATGATGAAAGCTAGATGGATGACGTAAATCATAATGCCGATCACGATGAATCGACCCCTGGTGAAGATCTGCTTGACGGTAAAAGGGGCGACGACACAGAAGCATCGCTCCACGGCCATTGCGGCAGTTATCCAGCCCGAGATGAGGTATCCGGCATACAGTGACCAGCCGAAACCGATGTAGCCCAAGGCCCAGAGATCTACTGGGCAGTCCGGGAGAATCTCGTTGAGCAGATACGTGGCCGAAATGAAGAGTTGCAATAGAGAATTGGCAACGTCTGTAAAGGACAAGGCAAAGAGACCAACAGTCGTGCTGTCCTTCAAAGACAGTCTCACAAAAATCACCATGTTGATGATATTCCCAACTACCCCGATGACTGAAAGTATTGCAAAGGTGCAGATGACTAAAGCAATTTTAAATATTCTATAAACTTCGTAACTAATAAGTAGACTTCCTGAATTCTCTGAAGATAAGTTGAAATGCAATAGACCGCTAGTTTCCATTGTTCATGTACAAAGATATTAAATTATTGAACACATTTTAATGTTTGATTTCAAATATATGACACGAAATTCGCGAACACATACACTCACACTTTTATTTCTCTATTCATTAATTTCATCACTGAGTTTGCACTCTTCCATGAATTACTACGACTATATTTAATAGGCGTTGTAATTGTATACATGAACTTTAATTAAAGTTTATATTTTTGTTGCCATTGTGAAAGATATAAGGGATAATTTTAGAGTAGGCCTACCTGTTAATTGGCAGGCATGAGACTTCGATCGACCTGCTTTTCTTAGCTTTTCTACGTCAAATAGAGAAATTGATTTCTTTGTCCACGACTGAAATTATCAATTTAGTTTGTATATATATCATTTCTTTTTCAGACGACTAGTGAAATAGTATGACGCATAATTGTAATAAGAGTCATGTAATAGCTGCTTAACAACAAATAAAAAAAAAACTTGTTTGTGAAAATTATAGGTTATATTCACCACGCCACAACTCTTTGTCATCAAAGACGTTTATCGTTCGTGGCTACCCCAACGCTTACTTTTAAACATATTATTATTGGCCATTAAATTTATATTGAAACCATAGTTTGGTTATACATTTATGGTCACTACTACAGATCAAATTATCCTTGCCATTTCGCTGTTGTCATAATATGACTCATTGAAACGAGATTTCACTGAAGCATCCAAGATGATACATTCGATTCAATCTATTATAGTGGAACACAGTTTCGTTGATATTCACAGAGGGTGGAGTCGTTACGGTGTGTCGGGATAAAATAGCAAGAGTCAGTGACGCAGCGACAAGATGTTTGCGAAAACCTTAAGCGTGACGCGGACAAGCTTTTTGATGTGTAATTAAAGAAATTGTTTTTGGGAGTAGTGCAGAAACATGATATACAAATGAGGCTGTCCGATAGCGAATCACCAACGTCATTGGACTTCACAAAAATCTACTCAGCGCCATTAAATGCAAAAAAAAAAAAAAAAAACACAGAATGTACGGGCATGTAGAAAGATCCGAAGGCCTGGCGAAAACCATCTGCAGGGCACAGTGCAGGGTGGAAGAAAGAGATGAAGGCAGAAGAGACGATGGGATGATGACAACATAGAGTGGACCGGTTATTTTTCTCTTGCGGATTCCCAGAGAAGAGATCGAATAGACACCTCATCAGTCAACTTTCTACACGTTTGCCTATCTTGAGTGGTTGTCAATAGTTGAGTCAAATGCAGCCCTGTTCAAAACTTTACATTGTCGAACCAGCATCTCCACTGACGGCCTCTCCGAAGTCCACCTTCTACCGTTCCCTGGAGAATTGTATTTGTCAGGCTATACTGCCGCAAGTCAAGACCGAACCATGTCAGATTACGCCGTTTGATTGTTGTCATAATGTTTTCTTGAGGGCCTGCAATTGAAGATATTCTGTCCCCCACATACGCATTAGTCCTGTGTTCTTCTTAGGAGATTCGAATTATTTGTTCTCATGCATTTATTTTCGAAAGCCTGTAACTTGTTTTCAGTTGCTGATAGCAGCGTCCAGGTCTCAGTGGGAAAAAAAAAACTACAACTGAAAAAGCTATACAAAAACAAAAATCGAAAGGTTCTAAAAAAAAACGTTTAATTTTCGAAATTTTTATTTAAATAAAAAACAAAACAAAAAGCACCGAAACTCTGGATATTTTATGCATTTTTGTTCTAAAAAAACTTTCAATAAGACAGAAAATACTCTACATATCAGTGACCGTATCACTTATTTCTTTTCAGTGTGTATTTCTATCGATATTGTACTGTTATATATATCAAAGACTATAATGAGATTGGCCGCTTGCTCTACATTAAATGATTAGTGATCTTTAACACGTTTAACATTACACTATCATCCGGGTGTCCCCTAATGTAGATATTGCCTTTCCCTAGAATAATTATTATATTAGTTATTTAATGAATTGTGTATTTATATTGAAACGTTTGCATTTTGTTGCATTGTTATTATTAAATATTATTATTATTATTATTTACCAATTAAAAATTATATATGTCAGTGACCCAATATTTTATGAAATATTTTGTGAGAAAAGATAAGGTTTTAGTTCGTCTGCTAGTTTTTACTTCCGCTCCAAGTAAGAGTAAGAGATGAGATGAGATTGAAGTACCGTTGTTCGCATACATTGAGTAAAGTTAATAAAGTTATAAATGATATAACTTCTTTATGTGGATGCGACTTACAATTTCTTTAATCATCAAAGTATAGATATGTCTGTGTTTGTATGAAAATAATAAAATATTGATGTAAGTAGGAAAATTATTGTTTCTCAACCATTTTCAAGCATTCCATACGCTGAGTGGCAGTAACATGATCAGCTGAATTGTGAT
The DNA here is from genome assembly GCA_949126835.1 of Anisus vortex. Classification (NCBI taxonomy): domain Eukaryota; kingdom Metazoa; phylum Mollusca; class Gastropoda; family Planorbidae; genus Anisus; species Anisus vortex. The sequence goes on from OX421501.1 coordinate 4,469,927, forward strand.
AAAAATAAAAAAATGATGATAAGAATAAGATGCTTAAAATATGCTACAAATAATTACTGTAAAATAATATAAGCACTAGCATGAATGGTGGCCGCGAAAAAGTAGAAGAAAAACCATAAGTGGAAACTATAATTCTTTCGAAATACTTCAAGTTTCGAAGTTATTCAAAATAACATTGAGAAACGTAAGGACGGAATTTAATATGTCTTCATTGTGTACAAAGGATGCCAGATATTCATCTGTTTTCAAATCCTCATTATTATCATTTTCATCATTGTGACAATTTGACTTTTTATAAAATCTCAAATTGTTTATATGGAAATGCTTTTAAAATTGTCACAGTCTCACAGTACATATTTTTATTATTATTTCACTTTTTTTTCCCCTTACTTCCAGGTTATAGATGCCAACTTTATACCACTGCTATTTCTTTCAATTTGATTTGGCTAATACCTCTCCGTAAGTTAAAAAAAAAATTATATTTGTACACTTTATTAATAACTTCTTTTGAATGGATTTGGCTACATTTCCTCGGCGTACATTTTTTAGTTTTATTATCTCACTTTTTTCCCTTGACTAAACTTTACTGCCAGGTTAGTTAGGGTAGGTCTATACTATTTGAACTTATAATTGTTTTATTTTTATTTGATTTTACGTTTCATTTTAATTGTTTTCACTTTCCTCGGCGGCTACGACCACAGTACATTATTTAGTATTCATTATTATCTCATTTGTTTCCCTTTACTTCCAGGTTAGTTAGGGCTGGTCTGTACTATTTCAACTTATAATTTTTCAAAGTGTCATTTTTTTTAAAACTATACATGGTTATACATTTATTCTTAAAATGATTCTTATAATTTTTTATTTATTTCATTTGAATGTCTGCCACTACCCCCAATTCAAAGAGACCAAAAAGAAATTATACTCCGGAACAAATGGACCAGAAAAGGCAAAGAAAATCTGTAAGGCGTGCAAAAGGAAACTCCAGAAGAAAGGGAAGAGAGAGTTCGGCAAAGCAGAATAAGGATGGCACAGTTGAGGTCTAGGCGAGTTAATGACATTAAATTAGAAGCATTTAATTATGATTGTAAATTTAATTATCAATTACACTCTGATGTACACATAGGATCAATGGGTATTGTTTGTCAATACTGTCAGGCAAATAGGTTAAGAAATGAATTGCCAGGAATGTGCTTGCTGTTCGGGGGGGGGGGGGGGTGAATATTGGCCCATTATTGACCAACCACCAGAACCTCTATATTCTTTCCTGTCTGGGGAAAAACCTGAATCTAGACATTTTAAAAACATATTAGTATAATTCCTGCTTCCAAATGACTTCCTTTGGGCAAATGTAGAATCTGCCAATTTCATGACAGCCTTTAAAGTTTAAAGTACAGGGTCAAATATATTACAATGCCGGTTCACTCCTACCAATGCTAAATGAGTCGCCCAAGTTTCTACATTTATTTTGTTGGTGATGAAGCAAATGAAGCTGGCCAACAATGCAATAATATCTGTAGCTTATTAGGCCTATTTAAATTTTCAATGGGCGTCGCCAGTGGCTTTAGAAATTACCTCATCAGTTTAAAATGTAAAATGAGTGTTGCGTAGAATTTTTTTTAAATTGTAGGCCTATATATGTTTTTATGTGTTTTTTTTTAAAGTGATTCTTATGATGTTTTTTTATATTTTAATCATTAGGATGTTTACCACTACCCCTGAATCAAAGAGAACTCGAACAAAGTGAGACTTTAGAGCAACAAGAATAGAAAAGTCAAAGAGTGTCCTTATTGTGTGCCAATGAAATGCCAGATCAAATGGAAGAGAAACTTTGACGAAACAGAATTAGAATGGAACAGCAGAGGCGATCTAAAGACTTTAAATTAGAATAATTTAATTATGATTGAACAATTAATTATCAATCACAACATGATGTAGGGCTACAAATAGGATTAATGGAGATTTTTTGTCAATACTGTCTGGTAAAAAAAAAGAAATGAATCGCCAGGAATTGGTTGTTCTGGAGGGAAAATAATTTTGTCCCTCATTGACCAACCATCTGAACTCCTTTATTCTTTTATGTGTGTAGAAACACCAGAGTCTAAACATTCGAATGTATAATCCTTGCTTTCAAAAGTAGAATCTACCGATGTCATGCCATTGTCTTTTACCATGTTGAATTTTTTAATTATTTGAATTTGAAGCCACTGGGAATGTCACCTCATATATTAGCTTTAAAAATTGGATCTCACATTATAATATTATGGCGTAATCTAGATCCGTCCAATCTTTTTATCTTTGCTCCTGGGGGTAAAACTAAAAATTTAGTTTATTCTAAACCTGTGAGTTAGATGTTGAATTTGTGAAGGACAATAATTCATTTCGGTGTTTACATTTAATGCTTTACTAAACCTAGAGCTACTGACAATTTATTTAATTCATTTGAAACCATTTAATAGACTTAAAATATGCATTTTTTAAAGTTGTCTCTTGGGGTTTTATTTAATTTTGTGTACATTTGTATTAGAAGATTCTTTTTTTTTCTGATGTATTATAGTTAATAATGCTACCAATACCAAACACTCATTATATTATATTTAAACTCATGTGTTTTAAACAATAAATTGTTGTTTGGCATTGCTATAAGTTTAGTATAATCTAATTATTTTCTTTTAATTTCTATAGACATTTTACTTGATGTTTTTTTCATTCAAATTTTAATAAAACTTGCATTTGTTGGAAAGTTTTTACTTTGTTAAAAGATTTTTGTTACAGCATGTATAGTTTTAACCCTCTGTATTGTTGTCTGTATGTTTTTGTCATTGTTCTTTGTTTATATGTTTCAAGATAAATTCCTCTGTGTTGTCTGGAAATGAATTAAATAGGCATATTTAAAAATTCTAATTTACATAGGCCCATTGCAACGTAATCAATAATTAGTTCATCGTATTCTTAAAATATTTGTGTTTGTTTAAAGCTGAGTCTATGTAATTTTTACCCCGGGCAACGCCGGGTAATCAGCTAGTATTTAATACAAAATTAACGTTTTGTGATTATTATCCTTTTTATTTGCATTTATATCCAATACAATAATTTATTACTAAACATTGACATATATGGTAATTATTGTCTAAACATTATCAATTGTTAGCCAAGATGAGGATCGAACTATTCTAGCACCTACTAATATTAATTATATTTGATCTCAGTTCAACAGAGATGTTCTTTAATGTATTTTAGTCAGGATGGTTACGTCAAAGTATAGTTAAGCGGAATAGATACGTAGTAATTATACGAACTGGGTAGTTAATGTAATGTTTGAAAATATACATATACATTCTTTAGTCATATAATATTTTTGTAATTTTCAAATAGTTTTAACAGTTTGATTATTTCAAAGCTATAAATTGTAAGCCATTTATTTTGTATAAAAGAAAACAAAACATATTAGAAATATTAGCGAAAAAAAAACAAACAACGGGTTAATTACCTACCTTTAATTTAAAAAAAAAACTTCTTCACATTTATATTTTTATTCACTAGTGATGTTTTGTAATAAAACAAATATTACTGACTAGATTCTAATTATTATTTCTTTATATAAATCCAACATAAGGGGTTTATATTTTAAACATTAATAATTACAGAAATTGCATAATATAGTGTTATTAAATAAGTATATTATATTTATTAAATTAACAATTCAAATATAATATTTGTTTTAGAATTACTTCTATGTATGTTTAAAAAAAGAAGATGAGCATAAAAACTCTTTTAAATTTAAATGTAATCAAATAATGAGCGGTCAAGTGTTAGTGACCTCTTTGTATGCTTAAAACTGCTTTCATGTTCAATTAAATATGTACACACGTGCACTTTGAACCAAAAACTGAAAGTAAAAGAGCGAATGCCTAGCACTAGCAGTTGAGAACAGCAGATGACTTTCCTAAAAATCTTCCTTCCCAGATTTTTTCCGCAAATGCGCACATTTCTGATTCCCATTATTTAAATTAAATGTTTAAAATTCAACTTGCTGCACTCCCCCACTTAACAAACTATCTACATCTAAGAAGGTTGTAGTAATATCAAACCAGTTAGGCTTTATGTGGTATGAAAACGTGAGTCCATCAATTTGAAAGTCTTGCCTTTGATTAGAAAACTCCGCATTGAGTGCTTCGATGTACTTCTGAAAAAGCCGAACTATCTATCTTAAAATATGAATTAATATAAGGATGCATGGGCGTACGCAGAAAATTTTCTAGGAAGGGGGGGGGGGGCAAAATATTTTTAGTAATGTTTTAATGTAGTTTTAATTTATTTACTGTGTGGTGAACGAACGGACACGACACTGTAGTAATGAAGGGCATACTGTAGCAACACATTTTGTATTAACCATACAAATGTAAACCAAACAAAAAACCTCACTTTGCACAAAACATACTGCAACAAGAACTGGGGTCGTCTGTTATCGCTATCAAACATATCTACAGTTTTGTCTATAAGGTATTTATTGTTGCAGTTCACTTTGACTCTGTGTACGCTTAACATGCACAACCCATTTGCGGCTGGCGTACGATAAGTCCTGGCTTCGAATCCTGGTGTAGACTATGAGGGTTTTTTTTCCCCGGGACTCGAGGGTGTACCTGAGTCTAGCCAGCACTGATACCAATTTTACCTGATATTAGTTCGGGTAAAGTAAAGTCGGCTGGGCATTGTGCTGGTCACACATACTTTATGCTGAATGCTGCTTCACCGGCCCTTTGATTAATTTGGTCCGACTGGTACTTTACTAAACTCATTTTTAGTAGTTTTTTAAAACTAAAAAGCTGAAATTATCTGATAAGTTTCTGACGATCCTCCTAACTAAGGATTTACTACATCAAACTAATGTTTATGGGAAATATTGGTTTCAGTCTGTGTTTCCAACAGCCTATTTCAGGACCAATATCTACTTGGGGAAAAAAGAGAGAGATGGTAGAATGCGTTTTACTGTTGGTATTTAATCAGATATGGATAACTTCGTAGTGACTTTTTTATAATTAGAATTTAATGAGTTAGTTCCCTTTGATCATTAATTCAAGCTATACTCAACTTACAATTCAATTGAAAATTAATTTCATAATGGAATGTACTTTAGTTTTCCAATTCCTACTTTTAAGGATCAAGAGAACGTTTTAGTCAAGTGAGTGACAGTTGAGTAGAAGTGACTTACAAGAGCAGTGTGCGAGCTATTTTATTCTGAGAACAAATTCAGAAAAGAGCTGCAAGGTTCATTATTAGCGAATATTCACAACTGAGAAGAGTAACACCAATAGTTAAATCACTAAACCTAGAAACACTAGAGGACAGAAGGGTAAAGTAGTATAAAAACATAAGACATTAAACTTTTATTTAGAAATACAAATAACAACCTGTTACATTGCTCGGATAAACATTAGGAGAAAAACACTTTCCTTATCCCTAATGCAAGAACAAATGCATATAAGTACTCTTTCTTCCCGAGTGGCAATCGGGCATGGAATGGGTTGCTTGAACAAACCAGGAAAACTAGTACCTTAACATTATTTAAAACATTAATAAAGATGCAAGGCTAGACACGGGCCACGGATGAGCGTAGGACGCAATAATCTTCTTTATAGAAGGGACGTCTGTAATATTTAAGATGAGATAAAATAAAAGTATGTGTGAATTAATGCACTATCGTGAAGAAATATTAAATGATTGAAGTAAAGTGTATTGTGTCATTGATGTGTATTAAATATTGTAAGTAAAGAAGACTCGGTGTTTTGATTATTTCGCCTTTTACAAAAGATATTGTGAATGCATATGCTTGAATACTTCAATATGGCTGGGTACATACTAGCAAAATTAGCTTTATTCTGAGCCTAGAGATTAATTGTAAGTTAAATGCGCTCTGAGCTTACATTATGTTTGTTGGACTTTACTTTACCCGAACTAATATCAGGTACAATTGGTATCAGTGCTGGCTAGACTCAGGCAAGACCCTCAAGTCCCGTGGAAAAAACCCTCATAGCCTACATTAGGATTCGAACCCAGCCGCACATGCTACCTTCTTCTCGCAAAAGTGATAAGAAAAGAGTTTTTGTCCTTAGGTTTATCTGAGCATTGCAACAGGTTTTTATTGGGTTGTATTTTTAAATTAAAGTGATTTGAAAGGATCAATAAATAGTTATGTGAGAAATACAGACTGAAAAGCACAACGTTGAAGAGCTTTAATCTTTTTCTAGGGTAGAATAAATCATACACTTTCTCCATGCTATCCCTTTGTAGATGGCCAGTCGCCAGACTCCACGGTCAGGTGCAACCTCCTGCCATGAATGCTCGTCTATGTCCGTTTCCCTGAGGTCCAACATACGCACATCTGTATATCGTAGAAGAGGCCAGTCAATAAGGTGCTGGTGCATCTTAGTACAAGGTTAATATTAGCAACCAGACGACTAAAAAAAAACTAGTCGAAATGGATAGAGAATAAAGCATTTGTCCATTGAAGAATGATATAATGCATACATATATTTAAAAGCATTTTCAAAAGTGTTATTACTTAATTATTCCTGTTGTCCCCTTTTACATTATAATATAATCTATAATTGCAATATTGCAATTCCTTGTGGTATGTGGTTAATTCATGTGTGTTGTGTGTTGTTCGTCCCTCTTTTCCGAGTAAGACCACGTCTCCCAGTCAAATTGTGGTCTCTTCAGTGGCCTGTCCATCCAATGTGGGTCATGAAGGCTCTATTGCAGGTATTGCAGACAAATGACGCGTTGGCCGTGGGGTCTGGCAGCGCCTTACAGGTCTGTTCGGCTTTACATTTTCTATCCATTCGTTTTTTCTTCGGCCCTGGAGTTTCTGTTGAGATCTGGTGCACAGATGGCGGAAAGTTAATTCATATATTATGTAAGGCCTACATAAAGCAATTGTCCAATATAATTACCTGTCTTTTACTCTGTTTTATTTACAGGCTTTATTAGCATTGTGATAACAAGCACATATAACAAGTAAGAATCTTTATACACCCTTTCGGTGTAGCTTTAGTAAAAAATATATTGAATTCATGTCATTTAAATCTATAACATTAATAAGTAAAAAATGAAGCAAAAAAAAGATATAACATTATATTAAAATGAAATAAAAACATCTTAGTCAAAGTTATTATAGACCTACTCTCATTACTGAAATTCGATTTCGTTTGTAAAAAAAAAGTTTGTTCCTTGTATGGAGGATAAGTAACTACTGTAATAACAGTTTTCGATATAATGTCTGTCTACGTACGACAGTCGATGTCTTGTAATTATCGAGTCTGTCTAGCACAGATCTAAGATTTGATTCCATTGTAGAGTTACTGCAATTAGATGCGTACTTTGACATTTTTTGTTTACGAATGTGTTATTTTCAATTGAATTAGCGCATGTAGGTATGGGGGGGGGGGGGGAATCGATGCGTTATAATTATTGAGTTTAGTTGGAGAAAGTGTATGATTGATTCTACCCTAGAAAAAGATTAAAGCTCTTCAACGTTGTGCTTTTCAGTCTGTATTTCTCACATTACTATTTATTGATCCTTTCAAATCACTCTAATTTAAAAATACAACCCAATAAAAACCTGCTGCAATGCTCAGATAGACAAAAACTCTTTTCTTATCACTTTTGCGGGAACAAATGCATATACCTTAAGTACTCTTACTTCCCGCGCTGTATTTGGGCATGGAATGGGTTGCCTGAAAAAAACAGGAAAACCAGTAACTTAATATCATTTAAACCAGTAATGAAAATGCAAGACTCAACTCGCACCACGGATGAGCATAGAGCTTGATAATATTCTTTATAGAAGGAGCGTCTGCAATATATAATATAAGAGCGTCTGTAACATAAAAGATTGGCTGAAGAAGAGAAAAGATGACTATCATGTCAACCAACGACAATCTAAATATTTCCCAATCGACTACTTCAGATGAAGCAACTAAATCTGTTGTTCACGTGTTTAACATCGTTATTTTGGGACTTGTCTCCCTAACTGGAATCGCCAGCAATATTGTAAATATGACCGTCTTCAGCAGACAGATCTTAAAAGACAGTATGACTCTAGAACTGTTCAGCCTGGCGCTGACGGACTTCCTATTTACGTCAATAGAGTTGTACATCACCTGTACCTATATCGCTATGATCTTTTATCCTTCTGGCCCTGTCGACCTTTGGGCGTTGACCCACGCGCCTATGGCCTGGGCTTTGAACGCGGGCTACCTCATCTCTTGTTGGATAACGGCCTTTATTTCTATCGAGAGGTGTTTGTGTGTTGTGTTCCCATTCCAGGTGAAAGTAATCTTCACCAGGCGCCGATGCATCGTGGCCATCTTGGCTATCTACGGAATTCACATCTCCAAATTTGTCCCAGCATTGTTCATTGAGAAAATGGAGTGGATATCGTTGGGCCCCAGTAGCTCTAATGATTCATCCATATCCACTCATCCAACCTGGATCTACACTATCATATTCAACGAGGCTACTCAACAATTGGACATGGTTTTGAACATCGTGGATGGTCTATTTCTCTTCTTTGTATCCCAAACGGTTCTCTTTGTCTGCTCTATATGGATGACCGTCGCCTTGAATCGCTCCAGCACTGTACGCACGCAGACGTCGCAATCTCAAGCAAAACAGAACAGCAAGTCCCAGCTATCAAAACAGGAGAAAAAGCTGCTTAGGGTAGTGCTGTTCCTATCAGTGCTGCACCTGGTATGCAACTTACCTAGACTTTCATTGACTATCTTTTTTCAGACCTATACATGGGAATCTACGGGGTCTCAGAATTATTTTATTTCCTTAGTGTGGACACCGACAACAGTCTTCACCAGTATAACATGCTCCAGTACCTGCTGTGGCTATTACCATCTTAACTCCAAATACAGGCAGACATGTCAAAAGCTATTTTTCGTTAAATGAAATTAGAGAGATAATAAAGTTCTTGATGGGATATACCAATGCAATTTTCGAGTAATTTTTGGCTGAACTATTGATAAGTTCTAACAAATATGCATACATAAAAGGTCGACAAAAAAGACATTTCCGATATTATTCGATCATTTACTTCGAAACATGTCTGTGTGCTACGTTACTGGTTGTACGAAAATATGTAGATAATTAAATTTTTATTTCATTTCCAAAAGATGGCGACAAAAGAAAACGATGGATTGTGAATGTCAGATTTGAAGAATCACCAATTTATTATCCCCAATAATTGCTTGATGCAAAATAATTTTCGTGTTTTTTTTTTAATGAATCTCCGCATTGTGTTTTTTTTTAATTACCAAGGACGCAACTCTTCACTAACTTATTTTATAAACAAAAGCTACATTTATCCTAACGCGACTAACTTTTTGAGTATTAATTATCGCCTACTCACTTTTGATGTTAAAAACGAATTACTCATAACTAATCTTGTAGCCGTTGTATATTTCTAAAAGACCAGAACTGGCTGTCGATGTTGAAATCAATTGTCAAACAGCACCAAAAGCATTTTTTTCGTTTACAAAAATGGCGGTAAATTTCACCGGAAGTTCACGATCATTCCAGTTCAAAAGGTCACCACTAATTAAGACTTGTCAATTAACCGTTTTCTAAATTTCGCTGAACTCAATGCCATCTTACTTCCATAAGTGTAACTTTTTTAGTTTTAGTAGCAATTTTTCCTTTTTTTTTTCAGTGTATAATGTTTCCATATTTTCGGACTGTCTTAATTTTCCTTGATTCTAAAACAATTCTAGTGCCTGAAGACCAAGAAGGGATGTGTTACCAGCAATGTATTTTATTTTTAAGGGTTTTTAAAGTGAGATTTTAATTGCAAACAATAATCGCTTGGGCGGGTGTCAATTGCTTAGTCAGTTGCATCTTTTTCCAGGCGTTAATATTGTCGAGCCAGCATTTGCGCTGACGGCCTCTCCGACGCCAACCTTCAACAGTGCCTTGGAGCAGGGCTCTCCAAACTTTTCAGCCCGAGGGCTGCATTAACTATCAAACAGCAGTTCGGGAGCCGACTACACACTCGAGGTACGAATAAAAAAGAATCCTTCTTAAGCTTCACCATCTTCATCAAAGGATTCAGTACACTTCTAATGTTCAAATATTTAGCACACAAAGCATGCTGGTGAATAATACAGTGTAGAAAAATTGGCTGTGAAAGGTTTTTAACTTTACACATCTGCTTCACTGTCCAACCAAGCCTTTCTATTTTCCACTCATGTTCTTTCCTACATCAACATTCTGGCAACTGAGGTTAGTCCAGTCCAAGTTATAATTTGCAAATGTCATTGAATATATCCTGTCCAGTAACAGTGCCATAGTCCGCCACTAGATGGCGTTATATCATCTCATAGAATGTAGTTGGAGGTTGAAAAAGTAAGCAGCGAATAAGGCTTTTACAATGTAGTGATCGGTTAAAAAACATAACGACTACTGCGCATCTTTAATTTAATTAGGTAAAAACGTAACGTTTATGTAAGTAGGCGGCGGCTAATCTTGGCAGGATATAGATACATTTCCGTAATATTTTTCGTAGCTGAAAAGGTCTCCGCGGGCCGCATGAGAGGGCTTCGCGGGCCGCATGCGGATGGTCTTATAAGTAGAACAGCCAAAGATTTAGTACTCATAATATTCACTAGATTTAAATCTTTTAAACATTTTTTTTATTATTATTGATTTCGCGTCCTTACTTTGTGAACAACTGGTCTTTTTTTGGGATCGGCTGACAGTAAGACTCGTGTAGATAGGCGTTGTGAGTTATCCAGCGGTCATATATCTGTCGGTTTATCTACGTATATAATTATTTATCTCTACATCTGTTTTTCTCCCTCTCCCTTTTTCTCTCTATCCCTTAGTCTCTCTTTTTATCACGTGTCACAAAGCATTTTGTACATTTAGTCGAAATAACATGAAACAAGAAAACCATAAAAACGAAGTTTTTATTATACTCCCTTTATTTGCAAACTAAGTTTACCATCATGTAATTAAATAATTGATTGACTACTGCAAATGAAACGTACAGAAAAAATATCTGTGTCGCAAATCTTAAAAATATCTCCTTACTCTGTATGAATTGTTCTAAAAATAATCTTAGCGCATAATTTTTTTTTCTAGCTTTGCGCCGAAAATGTATAAAAAGTTGCACAGGCATTTTTAACGCGAAATTAAAATATTTCTTATACTTTCCTTTTAAGAAATGAATATTGTCATAAGTGTAGTATTATTAAGTCGTTTTAACTGAAAATTTGATAGGATGTATTGTTAGGCGCCACAAATTTGCTGTCCAAATTTCAGCTCGATCGGACCACGGGAAGTGGTCGAAAAATCGAAGCCAATTTTTGCACCCAGACAGACAGAAATTGCAACTTAAAATAAAGGAAGTAACAAGAAAACCATAAAAACGAAGTTTTCATTATACTCCCTTTATTTGCAAACTAAGTTTACCATCATGTAATTAAACAATTGATTGACTACTGGAAATGAAACCCCAAAGAAAAATATCTGTGTTTCAAATCTCAAAAATATCTCCTTACTCAGTATGAATTGTTCTAAAAATAATCTTAGCGCATAATTTTTTTTTCTAGCTTTGCGCCGAAAAACTATAAAAAGTTACACAGGCATTTTTAACGCGAAATCAAAATATTTCTTATACTTTCCTTTTAAGAAATGAATATTGTCATAAGTGTAGTATTATTAAGTCGTTTTAACTGAAAATTTGATAGGATGTATTGTTAGGCGCCTCAAATCTGCTGTCCATATTTCAGCTCGATCGGACCACGGGAAGTGGTCGAAAAATCGAAGCCAATTTTTGCACCATTGACGATTGCAGACATTGCAACTTAAAATAAAGGGAGTAACAAGAAAACCGTAAAAAACAAAGTTTTTATTATACTCACTTTACTTGCAAACTAAGTTTACCATCAGGTAATGAAATAATTTAGAAGAAATATTTTTGTTTAGTCTTCTTAGGTAGGGCCTGTTGGATATTATTGGCTCACTACAAAACTAAAATTTCGAATCGGTAATGTCGGCAAATACATATCTAATTATAACGATTGCGCATTTTTTTTAAATGTGTGAAGCATATTTTTTTTTTCTACCTTTGCGCCGAAAAATTATAAAAAGTTGCACTGGCATATCTCTTATACTTTCCTTTTAACAAATGAATATTGTCATAAGTGTAGTATTATTAAGTTGTTTGAACTGAAAATTTGATATGATGTATTGTTAGTCGGGGCAAGTCTGCTGTCCAAATTTAAGCTCTATCGGACTACGGGAAGTGGTCGAAAAATCGAAGCCAATTTTTGCACCACGATTGCAGACATTGCAACTTAAAATAAAGGGAGTAAAAAGACACGTAAGCACGTGAGCTTATATTTGGTTTGTATCTGGGATCAGCACTATTAAGATTTGATCATTTGAAAGCAAAGTACAATGGTCGAGTTATAAGGTCTGAAAAAAAACAAAAACGGACGAGCCCATAAGGGCTCCTGAGTCCAGGGCGTAACGTTTAGGGTTGAGCTCGGAGGGGGGCACTCAAGCTCTGTCTGGGCACCAGCAACACCGTGTCGTGCAACTACATACTACATATTATACAATTTTAAAACATCACTAACAAGATGCCTTTAGATTTAATAAGGGCCTGATGTGTGTGGGTTTTTTAGACACCAATATAGACGATACAATAATACTTCAATACATCGATTAAACAAACAACGGACTATTTTTCAAAGCATTTTTTTTTATTTCAACCCTATTCGGATGCTGAAGATACAGCTGATTAGGGGCACGGATCATTTGCTGGCTTCCAAGCAGGGACTGAAAAAACGGCCCTGAAGATACACAAACAGTAGAATATAGAATAATTAAAAGCGTTAAATATATATATATAGAAGATTATAACCTATATATAATGGACTCTGGACTGTATAGGAAGAATTTAAATTATGCAAAAGTAAGAGATACTAAAAGTCAACAAAGTCACGTATCTTTATATCGACCAATAGGCTTCGAAACTGACACACACACGCCAAATTAGAAAGAGGGAAATAGAGGCTAAGAGAAGGAAATGAAAGAGAGAGAGTTAATGATACTATTTCTTGGATTATGTGAATGATTGTAACCAACGGTAGTCCTAAACCATTGTTCAATGTTGAAGAATACTGCACTGCTGGTATTGCCGTATGGGGGGTTGCGTATCAGCACGATAAGGCTGTCATTGTTGTTATAATAATTCATGGGTACATTTAGGGAAAATACAAGATCTGCTGACCTCAGTCAAGAAAAAGATGGCTAAAGTTGTATGGCCGCAACACAATGGGTTCGCCTAGACTAGTCTGCATGGCCACCACTATAGGAGAGGGGTGGAAGAAAAAAAAAGACGAGAGGGGAAACGATGTGACGACAACATCAGAGTAGATGGGAGTAAATGAGAAGGGCGTACATGTCATCTGTGGAGCCATAACGGTCCAACAGACTACGGTATACTTAATGTAGATTAAAAGTTGTAGAGAATCGCCTTGTTTCTTGACGTAGGGTCATAAGTCAATGCTGTTATCCCAAGTAGAAGGGTTTAGAAAATGTTTGATTTTCCTAAACTTTACTATATTCCGGCGTGAAAAACACCTTTTGGTATTCGGTTTGATGTGAAATATCCCGTATCATTTCCACCATGTTTCCAGGGTAAGTCCTTGCATCGCGATTCCCTGAACGGATGGCCAATGGAAGAATAGGAAACACAATTTCGTTTTTACCTTTTGGCTAAAACAGTTAAAGAGAGGAAAACGTTCTAAAAGTAATCTCCATACCTTACATTCGTTATGTTGTAGTTTGTACTACAGTCATTGTTGAATTCTACATGAACATAAATAATAATTCTTGAATTAAAATATGTGTATTGCTTACTTGGCTACTTTTGGGAAGTAGAATGTTCCGAATTTCGGAAGTGACGTTTGACACATTTTGCAGTCAAAATCAAACCTCATTTTCGGCACATTCTGTAGACGTGGAAAAATACTATTAAGTAACGAAACATTAACTTTCATTTCTTATCTTGCATGTTACATACTTTCCTTATATATATATATATATATATAATAATAATAATAATAATAATAATAATAATAATATTGGAGCACATTAAAAACTGTGTCCGAAAAAAAAAGACAACAGCAAGCCGAAATGCTTATCAAGCATTAAAAGGAACACATTTGTGATCAGGGATTTGTTAATTAATGTTTGTTTCCATTTGGTTATTTGTTTTCAAATACATTCTTTTGACAACCTGTGGATGCGTGCTGACGCTGCTCGCTAGGGCGACAGTCAAGTTTTTTTTTTTTTTTTTTATGTATTGCTGTCTACGGCATTAGTCCACAAATACACTATGTATCTTCACCAGAGCACTTACCGCACCAGACAGACATTTTGGCCATTGTGGCCAATCGCCATGATAGGGAGGAGAATTCTTGAAATGGCCACGTCTTGTGCAACCCTCATTCTCCATAAGGTCACCACGAGTCAAAGTCTGTAGAGCACTTTTCGAGAGATCTCCATTCCTGAAACAAACCGACATAAAAGTTAAAAAGTTGCAACTTTTAACATTAATATATATATAATCTTGTATATCACAGACGCTCCTTCTATAACGAAGATTATTGCGTTCTACGCTAAGCCGTGGATCGAGTCTAGTGTTGCATTCTGATTATTGTTTTTAAAAATGTTAAGGTACTGGTTTCCTCGTTTGTAAAGGCCACCCATTCCATGCCTAGCTGCCGCTCTGGATGAAAGCGTTCTAATAAGAATGTGTTTTTGGTAAATGTGATAAGAAAAGTGTTTATGTATTTGTGTTTATCTGAGCACTGTAATGGTTTTGTTATTGTTTTGTGTTTCTAAGACAGTATCTACTGTATTTATGTATTATTGCTACAATACTCTTAGTCCTCTTATCCTATATAGTTCATATAGTTTAATATTAACCCTTACAGTCCCGGGCGCGTATATAGCGGAACTGAAGGCAGCATAGATAGAAGTAGGTCGGTACGGGAAGGGTTAATATACTTACTTTTGTGCCAGCCACTGTGGGTTGATAAGAATAGGTCTCATTACAAATGCGTTGCCTTCATGACTAATTCTCACATATGACACAGTTAGTATTTTGGAATGATTAAATTCCTGCGCAATTAAGGTTATTGTCTGTTTAGAAAAAAAAAGAAAAAAAAACATACATATGTTATAAACATTCTTTAACAGATATAGTTTTTATTATGCAAAAAGAGAACAAATATTGAAATAGAAAATAAAATTGCATCAGATAATAAAATATATCTATCAATTAAATCATTTTTCAGTATATTAAACTATCTAAATAACTCGGCGTTGTCAGGGATGGCTATTTTAAAATATCATCTTCATGTCAACTGTCTTTAGTATCTAGATAAA
Source organism: Anisus vortex (assembly GCA_949126835.1). Taxonomy (NCBI): domain Eukaryota; kingdom Metazoa; phylum Mollusca; class Gastropoda; family Planorbidae; genus Anisus; species Anisus vortex. The sequence continues at coordinate 4,485,398 of OX421501.1, forward strand.
AACAACCAATAAGATACATTGTATTTGAAAACAATAATATTATAGTGCTTCCAAAAAAAAACTGAGATAAAATATAGCAAAATTGTTTTAAAATTTATAATAATCACACGTGTCAAGACAGCTTAAAGAGTGTCAAAACTACCGTACTGTCCGCCTCATCAGCCATCCCAGCAAAGTCTTCCTGAAAATAATACTCAACAGGTTAAAACCTCAAGCCGAACAAATCATAGACGAAGCATAAGCAGGTGTCAGGTTTCAGGGCAGGGCGAAGTACCATTGAACAGATCTTCAACCTCAGAATAATCTGTGAGAAATACCTACAGCACCAACATCCCCTATACCAGGGGTTGGCAACCTACGGGACGTGTGCCAGAGTTGGCACGGAGAGCTTTTTTCAATGGCAAGATTTTCTAAAAGGCAATTCAAGTCTTTTCCTACAATGAATTGAGTGCCAGATCAAGATGACTTATAATATGCTTGGCACGCTGAATAAATTAGAAATCCTAACTTGTCACAAGTTGCCGACCCCTGCCCTAAACCATGTGTTCGCAGAGTTCAAGAAAGCGTTTGACAGAGTCCGGCATGCAGCGCTGTGGGCAACCATGAGAGCATACAACAACACCCCCAACATATTAGCAGTCATCAAAAGCATGTATGACAAGGCTACCATAGCAGTTCTCCACAACAATGTTACTGGAAACTGGTTCAAAACAACTATTGGCATACATCAAGGGTGCTTACTTTTTCCAACAATCTTTAATATCGGATGCATTGGACGACCACGTTACAAATCTTCGCTTCGCCGATGACATAGACGGCTTAGCTGGCAGTAAAGATTAAATGAGGAAGTTAACTGCCAAACTAGAGAAAATATAAACGGCGAATGGCATGGAAATCAAGGCTGAAAAGACCAAAGCTATGGCAAACAAAGAGTTTGAATCCGAAATACCAGTGAGCGGTCATAGCCTCGAGAAAGTCTCCTCCTTCAAATATCTGGGATCCATAATATCCGATGTAGGGTCCAAGCCGGAAATTCTTGCAAGTATAGCCCAGACAACTGCTGCACTTTGCAAGGTATAAACAGCATCTGGCGAAGCAAGAACATTTCCCTTTACTCGAGGATTCGACTAATGCGCTCCCTGGCGATTACAGCCGATTTTTTAAAAAAAGAACCGGAGGCTGAGAAATGAGATGCCTCCTTAAAATTCTGAACATCTCCTACAAAGATTGATTGCGTTACAAAGATTGAGTTACATGTGAGGCTGTCTGAGAGCGAATGAATCACCAACGTCATCGACCCTTAGCGCCATTAAATGCACAAAATCTCAGAATGTACGGGCATGTGGCAAGATCCGAAGGCCTGGAGCAAACCATCCTGCAGGGCACTGTGCAAGGGTGGAAGAAAGAGAGGCATGCAGATGAGACGATGGGAGTAGGACATCAAAGGGAATTAACAGTAAAAAATATGAAGCGCCAACGAACATCATTCGGGTTATGGGACAGGTGAAGGTGATATTGATCATATATAATGTTTGTTATATTGTATAGCACATGTTCAAAGTTTTTTTTTTTTTTTGTGATGAAAATATATCAATGATTCATTTTGGATATGAAAATATACCAATGATTCATTTCGCAGTTGTTAATTTTACTATATTTTACTATGGCTCTACATATTTTTATTACGCCATTTTTCTCAGCATTCGGTCCACTGATCTATAAAAAGAATGTATTAGGCACGAAAGTAACATTCTAGATGCCAAAATAAATAGGCTTTCACGAGAATTTCACTTATCTATAATTTTTTATTTCCTAAACACTGACCTGTAAATACATTTCAAGTGACTTAGACTTCCTTTTTATTGTATAAATTTGTTCTAATTATAGGTGGCTTAGTCTTATAACTTGACTATATAGATCAGCGGAGATGCTGGTTCGACAACATAAAGTAATGCACAGGACTGCAGTTGACTCAACTATTGACCACCGCTCAAGACAGGCAAAAGTGGAGAAAGTTGACTGCAGAGATGTCCATTGGCTCTCCCCCAACGACCACAACGTTCTTGGGATTGATAATGATGAAGATGAATAGTGTGAATGATATAATCAACTCTAGCCTTAATTTGCGCATACAAATCTAATATGGAGGCGCTATCCATTCTTGGTATATATTAGAATATAGATAGAATTGGGGTAAAATCCATTCTAGCACTTTTTACTTTTAATATATGGCCCGCATAGGTGTAGTTTTCGCTGTTTCACAGAGTGTAAAATAAGCTTATTATAATCGACCAATGCTATTTACAAAAAAACTATGTATAATATGTTTTAGGCGATAATTAATACTCAAATCTTTAGTTGCTTTAGGTTACATTTTTTAACATAACCAACATTGAGCCTTTTTCTTCTCATTGCAATTAAAACTATAAACTTTATTAGTGAAGCGGTTAAAATTAACTTACCCCTGGTTTGTGCAAATGGTCAATTTTCTGGTAAGAGGCAATAAATTTGGAAGCTTGGCTCGTTTTGTTGATAGAGGAGAACGTACCAACTAACGCTGAAACGTATCGTTTCAAAGCCTCATCTGAACATGTAATACAAAATATAATAAATAGAAGAAGTATAACGAGTTTAAATTATATAAGACGTACAACCAGTATCATAAGTTATATAAGTAGAACAGGTATTACACGTATAATCAGTTACATACGTATAACTGGTATAACAACTATAATAAGTTATCTAAAGTATAGCAGGTATTACAAGAATCATAATTTATATAAATATAACAGGTACCACCAGCATAATAAGTTACATAAGAAACACAGGTACAGGAATAATCAGTTGTATAAGTATAACAATCAAAATAAGTTATATAAGTATAACAAGTATCAAAGTTATAGTATGGTAGGCCTATATAGGTATAACAGGAATCAAAAGTATGATACGTTGCATAAGTATAACAGGTGAAACAAGTCTTAGTATAACAAGTTGTATAAGTATAACAGATGAAACAAGTATAATAATTTGTATAAGTATAACATGTATAACAAGTATAATAACTTGTAAAAGTATAAAGGTTAAAACAAGTATAATAATTTGTATAAGTTTAACAGGTATCACAAGTATAATGAGTTATGTAAGTATACCAGTTAAAACAAATATAATAAGCTGTATAAGTTTAACAGGTAACATCAGTATAATAAGTTGGATATGCATAACATTTCTCACAAGTATAATATGTTGTATAATAATTACAAGTAAAACAAGTATAATAAGTTTTATAAGTATAAGAGGCATCACAGTAAAATAAGTTATATAAGAATAACTGTTATCACAAGTATAATAATTTGTATAAGTATGACATGTATAACAAGTGCAATAAGTTGTATAAGTATAATTGGTATTACAAGTATAATACGTTTTAAAAGTATAACAGGTATCATATGTATGATTATTAAACTAGTATAACATAGATATCAAATATTACAAGTATAAGATGTTTTACAAGCTTGACTAGTATAATAAGATTAATACATTGTAAAAACATATAGTAAGTGTAACAAGTGAAACAAGCGTAATAATCATAACAAGTAAAACAGGTATAACAGGTATAGCAGGTACAAAAAGTATACGAAGTATAACAAGTGTAAGATGTTTCACAATAAAAATAAGTATAACATATTATATTAATAAAATAATAAGTATATAAAGGGTCTAAAATATGGCTGCGAAAATTGTTCTGAACAATGAAGATAACTCAACAACCTCTCTAAAAAAACTGCACTGGCTACCTATAACACTTAGATAAAAATTCAAAGATCTGACTATGTTCTCTAAAAGCCTTCGTGGTCAATCTCCCCAGTACATCAGATCCATGGTCAATCTCCCCAGTACATGAGATCCATGGTCAATCTCCCCAGTACATCAGATCCATGGTCAATCTCCCCAGTACATGAGATCCATGGTCGAGCTACACACATCAGAGAAAGAGGACTGCGTTCAAATAAAATTCATCTACAGCTCAAGGTACTAAGCGTAAAAAGAAAAACATTTGCAGCTCGCTTCTACAGAGTCGTAGCACCTCTGCAGTGGAATGAACTTCCGAACACAATTAAACATGCCAGCAATATAGACATTTTTTAAATAAAATTATAAAACACACTTTTACTTTTTCGATTTATTTTAATAACAGATAATAATAATAATAATAATAATATGTGTATAGCGCTGCCAACAAACATAATGTAAGCTCAGAGCGCGTTTAACATACAACTAAGAATACGAATATTACCCTAGGCCAGGTGACAGAGCTAAATTGATGATTAAAAAAGACAAAACGCAAATAAATGTAGTATAACCGACCCAACCCATAAATAAGACAGTAAGTTTCTAAAGCATGTTAAATGTTATCTAAGGTAAATATTGAAATAATGCGTTTTAAGTTCTGTTTGAAAGTAACAGTAGAGCTTGTTCGCCTCAGTTGAATGGGAAGTTGATTCCACACCTTCGGACCGGATACTGAGAAGGCTCTAAGGCCAACGGTCGTCAAAGAGAAACGGGGCTCTTCCAGAAGCGATGAGTTTGCAGAACGAAGTGTTCTTTGCGGGGCATAAGGTGTGATTAGTGCCTTTAGATAGGACGGAAACTTGTTGTTAAAAATGCACTGATGGCAAAGTAGCGCCATTTTATACTCAATTCTGGCTTTCACGGGGAGCCAGTGGAGCGAGCGTAGAAGGGCAGTTCCTGAGTCTCTATTAGACCTGCACATAACCAAACGCGCAGTACTGTTCTGTATTCGCTGTAGCCTGGCGATTTTGTCCTCGGGCAGGCCGGCTAGCAGTGCGTTACAATAGTCGATACGCGAAAGTATCAGAGCAACTGCCAGTGTATTTGCTGAATCATTGGACAAATAGGGTCGTATTTGGCCGAGTCTACGCAACTGTAGATATAGACCTCTGCACATTTGAGAAATATGCAGGTCGAAAGACAGCGTGGGATCCAATAAAACACCAAGATTCCTCACTTTGTTAACAAATGGCACTTGACAGTTTATCACAGTGATAGATTCTGGACCAGTTAATCTGGCCAAATTACTCTTGGATCCAATTCTGATTATCTCTGTCTTTCCCTCATTCATTTTAAGCCCGTTTCTCCCCGACCACGAATAGACATCGGCGATTGCACAGCTGACCTTTTCAGCGAGTCGGGGGGCCTCAAGAGGGACCGCATGATCGTACAGTTGCGTGTCATCAGCGTAAAAGTGATAAGATAAATCGAACGGTTTGATGACCTGGCCGAGCGGATACACGTACATAGCAAACATCACTGGTCCCAGAACAGATCCCTGTGGCACTCCATATTTCAGCGTTGATGGTGCCGAGACGAACTCATCTATAGCAACACTTTGAGTGCGTTCGGACAGGTAAGACCTGAACCAACGAAGAACACAACCCGAGCATCCAAAAGTGGTTGCAAACCTGTCAATCAGGATTTCATGGTCAAGAGTGTCAAAAGCGGCAGACAGATCAAGCATTGTCAGAATAGACACATGACCCGTGTCTGATGTGCATAGTAGGTCGTTGACAACCTTGACCAATGCCGTCTCCGTGCTATGACTATTTCGATAGGCGGACTGAAACTGCTCCAAGAGGCAATGCTGCTCCAAGTGAGACAATAACTGTTTTAACACAATACGCCCGATGGTATATATAAAGCGCATTCATGGCCTTTTTTTTAAGAATAGCGCTTTATAAATATGTAATTTGTAATTTGTAATTGTATAAAACGTTCACCATAGCGAGATTACAAGAACAGGTTTTGGTTTTTCATATTTAAATCCATTACTTGGAAAATCTACACAAGGTTAGAGGCTTTAAGTGGCAGCGGGATCTTGTGTAACAATAATTTAGCTAACAAAACTCATTAAAATAATTGAATGCGATACTATATTTCTCTGTCTCTCTTTCTCATGTTTTCTTTTTTTCGCGCATTCTTCTTCTAAAATTATATCGATCATTTTCTTCAAGTAAAGATATATATATATATATATATATATATATACAAGTTATATTGCCCGGCATTGCACGGCTAAAAAATAAAAAAGGTCTGTATAAGGTGCAGGTAAAAAAATTATAAACTACACTTAAAAGAAAGCTATAAATCTTATAGGCCTTTTAAAAATATTATTTTTTTTTACCGAAGACTTGTAGGAAAATATTTTAAAATAAATATTGTAATCGGGTAAAAATATAGGCAAGTATTTTTATTTAACAAAAATCTAAATTGCCTGTAGATTTACGATGTCATTTGTTTTTAAAAGTTAGAAAAAAAAATTGTCCAAAAAAAAAAGTATAGTCTAACTGGAGAATCGAGCCCGGGTCGCTCGCATAGCAGTCCGCTACGTTTACCACTGAGGTAGCGAAGACAATTGTCCGATGTGAAAAATTATTAGACAGGATATAGGCCTAGGCCTAAATAGGTCAGTGACAAAAACTCACGTGATGTCAAATTGACCAATGGGGATCCGTATGCGGACAAACACTCTTATTATATATATATATATATATATATATATATATATATGTATATATATATATATGGCACGGAAGCCGAGCGGCTTCGCGATCGCCTGGTGTCCTGGGTTCGAATCCTGGTGGAGGATACGATTTTTTTCCCAGGGCTTGAAGGTGTCACTGAGTCTTCCCAGGTCTGAAGGATACCTGACGTCAGTTTGGTTAAAGTAAAGGCGGTCCTGCATAGCGCTGGCAAGGTCCTCAGTATGTTGTGCCAAGGGAACTGGTGAAGGCGGCTTAACTGGACCGATGGATCAATTTGCTATGAGGGGATATTTGGTAAAAAGTAAAGGTGGTAGGGCATCGTACTTGCCAGCAAATCCCCTAGTTAGCTGTGGCCAAAGAAACTTGTCCCATGAATTAACATGGTCTAAGACTTTGATGGATACAATAACTTTTTATTATAACTATAACAATTAATGTTAAAAGACGTTTTCATTGTACGTGTCTCCATAATGTTGAAATAGTAACAATAGCAGACGTGAACCTCACTTCACCGGAGTGAGTATACCAACCGAGATTACTTCTCTTAGGGCTCGGAGGACAAACACACTTGTGTTACGCAGTCACCATATATGTTCGGCGAAAACAGTTGACCGTCCCCATTAATCCTACGCTCCTGCAGCGCAGGGGCAGTCTAAAAGCTCGACCGTCTCTTCTGCTTCCCTGCAATTTCGACACAGCGAGTCATGGTTGGGCCTAATCCTTCCGAAATAGGCAACTATAAGACCTATAGGAAACTGGGCAACTGTTGCCTGGTCTTTCCTGTGAAGCTTACACCACAGAGTAACAGTACCAACTTACACTAAAAGATGTTAGGACATTTTATAAAAACGTATCCAATAGCATATCGTCTAATTTTGGTTACCTTGTGCAGTCGTAGTCCCAATCCAGGTGATGAAAAAGATCAAATAACTATTTAGTAATAATTTCATTTTTCTGAGCAAGCTGTTAAAGAAATAAAAAGCAATATAAAATGTTTGTGTGTATATATAATGTATATATTATGTACAATATAAATCCCTTATAGCTGTGTATCGTGTTTGTGTGATCAGGAATCTCATATACGCCAGTAAAATCTGGAAATTGTAAGGCACACAAGAGAAGAGACTCTCGTCTTTGTACATGCGCTGCCTCACACGCATGCATGGAAATTTTCTGGAAGGACCGCAATAACCAACAACGAGTTCTTGCAATGGGCCAAACATGCTTTGCAAGTTCACACTCCTACGTCAATGACGTCTCAGATGTTCCCAAGCCTTGTTTCCAGGAGGGAACCCCAAATGACCTGCTCCATACAGAACAAACTGAAGGCAAAAAGATCTACTGGACGTCCCTAGTCAGGTTCAAAGACGAATGCAAGCTTGATCTAAGGGCTTTTCTTGTAGATGTCGGTAACTTAGAGAAGTTAGCTTAGGGCAGAAGTAATTAGAGGAGAACTCTACACATCGGAATAAACGCTGCACTAGGTGAACTTCTCGCCCGGGCTAAAAAAGCTACAAAGAAAATAAAAGACAAAGAGTTGCTTCTGCCCGACTCTAGCGGAACCGCTTTCAAGTGCTAGCAATGCAACATAATATTTCGCTCAAGGATAGGACTCCACAGCCACAGCAAATACTGCAAAGCTGCTGAAATCACAAGGGCGCAAATCTGATCGTTTTTCAATACTATAGGGCCAATGATGGTGAAGTTTATTCGTATGAATGCCTGTGTGTATGTATGTTAGTACAATATATATAGATGTTTGTTTGTAAGTATGTATGTATATAGTTATGAATGTAAGTATGTATGTAAGCTTGTTAGCATGTATTTATGTATGAATAAATGAACTAATGTATGTAGGTATAAAATGTTTATGTAGTATGTATGCGTGTCTCTTTGACACTCTGCAAAAAACGACAGGAACTACACCTCCGTATGCCTTATATACGTTTTGGTGTAGCAATACAATTCCCTTAAGAATGCGAAGCAAAAAATGCATACTACACATGAGAAAACGAGAAATCGTATTGGTAAATTGGTAAACTTAAATAATCACTTTAGAAGAAAAATAATCTAAATTGTTTTTTTTTGTTATTAAATTATTACACAAATAATCTAAAGACATAATCCTATAAACATATTATAATATAACTCTAAATTACTCATTGATACGTTTCCAAATATACCTTATGCATTTACATATATAACACTATTTTTAGTTAGTATCTAAGTATGTGGGCTAAATCTACTCACGTTGCAGTCCTCGGGCTTTGTTTGAAATGACGAGAACGTGGACTAAGCTGATAATGCTGTCTGTCTACAGGTGGGCTACCTGAATATATGCATTGAACAAGCTCGATTTATAGCTCCCGTTAACAGTGCGCTATGATTCTAATGGAACATAAATATGGATAAAGCTGTCAACAGAATATGTCATTAGGCTTTAGTCGGAGGACAGTTGCCACAGACGTTAGTAAATAAATATTCAAGCACAGAGATTTATTTGTATTGATGTTTAAAATATTTAAATATCTATAAACGTGTTTATGTTGTATACCTACCTATCTTGGATTCGATAATCAAGACACTCGACCTGGGTGTCATGAAATCTCGTGGACATACTTTTTGTCTGTGATACTTGGTCTACAGAAAGTAGGTCTACCGACATTACGTCTACCACGAAAACTCGTCAAGCGACTTTTCATCTACCGCGACAGTTCGTCTTCGGAAAAATAGCTCTACCGCGATATTTTGTCGAACAGGCACGTCAACAACTTACAACCCGCGGGCCGCATAAGGCCTATTTCAAACCGCGCTTGGAGAAATGAAGCAACATTTGTACACAAAGTTCTGCTTCATACAGGACCTCTGACAAGAGTAACACCAATAGTTAAATCACTAAACCTAGAGACACTAAAGGACAGAACTCCTTTCATCCCGAGAGGCATCGGGGCATGGAAGGAGTTGACTAAACAAAGCAGGAAAAACAGTAACTTAACATCATTAAAAAAAAATGGAATAACAGTGCAGGACTAGACTCTTATAAATAGAAGGAGAGTCTGTAATATAGCAGATAAGTTGATGAGATCAAACAATCAAGTCTAAACAATAGTCTACACAATGGAGTCCTACAGTCTAATGGCTGACTGAACAAAAAAGAAAAAATGTAAACGTTAGTGCGTTCGTGTGGAACACACAGTTTGAGCTGATGACCTCTGGTAGAGCATGACACTTATGGTGGCGACCTGGCTGTGAGGACATGTTTACGTGGCCATTCGTGATCTTGTACTTTGTAGTGGCTATGTCTACCGCTCTGTGGTGTTGTAAAGGCTCAAGATGGAGTTGGGATACCTGAGCAGACTGCCCGAGCCTGCAGATGTTTAGACTGGTTTAGAAATTTGAGGTGATGGTTCACTCTTGAGTCCTGTTTATAGTTTCTCCAAGGAGCCTTACGTACACGTTTCAAGTAGATGCTCTATTTTGCTTTGAATTATTTGTAATAACAAAATGTAAAATGTAAATAAAAAAATTTAAAATTCATTGATATAACAACTTTTTTTAACAAGTACTGTCCACTTTGATATAACCAGAAGCCTACATTCGTCACAAAAGCGCATAAAGCTAAAGATAATGATGATCATGATGATGATGCTTGTCCATCGGTTTCGATGAACACCATTTTCTTACAGTCATAATTGATTGTGGGTCCGGAGATGGCTGATCAGGCCTATTATTCCCCAAAAGTATTGGCCGCATTTGGAGCACGGATAATATTTGATATTTATAAAGCACATCGTCTTTAAAAAATTATGACCTAAAAAAATTATTTTACTATGAAATATTTTTTTTTAATAATTAGTCGGTTGTTAGTAACAGTGGTTTTAGGACCAGGATGACCCCTGTACTTATCTTCAAATGATGATATTTTAATAGTGCTCATCTCAGATGCTAAAGAAATATACGTGTCTTGTTTCATGTTAGTTCGACCAGTTAAAAAAAAATAATATTTTGAGACTCGCGATAAAATGAAAGAGAGACAAATAGAGAGAGAGAGAGAGAGAGAGACAAAGAGAGAAAGCCAAAGATAAGAGAGAGAGAGAGAGACAGAGAGAGACAAAGAGAGAGAGAAAGAGAGAGAGGGGGTGGGAGAAAGACATATGCAGAAATAAATAATCAATTACGTAGATAAACCGACAGATATATGGCCGCTGGGTAACTCACAAGGCTTATCTACACGAGTCTTACTGTCAGCCGATCCCCAAAAAACCACCAGTTGTGCACAAAGTATGGACGCGAAATCAATAAACAATATAAAGAATAAGAATGCTTAATAGATTTAAATCTAGTGAATATTGCGAGTACTAAATCTTTGGCTGTTTTTCTTTTTAGACTATCTCTAATGTGAGCTTACACTCTCATACACAAATATAAGTGTGTATAGCTTTTCTACACTTTGGAAATCAATAACTTTTAAAAACCGTTGTTTGCGTTGTCTTCGGTTTCCGTTAACTTTGGTTTGCTATTAGTTTGGTTTTGATGATGATAATGATGGCTTAGTGCTAATTCTAATAATCTAGCTGTCTTGTCATTTGTTTCGCCCCATCCAAAATAGCTCAGGCTTTACAGAGTCCTTGTGAAAACCATTGTTCTGAATGGATGTGGGACCTGGACACTGCTAGCAGCCACTGAAAACTAGTTGCAGGCATTCGACAATAATATATGCATGAGTATAGTCTTGACTACGTCTTGCCACTGGACAAAGTTAGGCCTGAACGAGAGAGTGAGGATGACGCTGAGCAACTCTTAATCTTAATCCTAATCAATTTAAATCCAATTCACGCGCAAGTCATCCTTGTCGCATGTGAAACCTGGACCGTGTGGCGTGACGCCAGGAAGCTAAATAACTTCCATCTGAGCTGCCTATGACAGCAGACACGGGTCAGGTGGTTGGACAGGGTCCCAGACGCTGAGATCCTCGCGCGGCGCGAACCGGCATGCCAAGCATGTAAACCCAACTGGCAAAAGCCCAGCTCAGATGGGCAGGTCATGTTGTGCAAATGCCAGAAGTACGACTGCCCAAAAAAATCTTCTATGGTGAACTAGTCGTAGGAAAGCGATCGCAAGGAGGGCAGAAGAAGAGGTATAAAAACACCCTGAAGGACTCCCTGAAAAATTTTGAAGTCGATCCGAACAATTGGGAAAGACTGGCTGAGGGCCGATTCTCTTGGCAAGGCTTGACCGTCAATGGAGCAGCAGCCCATGAGGAAAGAAGGCGAAGGGTCGCAAATGTAAAACGAATACTACGAAAGTCCAGACAAGTCACCCCCGGTACTGCCTTGCCAGCAGGCCTCGCATCCATGCCCCCACTGCGGCTAACTTTTTCGGGCAAAAAAAGGCATTCCCAGCCATCTTCGCACACATAAGCATACTTGACGACGACAAAGGATGGACCTCTTCGCAAGCGACGGACCATCATCATGCATGGGAAATATCCTTTGAATCTTCTAACTAGAACACAGGACTAATGAGTTTGTCTGTGTAAGAATATCCCCAATTGCATGCGCTCAAGAAACATTATGGCAACAATCAAGCGGCGCAAACTGACATGGCTCGGTCACGTGTTGCACGTAGCACAAATCCCATACTGTAGGCATTTACACCCAGGCACCGAAGCGTGTTAGAGGCGGGATAGCTGCGCGCATTGCTTCCTCCCAACCGAGAATAAAATCATCTCGGCGGTGCAAAGAGACCTCTGACGCGCAGCAGGGGCTCTCCGCCATGCGATAGCCCACGAGTGGTGCTCTTGATGCACGCGTACTGGTTGTTTCCACACTTTGCCAACGATGACGCCCATCGGTAAAGAAGTGACTAGAGGAATAAAACATTTAATCCAAAGTTTGTGTTGAACTGCGCTTGGGGTGTTGGGATGTAGATTAATGATCAACGTGAATTTGTTTGTTTTTTTCGTTTACGACTAAATTACGACACAATGTCTAAAGAAAGTAGGCGAATTGTCTGGTAGACGAACTGTTTCCCGAAGACAAACTATCGCGGTAGAAGAAGTGTCGCTGGACGAGTTTTCTTGGTAGACGTAATGTCGGTAGAATTACTTTCTGTAGCCGTAGCGTTGTAGACGAAATGTCGTGGTGGGCAAATTTTCCCGTAGACAAACTGTCGCGTAGAGCAACTTTATGCAGACGAAGTGTCGTAGACGAAAAGTCTGTAGACGAGATATCGTAACACCCTGGGCGAGTGTCTAGATTTACGAATCCCAGATAGGAAACACGTTTCATTAATATTAAAAAATTTAATAAAATATAATATAAATTATATACAAATTCAATATAAATAAATCTCTGCGCATGAATATGTATTTACTAACGTCTGTCGTAATTGTCATCTAAAGCCTAACGACATAATCTGATTACAGTTTGATCCGACACAATCTGATTACATATTTATCCATATTTATGTTCCTTTAGATCCCAGCGCATTGTTAATGATAGTTTAGCATTGGACTTGTTCGTGATATATATTCGGGTGCCACCTCTAGACAGACACCATTATCAACTTAGACCACAATCTCGTCATTTCAATTTATCTCCAGAGCCCGAGAAGTAGATCGTGAGTAGAAATAGTCTACATACTTAGATACTTATTAAAATACTGTTATATATTATCTTATACATTCGAGAAGCGCCTTCTATAAAGAAGATTATTGCGTCCAACGCAAATTGGTAGTTTGAGTCTTGCCCTGCATTTCAATTAGTGTTTTAAATTGTGTTAAAGTACTGTTTTCCTCAACGGTTCTGGTAATCCATTTCATTCCCGGATGCCACTTGGGAATAAAGAGTATTTATATGCATTTGTTCTCGTATAAGGGATTAGGAAAGTGATTTTGTCCTTACGTTTATTTGCGCATTGCAACAGGTTGTTTTTAAGTTGTATTTCTAAATTGGAATTTAATGCCATATGTATTGTTACTACTTTACTCTTTGCCCTTAGTGTGAATATGTGTACATCATGTGTAAATAGTTTACAAAAGGTATACTTGGAATAGTATCTATCACTCATTTGGGGTTATATAATATGTCCATTTAATTATACCTTACAGATTATGTGTGTAACAATGTAATAAACTAATTATTTGGATTTATTTTTTATCGTTAAATCGCATGTCTAGTAGGAAGTCTGTCTTCGCATTCTCAGAACTTTAGGGGGAAATGTATTGTAAAATTGTCTACACAAAAACGTATATAAAGCACACTGGTTCTGCATCTTGGATCTAATAAATTCCATTATTTCAAACGTAATGTCAGAAGTTATGCATTCGATTTAGTTAGGCCTAAATCTCGTACTAAGTCATCAAGTTCTTGTTGGTTGGGGAAATGAGGTGAATTATTCGGTTCCCTGAAATCACAGTCATCACTGAGTTCATCCGATGTGTCTACTTCAGAATGATACGCGTCTTCGGATTGAGGCGAAGTAGAAACACGCAATTCATCACTGCTTGAAACTGGTCCAATAAAAGATGGTATACTTGGATAAACTAGAGTCAGCATATCCTTCGGCTTTTTATACTTTGAAATGTCAACCATGCAGAAATAACAGCCATCATCATGATTTGTCGGTTCTCTCCATATTATCGGAATTGCAAAGGGCATTGACTTTCGGATTCCACGCAGCCACCCTTCCGGAGTTGATCTGCAGCTGCCACAACTGTAGTGTAATACCCACGATTTGTCCTGATCTCCCATAGCCATGCCAAAATAAGCATAATATGCAGTAAATAATTTTGTAACACTGACAAACTTATGTTTAGTTTGTGTTGAACTAATACAGTAATCACAAACATAAGAGAATGACAAAGCTGGCAGGATCTAATAGACATATTCATCACTTCATTTAACAGTTGTAATTAGTTAAACTGAAAAAAACAAAAGAATATAGTAAAAATATATGTGTGTGTGTGTCCTCCGTAAAATAGACCATGTAACATATCGATACAAAAGTAAAATATATAAACTGGAAACGTCTTTCAAAAATATAATTTCTTACATTAACTATATTGTTTAATTTGTTAATTTACTTTAGAAAAGAAGTAATAATAATTATGTAAATGTTATAAACTGAACTCCATATACACAATTATTTAAAGTTATGCCCCTTTCAATACATTTCACATTGTCTGGTGTTTGAACTTTCGAGCGTTTCCTTGTTGCAAACCGTTTTTTTATTGTTTTTATTTTTCCTTTTTATGTCCCTTTTATTCTTGTAATAAGACACATTGTAATCATATAGGCTGCCCCTAACAATCTCCAACGGTCCAGCTTTCAAGTGCCAGAGATGCGACAGAGCCTGTCTCTCAAGGATAGGTCTCCACAGACACAGTCAATTTCGCAGGGCTGGCCAAATCACAGGAGCGCAAATCTAATCGTCTTTCGAGACTATGGAGCCAATGATGATGAATCATTTTTTTTATTTCTCTGTCATTTTAGACGGGCATGACTACTAGTATATTTATATTATACATACATATAAACATACATTTTATTTGGTTGTTTATTTCCTCAGCAGCTTAATCAAGAAAATGAAATTATTTCTACATAGTTATTTGATCTTTCTCATCACCTGGATTGGGATTACGACTGCACAAGGTAACCAAAAGTAGACTATTGGCTTCTTGCTACGTTTTTTAACATGTCTAAAATCTTTAAGTATAAGTTGGTCCTGTTACTCCGTGGTGGAAACTCCACAGGAAAGATCAGGCAACAGCTGTCCAGTTTCGTACCGGTCACTGCCCCACAGGTGCCTATTTCGGGAGGTTTTGGCTTGTAGCGTGGCGGGCACTCTACGGGGTTTTTTGGCTCATGTAGGGGGTGAATGGATCGATCACAATGGCGTTGGGCCTTAGAATATGTATATTTTTAGTCCGGATCCCACGTGGCTGACTCGGGTGCTGTCGTGGTTAGAGAAGTCCTACTACAGGACACGAATACTCCATACAGACAAACACAAGAACAAAGATTGACTTAATGCGGGATGAATTTCAGTTACTGTTTATTTAGGCATAAGTTGATGAATAGCTGAGATAATCCACAATAAGAATGCATAGTATATCAGTATCAATTTTAATTGGAACAGCCGAAACACATGCGATGTTGGCTGTGTTTCGACTCCAATGCCAGTTTTCATTCTATCCTAAACTGAAGTGCCCTCTGTATGGTGGGGTGGGGAGGGGAGGGGCGAAAAAAACACGTTTCTTTCACGATGAGTCACTGGTAGGGGGAATTGGGGTGTAAAGGGGAGGGGGGGAGTCTTTGATACCCTCTGGTCGGCGTACAGAGGAGGAATAAATAATTTGTGCCAATTGACCAGGGTAACCACCCGAGGCGGCCGTGGTCTAACAGGTAAATGTTATCTCCAAGACCTGGCCGGTGGCCGGTGGAGGTGGGGGGATCAAAGGAGGGGTTACTCTTTGACGAGGGGAGGGGCCGGGAAGTACAGACATGGGGGGGGGGGGGTAAATGGAAGCATTTTGAATTATACAAGACAGATAACTATGTTTTTGTAATATATTTATATATATATATATATATATATATATATATATATATATATATATATTGTAAAACAGTTATACAGGAGAAAGTAAATATATTTATATATAAACGTTAATGCAAGGTACACATATAATCATACATCCTTCATGCATTGGTGAGCACCGCGATGAGCCAGGGTTAATTGTAGTTTATAGGTTGGAGCAATTGTGAGTAAGTGCCATGGCACCAGAATGAGCGGTTGGCGCTTCTAGTTAGTTTACGACAAGGGCCCAACCATAACTCGCGGTGTCGATATTGTAGGGAAGAAGAAAGGACGGTCGAGCATTTGCTTTTAGACTGTCCTTGACTTGCATAGAGTAGATGGGAACGGTCATCTGTTTGCACCGAACCTATATGGTGACATGGCTACACTGCGTAGAACAAGTGTGCTTGTCCTCGGAGCCCTAAGAGGGTAATCTCGGTTCATATACTCACTCCGGTGAAGTGAGGTTCAACTCTGGTACTGTTACTATCTCAACTTTTTAGAGACACATACAAAGAAAAAGTCTTTTAACATTTATTGTTATAGTAATAATAACAAAATGTTGCAGCCATCGATGTTTGAGACCATGTTACACAAGCTCCTACAGTCACCACAGCCTATAAAACTGTGTTGATTTTTCATATAATGGGTTTAAAAATGAAAAAAAAACAACCTCCTTTGAAATAGACATACTTGTGTATTCTCACTTAGGTGAACTTTTTTTATAAAATTTTGATACTTATTATTATTGTAAAACATATTACACTTGTTATACTTGCTATACTTCTTATACCTGCTATACCTGTTATACCTGTTTCACTTTTTTTAATACTCTTTTTCGACTTGTTATATTTGCTATATTTGTAACACTTATTAAACGTATTATACTAGTCAAGCTCGTAATACTTCTTTTACTTGTAATATACGCTTTCAATGTTATGCTGGTTTAATTATTATATTGTTTAAACTGTTATACTTATATAACTTTTTTATAATT
This sequence comes from Anisus vortex, assembly GCA_949126835.1. Classification (NCBI taxonomy): domain Eukaryota; kingdom Metazoa; phylum Mollusca; class Gastropoda; family Planorbidae; genus Anisus; species Anisus vortex. The sequence goes on from OX421501.1 coordinate 4,502,537, forward strand.
GTGAAACATGTTGTACTTATATAACTTATTATACTTGTGATACAAGTTATACTTATAATTTATTATAATTGTGAAAAATGTTATACTTATACAACTAATTATACTTGTTATACTGGTTATACTTATACAACTTACACTACTTGTGATACCTCGATACTTATATAACTTATGATGCTTGTTGAACGTCTTAAATCTGTTAAACAATGTATACTTCTTATATTTATTATACTCGATATATCTTTGTATTACGTGTTCAGATGAGGCTTTAAAACGTTTTGTTTCCGTGATAGCCGGTTCATTCCAATTTCGCAACTATACGAGCAACGTTTCCATGATGAACATCGATTACGTGAAAATTGACCATTTGCACAAGCCAGGGGTAAGTTAATTTGAACTGATTTACCTTAATAATAAAATTTATTCATTTAATTGAAAGGAGAAAGAAAAGGCTCAATGTTGGTTATGTTCGACCAAAAAAAAAACTTTGGAATAAATAAATAAAGGCTAAATTAAAACAAGTAGTAGGCCTAAACTTAGTCATTCCCCCCTCTCCGTCATTTTGACGGGCATAAAAACTAGTAAACAAATAAGGAATGTACAATCCTGCATGAATCTATTGAGACACACACACGGTAGTAATAACTCTTGAATCGTACTTAACGTTACAACACATTCAAAATGAAAGCATTAAGTATATAGTTAACCTCATATTTCAGACATGGTTAGAACAGAAAAAATATATACATAAATATCAAGATTTATGGAAACAAATTCCTAATATTTTGGATTTAAAATACACATGGTAAAGAACAATGTTATTCCCCATTATCATCATCTTGGCCGCTATTTACATAATTACGTCACCCAAAAAATAAGCCAAACCGTTTGCAATCGCTCTATATGGAACGAATCTCTAGGCCAAAATTAAATTAAAATAAAAATAAAAAACAACAACTCCAAAATAAATCATTGATATATGTCCAAATACACAAAAAGTTAACTTTAACACATGCTATTCAATATAACAAAATATATAATGAACAATATATCACACAATTCATTCTCAGCATTAATTCTTAGCGTTATAGTTGAATATTTTATTTTGAAATAATTTTGCTCTATTATATCTTAGTTTATATTTGGCAACACTATAACATTTTCGTTTTTAAATACAACGTATCATATTGGTTGCTTTTATTTAGATTATTAAGACAGTTGACCGTTTCTTAGTTAATTTTTACTTCAATAAAACCTTTTATAATGTTGTTGTTTTTTGTAGATTATAAAATAGCCATCCTTGCAACGCCGGGTAATTTAGCTAGTTTAATATACCGTGAAACGATTATTTAATTGATACTAATATATTTTTTTATCTAATTCACTTTTACTTTCTTTTTCTATATTTCTTCTATTTTTGCATAAAATAAAAATATGTATGTTAGTTCTAATGATTATTTATAAAATATTATGTATTTTTTTTTAAACAGACAATATCCTTAATTGTGCAGGAATTTCCTAACACACGTAATCCAACAACTGTGTCATATGTGAGATTTAGTACTGAAGGCAACACATTTGTAATGAGGCCTACATTTATCAAAAACGAGTTTATGGCACGAAAGTAATTCTATTCATATTTAACTATATACATAATATTGATAGGACTAAAGAGTGAAGTAGTAATAATACATTAGATACTGTCTTAGCAACACAACACAATAACAAAACTATTATAGTGCTCAGATCATAGACTATAATATACATGGACCGCTTGCTTTAGTTGTTTATTCCCGATTCTAAATGAAGTAGTGTTATACAAATTCCGTTTTATTAAATCGCATTTTTTTTCGATTTTAAATGAATACTTGTAGGCCTATTAAGATATCATTTACTATAATAAGATGGACCGCCTGCTCTATTTTTAGAGCTTATGTTCTTTTTCCGTGCGCACACAACACTGATCTATAAATGTTTTCGCTCTGTACTACTTTCGATTTTAAATTTTGATTGAGAAAATCATAGCGATTAAATAAAACGGAACTTGTATATCAATAACTTTATTTCATGTATAGCAATTACGTTATTTATAATCGGGAATTCCGATCATCAGTGTTTCAAGTCGTCATATAGCAGAAATACTAAAGCAAGCAGTCCATGTATATTATAGTATATGCTCAGATAAACACAAATACATACACACTTTTCGTATCCCATATACTGAAAATACGTTCATATAAGTACTCTTCCTTCCCGAGTGGAATAAATCCAGGCATGGACTGAATGGCCTGAAAAAAACAGAAAACCAGTACCGTAACTTAACATTAGCTAAAACAATAATCAGAATGCAACACTAGACTCGAACCACAGTTTAGCGTAGGGCGCAGAAGTCTTCATTATAGAAGAAGCGTCTGTAATAGTCAAAATTTAAAGATAAGAAATATATATATATGTATTAGATAAGAAATGTAAAAGTTGCGATTATATATGTCGGTTTGTTTCAGTAATGGAGCTATAACAAACAGTGTTCTAAGGACTCTGACTCGTGATGACCTGATAGAGACTGAGTTTTGCACAAGACGTGGCCCTTTCTCGAATTCTCCTCCCTATCATGGCGACTGGCCAGAATGGCCAAAATGTTTGGCTGGTGCGGTAAGTGGTTGAAGAAGAGTGTGTTCATTTGAGGATCAATGCCGTTGACAGCACTACATAAACAAAATAAATACATACATAATTGACTGTCGCAACAGCGAGCAATGTGATCTAACTTGCATAGGGTGTCTAAAGAATGTCTTTGAAAACAAGTAAACAAATGGACAATTTTAAATGTAACTAAATTATTCGAATTAATTGTTTTTAAGCATTTCGGTTTGCATCTTGTTGTTTTGTTCCGGTCTAAGCTTTTAATGTTCCCCATTACTATTATCTTTATTATTTCTCCATAAAAAGCATAACAAAACAAGATTTTCCAAGCTGGTTTCGTTGGATTACAAATAGTCAAAATAAATTATCATAGACAACGAGTCTATGTGACGAATTTAACATCGAGCAAGAAAGAAATGTGGGTCAATATTCAATACGGAGATATTTTCTTGAGGGATATTTTGCTGTCTGTTACGTATTATTTCGAAAACATCGCTAGCTTCTACATACTCTTCCGGATATTTTCGTTCTAGCTACTTGATATTATAACATAGATTTTGATAAAAAACGCCAAGCTTTCCTAAAAATTAGCTAGCTTCAAAGGAAGCCTTCATAAATTCGCTTGCTGCTACAAATTCCTTTCAAGATTTTGCTAGCTAACAGTTTTCTATCTTTACAAATCCTCGCTAAACAAAGATTTACGAAAACATGTTCTACTATTTACAAAGCTTTTTAACTGCTAGAAAGCCTGCCGAAGTTTCTTTTAACTGTTACAATGCCTCTTGACGATATATCTGGCCAATACGAAACATGCCAAAGATTCTACTAGCACCCAAATTCCAAAATTATTTTTTTTAACACTTACCAACCTTCTGACGATGTGTTTGGCAGTCACATGGATGTTATGTACGATCCAAAGATTTATATGGCTGCTATAAATCCTGCCAAATATTCTTCTAGAGCCTTCAAAGCCTTTCGATGATTGCGCAGTATCATGCAAAGATTTCTGAAGATTTTGCTAGCTGTTACAAAACCTTCCAAAGATTAAGAGTGCTGATAGAAAGTATGCTAATGATTCTGCTAGCTCCGATAAAGACTTTAGAAGATTTTACAAAGACGTTCGATGGTTTAGCTGACTGATACAAAACGCTTTTAACGATTTTGCTAGCTGATTCCAATTTATTCCGACAATTTGAGTAACTGTTACAAAAACGTTTGCAAGATTTTGCTGTCTGCTAGAAAGCCTCCTGTTGAATATTTAGCTCATCTTAACCTTCACCTATCCCATAACCCGATCGAGGGTCGTTGGGGCACCACTTTTTGACGGTTGGATGATTATATGCCATTGGTCCTGGTCCTGGGAATCAGCAACAGATTAGCCGTTCCACTCCTTGATGTCATCGTCTCTTCTGCCTGCCTCTCTTTCTTCCACCCTCACTGCTCCCTGCATGATTTTCACCAGGCCCTCGTGTCTTGCTAGTACCTTCTGAGTGTTTTGGATTTAATGGCGCTGAGTAGATCCTCGTGATGATTCTCTCAGGGACAGCTTCATCTGTAACTCGATCTTTGTAGGAGATGTTTTTTAAACTTTTAGGTAAGCATCTCATTTCTAGGGCTGTGATTCGTTTTTTAATTTATATTTAGCTAGCTGCTAGGAAAAACTGTTTCAGATTCATCCAGCTGTTGCGTAATCCTTCTAAAGATTTCTCTGGTAGCTAAATATTCTGGCGAAGATACTTTTTTCTTAGGTTTTACAAAGCCTCCAAAGCTTTAGCTGGCTGCATAAAAAAAAAAAAAGAAACATCGCTGCAATAATGTAAAGCAAGCATCCCGTCAAGCCGAACTTACCTATAGGGCCGGCGAAGCAGCTGTTCACTAGTTTCTTTGCCATGACATACTGGGGGATTGTGTGGCCGGCACTATACACAGCCGCCGTTACTATTGTTAAATATTCCCAGGAAGACAATATTTAAATTTTTCTTTTTGTTTTGTTTTTTTTTAAATATACATTACTTTATTAAGTCACAATATATCACAATATATCAAAGAAAAAAAAACCACAAACACAAGATTAGAACACACCAACAATCTATTACAACGTTCAGATAAACAAAGAGACCTTATCTTATATGCAAAAACCAAAAACATATAAGTACTCTTTCTTCTTGAATGGCATCCGGACATGAAAAGAAATGTAACATCATTTCAAATACTTATCAAAATGCACTATAAAAAGAGTCTGTAACATGAAAGATAGGAGAATACAAGTTAATGTTTCGTTACTTATAAAGTATTTATCCACGTTTTCAGGCCGTGAGGATCCCAAAATTTGAATTTAGCTGTAAAATCTGGAACTTCGGATCATTCCACTTCTCTAAGTCCCCCAGGAAGTAAGCAATACATATATTTTACTTCCCTAAAGAAGCCATATTTTTTTTCTTTAGCAATGTAGGCTTATTAGTTACCCGTGCAACGCCGGGCAATTTAGCTTGTATAAATAGTAAAATTATAATGCTTTGAATTATTCTATATTTTACTGTTTATGTTTCTACAGAGCTTTTTGGGCTGTCCCAGCTTGGAAGCCAGCAAATGATCCGTGTCCCTAATCAGCTGTAACTTCAGCATCCGAATGAGGTTGAAATAAAACAATGCATTCAAAACTAGTCCGTTGTCTGTTTAATCTGTGTAATTAAGTATTATTGTGTCGTCTATATAAACAACAACATCTCAATCCTATTAAATGAAAATGATACAATCGTCTCAAATGAGTATTTTCTTTTGAAGAAGAATCAATCCAACACTTATCGCGAAATCATAAATGAACAGTTATAAATATATATATATATATATATATATATATATATATATATATATATATATATATATATATAAAATAAAATACATGAATACATAACAATATATAAGTAATACAATTTATAAATGTATAAATACATGTCCTAGCAATAGCGCGTTCCTAGTCTCCAATCCTGGCTGCAGGCTAGGATTCGTTCTCAAGTCCTGAGGGCGTCCTTGAGTCTACCCTGAGTCTCACTGACTTTACCTGGGGTAAAGAAAAGACCGCTGTGCATTGTGATGGCACAATCTCCCAGTTTGTCGTGGCCACAGAAACGGCCAATAGCTGCTTTTCAGGCCCCCACGGATAAATTTGGTCCACCAGGAGAGTTTACTTCAATATATAGATATGAATGCATGCAGAATTATTCCAGTTATCCTTCAAATATATAGGGAATGTGGTTACTCACCTGTTATACCGACGATTCCGGGGTAAAATTATTGTAACGGCCCTTGTTCGTTCTTTGACGGTGTCCCCGAGTCTACCAAGATCTGATAGGTACTATACAGTACTTGGGGATAACGGACTGGAATGAAGGAGTCCACATGCTAGTCTTTGCAGACCGCGATGCCGTCCAGAAGTCAATAAAATTCAGCCCGTTTGAACTGATGTTTTGCCATACGGTTCGCGGTCCCCTAAAATATCTCAAAGATATGTGGATCTCTCTAACAACCACCAAAGGTCTTAGATGTCTTGTCCACAATCTTAGAATCTTAATCTTGTGATGACTGCAATTTAGGCAAAACAAATTTAAAAAAAAATAAAATACTGGTATTATAAAAAAAGCTAGATTTTGACTGTTTACCTTTAGCAACAATGTTTTGTAATATTTTGCATTATACCCGGTCTACATTTAAAGCTAGATACTTTGGACTTTTTAAAGTCGAAACTTAAGTCAATGAATTAAACTATATCATTAAAACACCAGATAGGAGAAAGAAAGTAACAACTTTGCCATGTAAATATACTATTTTACTAGAGATTTAGAAAAGGATAGTAATACGTTAGCTGACAAGGTACAGTGTGGTTAGAATGTAACTAATTCTTGTTGTTCCTCCTGACAATTTTAAGGAGGAATCTGGTCAGTACAAATTTTTTAAATTCCCATTTACTCCAATTTTATATATAGAACGTTAGTCATTAATTTTCGAATTAGAGTGCAAAAGCATTGATTTAAATTATTATATTAATTAAGCATTTAAAAATAAGCAAAATAAGCATTGAGTTTATATATGCAATCATTGATAGAAACGGCTAGGTAGCGTTATTTACAAAAACTGTCAGTGTTAAGTTTTAAGATAAGATAAGATCTCTATATTGATCCAAATAAATGGAAAATTGACTTCATTACATTAATTCCGTCTTTCAGCATACCAGTAATTAAAACATAATTAAAGAACCATTTGTACTCATTCGCGCACACTATCATACCATTTATCATATAAGAAAAAAGGAGAACCACAGAGATACTTTTCATGAAGTATTGCGCACAATTCCACACTCTCCAGCTCCATCATTGATTAAGCAAATTCTGGCCCATGATCATGAAAAGAAGTTTTTATACGAGGCTACAATTTAGGGATTGCTACACGAAAACATAGCTGCTGAAGCTTGTGGATAATAAAAGAAACATACTATTTAAAATGTTTCAACCCAAAAAATAATAAAGAACAGACGAAATTGTATATGTTGTTACGAGTAGGTTGTTTCCATAATTATATTAGTTCTGTTATTATTAACTAAAGTTAAAATGAAATAATCTTAAACCCGAAATGTTTCCGTGTTAGGAATAAAACATGTATATGTCTAGACACTAGGTCATAGCAATAAAATACGTCATATGCACGAGGGTTGAATACCGTTAGTTTAGTTCTAGTTTGGGCGCTAATGTGTGAGGACTGTTTTTGACCACTTTCTTAAAGATAGGATTACGGCTTAGTTCGTTATAGAAGAATCTCAACTGATTAAGTTTCATTATATAAGACTGGTACATGTATTCTGTGGTATTGTTATATTTTATCATCTCAACTTGTTGGAATAAAATTGTGTTCAATTTCAAACAGGATTGTGGATTTCCTATATATTAAGGTACAGTTTATCTAAATCACTTTATACACAAAAGATTCACATTCGCAACGAGTCAAGTAAACATCAAATCTGATTGAATAACATCAATAGAAATTCTTATACAACCTTGTGAGATCCAAGATGGATATGAATCAAAAGAATATATAATAATACATTACTAAAAATATCATCTAACGTCAGTAGCTGATTTCGCACGTGACAAAAGATTGGGGGCTCAAGTCCTGGATCTAAAGTTTGTATGTATAATGTTACGTCCACAATCCCCTTGTGGTCAGAGCTGTGTAGATCTTGCTGATAATTCTCGTTAGTCCTAGGGGAGACTTTAATTATTAGTATTTATGTTTCAGTATTACACGAACTCTTCTTATAGTCCTGGGCACAAATTCAGTATTTGTATTCCAACATTTCCTTTCTTATAAATTATGGTAGTAGATAAATCTTATAGTAATGTATACAACACAATAGGATAGTAACTTGACAAAGAAGCTTCAGTGTAACTGTTGTTGATAGTTTATTTCAGGTGGTATGTTCAATATATACAATATATCTATTATGTACAGTTAGAATAAAATAGTGCAAACACAAACGTTCAAAGGAACATATTTTGAAACTCTCTGTCTTTCAGACAAAACAAATCATTAAATACTATCCGAGTGGTGCAAGGGACAGACCCACTACCAGTAGGGGTGAAAATCATGGTAACATTACAAAACTCATAACAAAACGATATGAACTTCCCCTATTAAATAATGAGTCGTTCCCAGACTCTGAGAATTTGAGATCAACACAGAATCCCAGCATTACCTAGAACCTTTCGTTTTCCTACTAAACGTCCTAATATCGCGTGTAGTAAGAAAAGAGAGAGAGAGGAGAATAAACATTGCGTGTTCCAATTCTTGGAAAAACAATATACATGACACGCCCCCACCCAATGAAAGAAATAATGTACCATAATTACCCAAGTAATACTCAACATGGTACATTTTTCGTACTTAACACTATCGTTTTAATAACCAACAATCAATGGAAGATTATTAGACAATTTAAGCAAACATGGCTCACTGGCACAACTAAATTATAAAAAGTGTCACTACCCAATGGTAATTGTGATTATAACGTGATGGACAAATATTTCACCGTTAGTATTAATATTAACTAATGTCTCAACAAGTACAAATAATTCAAAAATATTCTAGTCATTCTTATTTTAACTATGTACAGTTGTGTGGATTTCCACCAAAAATTTGCAAAAAGTCTTAATCTATTTAAACAAATATAACATTGCTCAAACTCTGTCAATTTTCAACAGTTTACTTCTAATATACAAACCAAAAGATAAGTAATACGTAACTCGAATCAAACTATAGGTTACTTCCCCTTTAAATTACAGTGTCAACTTGACATTAACAGGGTTCATACCTAAGATGATGATACTTCCCCTTTTCTCAAATACGAGGAGAAAATACACTCTAGTTACGATTACTACAGTAATCTAAATATTAAAATGTAATCCACTATTATGCGTTTTTGGCAAATTTAAAAGTTTAATATAAAAGATTGTTCAGGGTTGAATGAGTGCACACCTTTAGGTACCTTTGTTTCCCTCCATTCCCGGATATATGGAATATATAACAACCTATACAACATAGTGAATATCCACTAGTTTTTCCCATTCTATTACCATGATATAACAATTTAGCAATAGATTTCCAATATTATCTATTAATTTATACCAATTAAGATTACATCTCTTTCTAAGATAAAAATTGTACATATTATTATTTAGTTCCATTCATTAACTAAAATAAAACAAGATAATAAATCAACTATCTCAAAGTTTTCCCACTTAATTGCATGTGATGACAATTACTTTTATCCATCCATATCAAGTAAATACGTGCATATTATATATTTATTGCATCATGCATCAACATTTAAATGGAATTTCTTTTCCATAATCAAATGAATTTAAAATATATCAGAACATCAATATTATACATGATTATAAGAATTATTAATACTTTCAAAAGACTTGACTTCTGTATGATACAAGTATTCTATAGGTATTCCATAATCAAAATTCAAACGAATGATAGGTTATCATGACACATTCTTAATGAATAAGTGAGATGATCTGAAAAAGAAGTATAGGGTTATTCAGTCAATCATGTAGCACCCGAGATAGAGTATCAGCTATGACCTTGTCTCTATCTTGTCGATGATACGGGGAATGGGATACCAGTCAGTCTTTGTCAAATTACTTAATTTCCCAAGGTCTCTATACAACTGCAGTGTGTGGTCGGCTTTTGGTACCATCACACAGGGTGTAGACCATTTGCTATCACATTTTTCTCCTATGTCATCTTCTAACATATACTTTACATCTAATTTAATATGCTCAGGTCTGATGGGGTCAAATGGATGCTGTTTAATAGACCTAGCACTATTGGTTAACACTACATCGTGCTCTATGACATGTGTCCTACTGGGAACATTTGTAAACATTGACTTATTTTCATGCACCAGCTCAATAATCTTCTCCTTATCTTCTACCGGAGGATGTTCTAGCCTTGTATCTAAACTCTTAAGGGCATCTGTATTATTAAGTTTACTTTCTGCTAACTTATATTCTATCCTAGATAAATCCGTCGGGACTCTAGCTAACGAAATCATGGGGACCTCCCGTGGTTTACTCTTTTCCCTGGAAACATAGGGCTTAAGTAAATTAATATGGCATACCCTCTGTTTTTGTCTCCGGTCAGGAGTCTTTATCAAATAATTGACCTCGCCAAGCTTTGACTCTATCTCATAGGGTCCACTAAACTTTGCACTTAAAGGCTGATTTTGCAAAGGTAGAAACACAAGAACTTTGTCACCTGGTGCAAAAGTTCTAGCTGTAGCTTTACGGTCATAGTTCTGTCTCATACGCTCCTGCATCTGTGGAAAATGAATCTTCACATGGTTAAAAGCATGATAAAGCCTATTTTTAAATTTATCTACATATGACAAAAGTCCAATCGGTTCACTGTCCGTTAGCCAAGTTTCATGTAGAAGTTTCAACGGACCTCTGACTGAGTGTCCATACACAAGTTTGAATGGGCTAAACCCCAGGGATTCCTGAGTGGCCTCCCTTGCAGCGAACAGTACATAAGGCACACCCTTATCCCAGTCTTTCTCCTTTTCATAACAGTACTTTTTAAGCATCGATTTTAATGTCTGATGAAACCTTTCCAGAGCTCCCTGGCTCTCAGGATGATAGGCACTTGATAGCCTATGGCTTATCCCTAATTGTTCCATGACTTGTTTGAAAATGTTCGAAGTAAAGTTAGTCCCCTGGTCGGACTGTACTGTCTTCGGTAGGCCATAACGTGTGAAGAAATTTGTCAGGGCGTCTACCACCTTCACTGTTGTTATGTTCCGCAACGGAATGGCTTCCGGGAAGCGAGTGGATGAACACATGACTGTGAGCAGGTATTGAAAACCGGCTTTTGTTTTCGGCAACGGGCCCACGCAATCAATGAGTATATGACTGAATGGTTCGTCGAACGCTGGTATCGGCTGGAGTGGAGCGACAGGAATTCGTTGGTTAGGACGTCCTACCATTTGGCATACGTGGCAAGTCTTGCAGTATTGTTCGACATCTCTTCTCAGTCCTGGCCAGTAGAAGTAAGGGAGGATACGGTGGTGCGTTTTTCGGACTCCCATGTGACCAGCGAAAGGAAGATCATGCGCCATACGCAGTATATCTTGACGATAGCACTTAGGTATTACAATCTGGTGAATACTGTCCCACTCGTTTGTACCTGAGTTGAGCGGTTTCGACTTTCTCATCAATACTTCATCTTTCATGTAGAAACATTCCGCCATTGCATCTGCAGTCTTTTCGTCAACAGCTTTCATTCTGAGTTGCATTATTACTTCGTCATTCAATTGTTCTCTCACCAATTTCTGCTTTGGTGACAAAATGTTATCGTTCTCTGTTGCATCACCAGTTGTTAGTTCAGCAAAGAACGTAGCACTTAAATCGATGTCAGGTGTTTCTGTTATCACTGTTTCATTCGCATGTGTGTCTTCAGAACAGACAAACACATCTTTCGTTGCACTACACGGCGTAGCAGGAGTCTTTACCGACTTCTTTTTATGCATTGCTCTTGTCAGTGCACATGTTGGGCGTTCATTGGCAGGACGTAGGTTTTTGTCCTCCGCCATCTTTGTCTCCAACACTTTAACCATGGGCTCGACAGTGACTCTGCCGCCCATAATGTCATTTCCTAATATCATGGAAACGCCTTTGACGGGTAGTGCGCGCCACACTCCCACTACGATGTTACCTGTAAAAATATCCGACTCGAGTTTTATTCTGTGCAGTGGAGCTTCCACAGCCTCCATACTAGCACCTCTCAGCACAACAGACTCACCGGTACTGGTGGCATCCGTTAACGGCACACTGCCCTCCAGGATCACGCTGACAGCAGAACCCGTGTCACGTAATATCTGTATTTTCTTCTTGCTGAGTACATCGACTTCTGTCGACACTGTCCCCTCGTAGACAAAGGGTCGAAAATCGGATAGGTCGTCCTCTTCCGGGACTTCAGGAACCATCTGTTCCTCACGGCCTTCTGAAAGCATAATAGATTGAGTACAGCTATTCTCTTTTACCTTAGATAGACTGTTCTCAAAAACCATCGACTCCACAACTATGGGCGATGCCGGACGCATTTCTTTTGAGTTTCTTGACCCTGTGTTGCACACTTCTTCTGTCTGCTTGCTATCTTTCTGCACTCTGGCACAGTGTAGAATAGCACCTTGCTTCTTGGTAAGGATCCAACAATCTTTCTTCATGTGGCCCTCTTTCTTGCAATTGAAACATACCACCTTTGCTTTATTTACATCTGTCTGCTTCCTGAAATGAACTAAGTTACTATTATTATTTACACCACTGTTCTTATTATTGTTTTCACTTGTCTCTTTTGGTTTACTAGCCTCCTTGGGCTCTGGTTTGTGCACTTTGGGTTTGTCAGCATAATATGGCTTTATGCTGGCGTGAATTATGGCATAGTTATCTGCCAATCTAGCAGCTTCATGCACATCTTCAACCCCTCGGTCTGAGATGTGGGTTTTAATATCCACTCGAATACAATCATTGAATTCCTCAAACAATATTAGGTTCTTGAGTTTATCAAACTCACTTACATTCTGTGACCTTAGCCACTGTTCTAACATTTTCTCCTTTTGTCTCAAAAAGTCTACATGAGTTTGATCATATGCCTTCTTTCTGTCTCTAAATAGCTTTCTATATTTTTCTGGTGTCAGGGAATAACTTTTTAGCACCCTATCTTTGATTACTTCATAGTCATTTATTTCCTCGGGTGTTAAACTCAACACTACGTCCAATGCTTTTTCTTTGTTGAGAGTTGACCTTAACAATAAAGCCATCTTATCATCAGGGAACTGATAATCTACAGCTATCCTCTCAAAAAGCAAAAAGAAATCTTGAACATCTTCTTCTCTGAATATAGGCAAGTGTTGCTTCATTGCGCTAATATCCATACCATTGCTGTCCCTACGATGGTCAGGTCTGTTCATGCGTGCCATCTCTATCCTTTCTCTGCTTTCAATCCTAATTCTTTCATTTTCCCTTTCAGTTTCTATCCTAATTCTTTCATTTTCCCTTTCAGTTTCTATCCTAATTCTTTCATTTTCTCTTTCAGTTTCTATCCTCATTCTTTCCAATTCCATTCTCTTCATAGCTAATTGGAATTTTAGGTTTTCACTCAACCCTTCATCTTCATCATTGTTTGATGATCTAGATGACATATTTCTTACCTCGTCTCCGTGGGCAATTACCTCGCCCCCACTGGGAGCTACATAACCTTCATTGATATCGTTCTGTCCCACTTCAACTACACTACCAGTGTTCATGGCATTCTGCCCGTTCAAACATGTCATAATTTCTTTGGTCAAACGATTACGATTAGGTCTTGCCTGTCCTGCCTCAATCCCAAAGGACTCAGCTAATTCTTTTAGTTCAGCAAATGACATGGCATTAAGTTCCTCACTTGATATATTCGAAGCCATAGTACAGCGTTCGAAATATTTGTTATAGTAGAGTAGTATATATTGTATAATAAAATATAAAGTTCCAACTTACGATTTGTCCAGAAATTTGCACAATATAATATTAAACACTTCGTGGAATCTTCACACTTCCCAAGGAATAAAAACGCAAACCAGTTCTCTCCTCTTTTTAAAAAAAAATAGTTTCACAGTCCTGAAAACGAAACACAAATATGCCGCTCTCAGTACTACTAATGTCACAAAATATTTATAGGTCAGGAAAAAATATAACTCAAATTTTCCAGACGAGATCAACAAATTTTTTCCAATCCTAGATCAAGAAAAGTAGAACTCAAATCTACCGAACGAGACTACCAAATCTTGTCAATCCTAGGTCAGGAAAAGTAGAACTCAAATATACCGGGCGAGACCACCAAATTTTGTTACGTCCACAATCCCCTTGTGGCCAGAGCTGTGTAGATCTTGCTGATAATTCTCGTTAGTCCTAGGGGAGACTTTAATTATTAGTATTTATGTTTCAGTATTACACGAACTCTTCTTATAGTCCTGGGCACAAATTCAGTATTTGTATTCCAACATTTCCTCTCTTGTAAATTATGGTAGTAGATAAATCTTATAGTAATGTATACAACACAATAGGATAGTAACTTGACAAAGAAGCTTCAGTGTAACTGTTGTTGATAGTTTATTTCAGGTGGTATGTTCAATATATACAATATATCTATTATGTACAGTTAGAATAAAATAGTGCAAACACAAACGTTCTCAAAAGAACATATTTTGAAACTCCTCTGTCTTTCAGACAAAACAAATCATTGAATACTATCCGAGTGGTGCAAGGGACAGACCCACTACCAGTAGGGGTGAAAATCATGGTAACATTACAAAACTCATAACAAAACGATATGAACTTCCCCTATTAAATAATGAGTCGTTCCCAGACTCTGAGAATTTGAGATCAACACAGAATCCCAGCATTACCTAGAACCTTTCGTTTTCCTACTAAACGTCCTAATATCGCGTGTAGTAAGAAAAGAGAGAGAGAGGAGAATAAACATTGCGTGTTCCAATTCTTGGAAAAACAATATACATGACAATAAGAAATTGAGAATATACAACTGTTTTAGTGAAAACGATTTACAACAAATATTTATTCAAATTCTGTCTACGTGGGAGGCACTGTCTGTGTTCGGACATACTGTTTTCAGCTTTGTATACAACCATCCTTAAAATTTATCTTCTACAAATTAAAAGTGGTGTAAAAATATTTCAAAGGACTTTATGAAAGGTAAAGTTGAATTTTTTATCTTCTATTTACGTCATTAATATAAAACATGGCGGAAGCTAATCTTACGTTGGAGCAATTGAATATTTTTGCTATCACGTCAGAACAGTTAACTAGCATGTCACTAACCCAGTTAAAAGAGATGGCAAACTCTCTGGGAATAGACATTACTGAAGTTACACCAGTTAGGAGTAAATTGATTCAAGATATTAAGGACTGTTTGAAAAGACATGGTAGAATGCTTGAAGAAAATACTATGAATAATGAAGAATCAGTGGTTCTCAATGTATCAGAAACCCTGAAAACAGACATAAATAACCATGATTTTAAAATGAATGGAAATGAACTAAGTGCAGAAATGAAATTCCAGTTAGAAATGAAGAAGTTAGAATTACAATTGGAAAAAGAAAGAATCGCTAGTAATGAAAGGATTGATTTGGCAAAGTCTCGTTCGTCAACTCATACGATTCAGGAAACAAATAATGTAGAACTATATAAGTTTAAAAAGCATGTCCCAAGCATGGAGAACATCGAGATTGATGAGTTCTTTATGGTCTTTGAAAGAAACTCGATCGATTATAAATTTCCTGAAGATAAGAAAGCAGTACTTTTACGTTCAGCTCTAACAAAAGGCAAGGCTTTAGATGTTGTATTGAATCTGACTCCAGAGGAATGCAACTAATGAACTAATAAAGAGCAGAGTATTATTGAGTTATGTTCTAACTCCAGAAAAGTATCGAAAGTTATATCGTGAGTACAAGAAGGAACCAGAAGTTTCACATGTTGACTTCCTGAGATTAGAGAAAAAGTATTTTGATCGATGGTTACGTTCTAAGAATGTGAATAAAGATTATGAAAAACTATATAATCTCATACTGATGGAGGATTTTACTGAGAAGATTCGCACTGATATAAAAGTTCATTTGGCTGATCGTGGTATTGAAATAGCAGAACAAGCAGCAGTAAAAGCCGATGAATACGTCATTATTCACCCGCAGAGCCATTATTTTCAAAATGACAGAACAAGTTTGAGGACTCAAAACAGTAATACAGAGAGGAAGTTAAGATCGACAGAGGATAAAAGTAAACAAAAAGCCGATAAACAAGAGAATTCAAGTTTTGTACAAAAGAGAATTATCTGTACATTCTGTAAGAAAGATGGACATATAAAAGAGAATTGTTGGAGTCTACATAAAGAGAAAAGACCCATTAAAAACAAGAACAACGTGGTTTTATCACACATCGCCGTACAAACTGAAACTCACATAAATAAAACTGCCCACAAAAGAATTAAAGCTGAAAGAAAGACATCTGATGTTAGTCATGAAGAGATGGCGAAACACGAATGTCCAAGTTGCTCAAAGTCGGAAAAAGTCTTTGAAATGAAGACCGAGGCTATTGAACATTCTAGTTTCAACTCCAAAGAGAGTGTGACAGATGAACAAACAGTAAATAAAACGTTTACTTATGGAGGCAGTAGTGTAGCAAGAAACTCAGTAGGCAGAGAACTACCCGAGTGTATGCTATCGGATGTTAGCGAGGACTATGTGTCACCTATAGATAATCAAGCTAGAGAACGGAAGATTAAAATTCTACGTGACTCCGGTGCTGATATATCTCTACTGTTGAAGAATACTGTACCAACGTCGAAATTGACTCATACAGGCCAGTATGCCTTAATCAGTACTATGGCTGGAACACTCACGGCACCGTTACATCGTATACAGTTGAAGAGTAATTACTTCACTGGATCTGTTACTGTTGGGATAGTGAAGAAATTTCCCTACAGAGGCATTTCATTACTTTTAGGAAGTGACATTGCCAAGAATCAGGTACATCCTGTACTTAAAGAACCCAAAGACTCTGTTCAGTGTAAGAATACTGAAAATTCAGTATGTGTAATCACCAGAGCTATGGAGAAACAGCAGATGACTGATGAATCGACAAAGAAACCAGAACCAACACCAGAGATTGACTTGCAAGCAACCTTCATGGCGGATGTTCTAGGTGGTCACTCAAGTCATACTGATCAAAATAATTTGTCGCCTAGACAACTACTCATTCTTGCTCAAGGCAAAGATCCAGAGATTGGGAAGCTAAAAGAGGAAGCAAAGAATGAAGGAGAATTAGAAACAATGGCCGCAGGTTATTACCTGAGGGACGAGTTGTTGATGAGGAAATGGAGAGGGAAAGAAAACGACGATGAAACATGCATCGAAGTACATCAAATCGTGGTACCCAATGTATACCGCAAGGACATACTACATATGGCCCATGATTCACCGTATGCTGGTCACCTAGGGATTCAGAAAACCTTCGATAGGATTCTTCCATATTTCTTCTGGCCTGGCCTACGTCGTGACGTCACATCGTTTTGCAGATCATGTCATGTCTGCCAGATGGTCGGCAAACCGAATCAGACCATTCCGGTAGCTCCTCTACGACCCATACCAGCATTCTCAGAACCCTTCAGTCACATCATTATAGACTGCGTCGGTCCGTTGCCTAAAACTAAGGCTGGCCACCAGTATCTGTTCACTATAATGTGTTCGGCAACGAGATTTCCAGAGGCTATTCCTCTACGTAGCATCAATGCCGACAAAATATCTGATGCACTTATCGGATTCTTCACCCGATATGGTCTTCCGAAAACCGTGCAGTCAGATCAAGGTTCAAATTTCACATCGAAGTTATTTCGTCAAGTCTTAGAACGGCTGGGTATTCGTCATGCAGTATCGAGTGCATATCATCCACAGAGTCAAGGCGCACTGGAACGATACCACCAAACATTGAAAAACATGCTCTGTACTTTCTGTTTCGAGCATAACGACGACTGGGATCGTGGTATTCCCTTCGCACTCTTCGCAACCAGAGAGGCTGTACAAGAATCTCTTGGTTTCAGTCCCTTTGAACTGGTATTCGGACACACAGTTCGTGGACCACTAAAGCTGTTACAAGAGACATGGTTATCATCCACTGAAGACACTGGTCTACTGACATACGTGGAAAATTTTAAAAATAGACTGTATAATGCATTAAAAGTTGTCAGATCTAATCTTTTGCAGGCACAAGACAAGATGAAGGTCTATTATGACGTCAACGCAAGAACCCGTATCTTCCAACCTGGTGATAAAGTTCTCATGCTGACGCCACTGTCTGGTCAACCCCTGAGTGCCAAGTTTACAGGACCCTATGAGGTTATGGCTAAGCTTAGTGAGGTTAACTATCTTGTAAAGACCCCTGATAGACGGAAATCGCAACGAGTGTGCCATATCAATATGTTGAAACCATACATTACCAGAGAAGAACAAAAAGTTGTTGCCTCGGTAAACACTGTTATTAAAGTCGGGAATAATTCACCCGAAATTGAGCGTGAAGTAGCAGAAAGCAAACTGCAAAATACAAAGGCTCTGAAAAACCTAAATGAAAAATTGGCACATTTACCTGATTGCGAACAATCCGCTATCAAAGGTCTAATTAATGAAAATATCCATTTATTTGGAGATGTACCTAGTAGAACTAGTGTAGTTAAGCATGATGTTATTTTAGATGAAAATACTAAAGCTATTAAACAACATCCATACAGGTCAAATCCTATCCAGTTAGAATGCATCCGTAAAGAGGTTCGCTACATGCTTGACAATGACATTATTACACCTAGTAGTAGTGACTGGTCTTCCCCTTGCGTATTGGTACCTAAAGCCGATGGATCCATGAGGTTTGTGTGGACTACCGTAAGGTAAACAAAGTGACAAAAACTGATTCCTATCCAATACCAAGAATCGACGATCTAATAGATCAAGTGAGTAATGCTAAGTTTGTGACGAAAATTGACCTATTGACGGCGTATTTTCAGATTCCCCTGACGGAGAGGGCTCAGGAGATATCATCGTTTGTAACCCCTGACGGACTGTACAAATTTAAGGTCATGCCCTTTGGTATGGTTAATGCACCCTCTACTTTTCAACGGTTAATAAATACCATTACTCAGGACATTCCTAAATGTCATGCATACCTCGATGATATTGTTGTCTTTAGTGACGATTTTAAATCTCATTTAGATCAACTACATTTGTTATTTACGAAATTGACTCATGCTAATCTCACCATTAACTTGACTAAGAGTCAGTTCTGCCATGCAACCATCGAGTATCTAGGTCACATAGTGGGAAATGGTTTGGTAAAACCATTAAATGCAAAGGTTAAGGCTATTCGTGAGTTCCCTGTTCCTGAAACCTGTAAACAACTCCGTAGTTTTCTCGGGATGGCGGGGTACTACCGTCGGTTCTGTCAAAATTTCTCAACCATTGCATGTCCATTGACAAATCTATTAAAGAAGAATTGCACTTTCAAATGGTCTAATGAATGCCACCAGGTCTTTGATAAATTAAAAGATGTTCTTTCTGAGGCACCTGTATTAGTAACACCCAATCACAGTAAACCCTTTAAAATTACCGTTGACGCGTGTGATACAGGTATGGGAGCGGTCATTTCTCAAAAAGGTGATGATTCATTGGAACACCCGATTAGTTTTTACTCTCAAAAATTTGATAAGCATCAAAGAAACTATAGTGTGATAGAAAAAGAACTTTTAGGATTAATCCTGGCATTGAAACATTTTGATTTTTATATCAATGGTTCTCCATATCCAATTGATATTTTAACTCTTTAGTTTTCCTTTCCAGGGTTAAACAGAACCAAAGAATTATTCGCTGGAGCTTATTCCTCCAAGCATATAATTTAAATGTGGTATATTTACCAGGTAAACAAAATGTGGTCGCTGACACGTTGTCGCGCATGTAACTGGTAAACCAGAAGATAAAGTCAGTTTCTCATGAAATGTTTTTCTTTTATGTCATTCATTGTATTGATTAACATTTATATTATTGTAAATATGATAATAAATAAACTATGTTTTGAAATATTACAATATGAAACATTACAGAACAAAACTTCAAATTCTACTAGAAACAATCATACGTTGTAAGGTAAAAGGTAACTATTGCATACATCAATTGCACACACACCGGTATTTAACTTGAATACATCCACACTTGTGTTTGTTCAATTGATTATCGATGTGTTTTGCAAATTGTTTGTTTCTTTGTCGTCATGTTATAATTTGGATGTCTTATTTTATGCTATGTAAAAGCTAAATCAGCTGAGATTATAACATTTTTTTTAAATATTCTTGATGTCATAATTGAGACATCATAATAATAATATAATAACTGAAAAACATTAGTTAATGATACAGTGATCGGTTATAAATAAATTAAACTTTCTAAAGAATTATCTATCAATTATTAATCGGTTCCACTTATTTGGGTGATTCATATCAATTCTGTGGGAATTGGTTATTGGTGGTAATAGTTTTATGGTCAACGTTGTACACACAATAATCATAATTGTAAATATTAATTGATAAATAAATGTTTAATTAATAATCATTGTTAAGATAATGTGATAAGGGATTCCATAATAGCGACTTTGTTATTAAGGGGATATGTAATATATGGTTCATTTTAATCTTAAAAAGATTGTCCAATAGTCAATTAAATCTTACGAATAGTTTGGGAATTCGGTTCATTTTATGGGTACTCTACAAAGAATTCCATACTTAACGCTGTCTGTAATTCCTTTGTGTCTTAAGAGGGGGGCGAGTGTTACGAGTAGGTTGTTTCCATAATTATATTAGTTCTGTTATTATTAACTAAAGTTAAAATGAAATAATCTTAAACCCGAAATGTTTCCGTGTTAGGAATAAAACATGTATATGTCTAGACACTAGGTCATAGCAATAAAATACGTCATATGCACGAGGGTTGAATACCGTTAGTTTAGTTCTAGTTTGGGCGCTAATGTGTGAGGACTGTTTTTGACCACTTTCTTAAAGATAGGATTACGGCTTAGTTCGTTATAGAAGAATCTCAACTGATTAAGTTTCATTATATAAGACTGGTACATGTATTCTGTGGTATTGTTATATTTTATCATCTCAACTTGTTGGAATAAAATTGTGTTCAATTTCAAACAGGATTGTGGATTTCCTATATATTAAGGTACAGTTTATCTAAATCACTTTATACACAAAAGATTCACATTCGCAACGAGTCAAGTAAACATCAAATCTAATTGAATAACATCAATAGAAATTCTTATACAACCTTGTGAGATCCAAGATGGATATGAATCAAAAGAATATATAATAATACATTACTAAAAATATCTTCTAACGTCAGTAGCTGATTTCGCACGTGACAATGTGTACGCTACTAGAACAGGTGAGTCTTCGGCCTGATCCGGAAGGTGTCGAAGCTAGGGCTCTGTCGAAGCTGGAATGGGAGGTGATTCAGGGAGGACGGGCCCGCGTAGGAGAATGCACGTTGGTCAGCGGACAGGAATTCGAAAAGTCAGTACGTCAGAAGCCGAGCGAAGTGGGTGGGATTGGGCGTAGAGCTCAAGGCAGGTAATCTGGGGCAGAGTCATTCAGGCACTTGTAGCAGAAAGAAGCCGGCTTGTAGATCCGGTTTTTGATGGATAGCCTTAATTTTAGAACCATTCACTGGTAATCTCTGCAAATTAATTCATGAGTAAGGGGTGCTACGTGTAACAGGTAGGGAAGGGGGGAGAAAAAAGGGGGGAAAGGGTCTAGGTATGCACACAGTGTTTCAAAATTGTGACCTCAAATAATTATTTTCACACGAAATATTTCATTATATTATAGTTCGTAAAAAAGTTTTTTACGACCATGATGACCACTGTGCTTATCGATCAAATGATGAAATCTTAAAAAACCTGATCCCAGACAGAAAATAATTATACGTGCCTTGTTTCATGTTATTTGGACCAGTTAAAACAGTTTATCCTCTTTTTCAGAGTGTGTCGAGCTTGAAATTAGAATTAGACTGTAAAATTTTGAAACTCGGAACATTCCACTACCATAAATCATTCATGAAGTAATCAATACATATATTTTACTTCCCTAAAGTAGCCAAGTAAGTAATACATATATTTTACTTCCCTAAAGTAGCCAAGTAAGCAATGAAAATATTTTTTTCCCTAAAGTACCCAAGTAAGCAATACATATATTTTACTTCCCTAAAGTAGCCGAATAAGCAATGAATATATTTTACTTTCCTAAAGTAGCCAAGTAAGTAATACATATATTTACTTCCTTAAAGTAGCCAAGTAAGTAATACATATATTTTACTTCCCAAAAGTAACCAAGTAAGTAATACATATATTTTACTTCCCTATAGAAGCCAAGTAAGTAATACATATATTTTACTTCCCAAAAGTAGCCAAGTAAGTAATACATATATGTTACTTCCCTAAAGTAGCCAAGTAAGCAATGAATATATTTTACTTCCCTAAAGTAGTCAAGTAAGCAATACATATATTTTATATTCCTAAAGTAGCCAAGTAAGTAAAACATATATTTTACTTCCCTCAAGTAGCCAAGTAAGTAATGAATATATTTTACTTCCCTAAAGTAGCCAAGTAAGCAATGAAAATATTTTACTTCCCTAAAAAAGCCAAGTAAGTAATACATATATTTTACTTCCTGAAAGTATCCAAGTAAGCAATACATATATTTTACTTCCCTAAAGTAGCCAAGTAAGTAATACATATATTTTACTTCCCGAAAGTATCCAAGTAAGCAATACATATATTTTACTTCCCTAAAGTAGCCAAGTAAGTAATACATATAATTTACTTCCCGAAAGTATCCAAGTAAGCAATACATATATTTTACTTCCCTAAAGTATCCAAGTAAGCAATACATATATTTTACTTCCCTAAAGTATCCAAGTAAGTAATACATATAATTTACTTCCCGAAAGTATCCAAGTAAGTAATACATATATTTTACTTCCCTAAAGTAGCCAAGTAAGTAATACATATATTTTACTTCCCTAAAGTATCCAAGTAAGCAATACATATATTTTACTTCCCTAAAGTATCCAAGTAAGCAATACATATATTTTACTTCCCTAAAGTATCCAAGTAAGTAATACATATAATTTACTTCCCGAAAGTATCCAAGTAAGTAATACATATATTTTACTTCCTTAAAGTAGCCAAGTAAGTAAAACATATATTTTACTTCCCTCAAGTAGCCAAGTAAGCAATACACCTATTTTACTTTTTAAATTGTTACAGCCAAAAGGTAAAGATTTTTTTGTCCTATGCATCCATTGGTCATCCACTTGTTTACGAAAATGGCAGGAAATTTCACTGGAAGTTCATGACATCAAGACTTCCCAATATGTTTGAGATCATAAATATCTTATTCTTTACGCTTTTTAAAAATTAAATGATTGAATGGGACCAGAAATGTATTTCTCTTCGACCTTTTATGCATACATAATCATTAAGACTCTTCAATGTGCGCCCATGAACTATTCTAACATCAATGAAAGGCTAACCATGCTGATACGCACCCCTTATGACAGTAGTGCAATCTTCTTCAACATTGGAGAATAGTTTAGGACCTCCGTTGGATAGAACTATTCACATAAGCCAATAAACTCTCTTTTCTTCCCTTTTCTCTTAGCCTCTGTTTTCGTCTCTTATATGTATACATATATATTTGATAATTAGGCGTGTGTGTCCATTTCGATGTCCATTGGTCGACATATAGACAAACAACTTACTTTTGTATAATTTAAATTCTTCCTACAAACTCCACAGTCGTTAGTATTGAGGTTATAATCTTGCTCTATCAGTCAGTAGTAATTTTGTTTACTTTATTTGTCTTAAGCAAAGTAGGCTTATTAGTTACCCTGTGCAAAGCCGGACCTATTGGCTTGTATAAATATTAATATATATATACATATATATATATTATATATATACATATATATCTTATCTTATCTTATACATTACAGACGCTCCTTCTATAAAGAAGATTATTGCGTCCTACGCTCATCCGTGTTCCGAGTCTAGTCTTGCATTTTTATTAATGTTTTAAATGATGTTAAGTTACCGGTTTTCCTGGTTTGTTCAGGCAACCCATTCCATGCCCGAATGCCACTCGGGAAGAAAGAGTACTTATATGCATTTGTTCTCGCATAAGGGACAAGTGTTTTTGTCTTTATGTTTATCTGAGCTTTGCAACAGTTTGTTATTGTGTTGTATTTCTAAATTAGAGTTTAATGCCTTATGTATTATTACTACTTTACTCTTTGCCCTTCTGTCTTCTAGTGTTTCTTGGCTTAATGATTTGACTAATGGTGTTACTCTTGTTAATTGGGAATATTCGCTAGTTATGAACCTTGCAGCTCTTTTTTGAATTTGTTCTAATTTTTTAATGTTTTCTTTAGTTGATGGGTCCCATACAGATGCAGCATATTCTAGTATAGGCCTAACTAATATATATATATATATATATATATATATATATATATATATATATATATATATATATATATATATATATATATATATATATATATATATATATATATATATATATATTGTCATGTATATTGTTTTTCCAAGAATTGGAACACGCAATGTTTATTCCCCTCTCTCTCTCTTTTCTTACTACACACAATATTAGGACGTTTAGTAGGAAAACAAAAGGTTCTAGGTAATGCTGGGATTCGGTGTTGATCTCAAATTCTCAGGGTCTGGGAACGACTCATTTTTTAATAGGGGAAGTTCCTATCGTTTTGTTATGAGTTTTGTAATGATACCATGATTTTCACCCCTACTGGTAGTGGGTCTGTCCCTTGCACCACTCGGATAGTATTTAATGATTTGTTTTGTCTGAAAGACAGAGAGTTTCAAAATATGTTCCTTTGAGAACGTTTGTGTTTGCACTATTTTATTCTAACTGTACATAATAGATATATTGTATATATTGAACATACCACCTGAAATAAACTATCAACAACAGTTACACTGAAGCTTCCTTGTCAAGTTACTATTCTATTGTGTTGTACACATTACTATAAGATTTAGCTACTACTATAATGTACAAGAAAGGAAATGTTGGAATACAAATACTGAATTTGTGCCCAGGACTATAAGAAGAGTTCGTGTAATACTGAAACATAAATACTAATAATTAAAGTCTCCCCTAGGACTATTGAGAATTATCAGCAAGATCTACACAGCTCTGGCCACAAGGGGATTGTGGACGTAACAATATATATATATATATATATATATATATATATATATATATATATACATATATATATATATATATATATAATGATTTGAATTATTCTATATTTTACTGTTTATGTTTCTACAGAGCACATTGGGATGTCCTAGCTTGGAGGCCAGCAAATGATCCGCGTCCCTAATCAGCTGTAGCTTCCGTATCCGAATGAGGTTGAAATAAAACAATGCCTTCGAAATTAGTCCGTTGTCTGTTTAATCTGTGTAATGAAGTATTATTGTGTTGCCTATATAAACAACAGTATCTGAATCCATATTTGAAAATGATACAATCGTCTCAAGTGAGAAGTTCCTTTTAACCCTTACAGTCCCGGGCGCGTATATAGCGGATCTGAAAGCAGCATAGATAGAAGTAGGTCGGTACGGGAAGGGTTAAAGAAGAATTAATCCCAACACTTATCGCGACATCATAAATGAACAGTTATAAATATATATATATATATATATGTAAACAATGTAATTTCTAACGATAATAAAAAAAGGTATGGTCATACATTAAACCATGAAAAAAAAACAGGCATAGCTCCACTTAAAGGCCAAAACAATCAAACCTATAATGACAATGAAACTAAAGCTAATATCCTAAACACACACTTTGCATCATCTTTTTCACATCCAGGTGACAAAGAAACCTCAATAAGTTTAAACAAACTAGAAGAGATAGGACATAAAAATGTAGATGATAAAGGCATTAAACAACTGCTAATCAACTTAAAAGTAAATAAGTCCAGATAAAAGACCAGTAAAACTGCTTAAAGAACTAACTAATGAAATATATCCAATCTTTAAATTATTTATTCAGGCCTCTCTAAACCAGGGCAAAGTGCCCAAAGATTGGAAATGAGCAAATGTAATCATCCTTTTTAAAAAGGAAATAAATCTGACCCCAATATTACAGACAGGTTTCCCTAACAACCATAAAATGCAAAATACTTGAGCATATAATATATAGTAGTATAGTAAATCTTCTTGATTAACTTAATGCACTGTGCCCACACCAACATGGCTTCAGTAAAAACAGATCATGTAAAACTAAATAAATAGGCTTAATAGATGACTTGTCTAAGGGATTAGATAATAACAACCAAATTGATGCTTTATTACTAGATTTTTCCAAAGCATTTGATAAAGTTCATCATTCTAGTTTATTAAAACAAACTAAGATAGTTTGTCATCTCTGGTCCCTTGCAATCAGGACTTTCTGAGACAAGAGAACAAACAATGATAATTAATTGCTCTAAATCATCACCAATAAATGTAAACTCAGGCGTTCCACAAGGAACTGTTCTAGGACCCCTACTATTTCTAAATTATATCAATGACCTGCCAAATTGCATCAACACAGAAACGAAAGTAAGATTATTTGCTGATTATTGTATAATTTAAAGAATAATAAAGACAGCAAAAGATAGTGAACGTTTACAAAAAGACCTAGATGAAAAACGAAAATGGGAATCTCTCTGGATTATGTCTTTTCACCCGAAAAAATGCCAACTGAAAAGAGTATCCAAGAAAAAAAAATAATAATAACAAACTACTTCATTCATGGTAAAGAACTAACTCAAACTAACAATGCAAATTACTTAGGAGTAATGATAAATGATAAGTTATCTTGGAATTCTCATATTGATGAAGTAATTAAAAAATCAAACAAAACAATAAGATTCATTAAAAAGAACTTTTACAAATGTAATAAGAATATAAAACTAAAATGCTATCTCACATTCGTTAAGCCTATACTAGAATATGTATCCTCTGTATGGGACCCAAAAACTAAAGAACACATTAAAAAAATAGAAAAGATTAAAAAAAGAGCGGCAAGGTTCAAAACTAGCAAATATTCCCAATTAACAAGAGTAACACCATTAGTCAAATCACTAAACCAAGAAACACTAGAGAACAGAAGGGAAACGAGTAAAATAGTTTAATGCATGAGGGCACTAAGCTCTAATTTAAGGGTATGGAATGGGTTGCCTAAAAAAAAACAACAGGAAAACCAGTAACTTAACATCATTTAAAACATTATTAAAGATGCAACACTAGGCTCGGACAACGGATGAGCGTATGACGCAATAATCACCTTTTTAGAAGGAGCGTCTGTAATATATAAGATAAGATAAATACAACATGACTTACTATTAATTTAGCAGCTTCTAGCGAATATTAAAATGTCTTTCCATTTATTGAGTAATATGAAAAGAATCAACAATACAATATTATCTAAGACCATTATATCGTTTTCACATTTCGCAAATTGCAAACGTCTTCGGATTTTCCCAAAAAAAGACTTTATTCAAAGCTAAAATGTTCACGTCTTAAAACAAACACACTGGACAAGCCATTGTTTTTATCATTCTCAAAGCATCGAATTCGTTTGCTTTTTAAAGTTTAATTATTGGTCAAATACAGTAAGATTTTCAATACATTCGATGCATTACAACTACTTTATAACTTCAAATGCGTATAACGAACTATAAAATTGAATAGAGGTGCTTGAAATTAAAACGGCTATAATGTTGGAGCACCAGAAAAGTATAACCACCATAACAACTGCTACAGCAAACTCTGTAAGTGTTAAATGTTGATAAGTAAATTAAAGTTCCCGTCGGACCAAATTGATCCATACGGCCTGTAGAGCAGTATTCAGCAGTTTCTGTGGCCACGCATACACAGCCGCCTCTACTTTACTCCAACTAAGGACAGGTACCCATCAGAGCTGGGTAGACTCAAGGACACCCTCCCGATCCTGGGAAAAAAATCCTAGCCTGCACCAGGATTCGAACCCAGGACCTTTGGTTCGCCAGCCCGAACGGGCAGCCGTTCGGCCACCTCGCCCCCTCTCTTGATTAGGCTATATACTATTTCAGTCGATTGGATGGTGCACCGAAGGTCCTGGATTCGAATCCTGGGTAGACTTAAGGACACCCTCCTAGCCTCCAACAAAATTCGAACACAGAGCCTTCGGTACACCAGCCATGCCCCCTTTAAGCGTACCTTACATTAACCAAAGACTATAATAAGATGGACCGCTTGCTTTAATATTTCTGCTATTTGATGACTCGAATGACTTCATTTTGGAATTCCTGATTCCCTTTTGTATTGTAGAAGTAATCTAAGACAGCGTTATTAGAAGCGCACGGGAACAAAAAACATATCAGCTCTAAAAATAGAGCAAGCGGTCCATCTTATTATACTATCAATCTTTCCATTTAATACAACTACAGCTTCTTTAACTGTATTGGTAGTCTAACCAAGATTCGGCTGTACGTAAATGCCGTTTCAAAATGTATAAAATGCCCCACTTTCCATCGTCCTATCAAGCTTTTACATAGCACATAGACGTGATGCCCATGTCAACATTTTAACCCCCATCGCCAGAATCTAAAACTCCACAAATTCATTTTTTTCATGTTCTGTATGTAGATTTACCTTATTATATATTTTTTTTAAATATTAGCATTTTTTTACATTTTTTTTAACAGTCAACAATGGAATGCTTTGGCTAAATTCATAAGTTTCGATCGAATGTCTTCATAATGATTTATACGAAGAAAACATTCTTATATATGATTCAGATGTTTCATTGTGATTCATTTGAATATGACGGGAGAGTGTGCTTGTATAGGTGTGGATTCCGTAGACGTACAAAAAGTCATAATAGAGCATTTGCAATAGGCGTGGCTTAGGTTTCTAGTTAACGTAACTAAGTAAATAGCAGCCATCATCGTCATGATGATTATGATGAAAAACATTGTCATTTAACATGTCTATTTTACGCCCAACATATAAGGATTTTTTTTTTGGCATAAAACTTGATATATAACTGTGATTCTATTACTTAGTAGTCCGTTTACGAAGAAAACAAGATTTTAGGCTATTTTTCATAGTTTCTCAACAGCTCTTGTGAAACATTGCACAACCTGCCTAAGTCCTATGTTTTACTCTTAGATAGTAATATAAGATAGGCTAACTTTCAACAATCGACATCTTCAATAGAGCGTTCTCAGTGGGCGTGGCTTAGGTTTTTAGTGACGTATTTGTGTAAATATAAGAACCCACTTGAGGTACAAATGTAACGTGGTGAAAGTGAAATTGTTCTTTATCATGCAAAATTCACATCTGAATATTGGCTATCCTACTAAAAAAATAAGGAGGTAAATAGTAGTACTGTAGATTAATTGATTAATGTGATTAGGCTAGGGCCGGCTAGACCTATTTACACTTTCAATTTCACTTTATAGGCCTACACTTTTAATGTTTTGTAGGCTAGGCTACGATGTCAAGTGATAGTGTTGGTGAATAGGCTATCTAGTCAAGTCACTAATAGGCTCACATCGTCTATGATCTATGTCTATGATAATAATAAAATAGCCTATTTTATTTAACATACATAATACAGCTTAAATCTTAATAAGACTTAAAACACAACACATCATTTAAAAAAGCTCGAGCCTATATGAAACTTTATTAATACAGCGGCCATTATTACTTGTACACCATTACAGAAAGTAAACACAAATCACGTGCTTTTTGTCACGTGATTGCAAACGCCATATTAAATAATCTACAATTACGAACCTATTCCACTGATTTTTAGTTAAAGCTTTGAATGTTAATTTTCATCGCATGATAGTGTTTTATATGTCTTTTATATTTATTTTTTATGCGGTTAGTTCACCGGACTGCAAACAAATCGGCCCTGTGGTTATAGCTCCTACCGCCGACCAATTCCTGCCCGCCCTGCAATAGTTTTTGGGCCCAGTGGACGAAATAATCTTCTAGAGCGTGTTGAGCATGCTAAAATAGTTGTTATTACTATTATTACTACTGTTGTTGGTTTGTTTGTTTCTAGGCAGTTGTGAAGATAACACATGAAGTGTCGTACGGCCAACAGCTCTGGGTCCTCTTCACAAGAAGTTTTCGGATACACCTGAGGAATTGGGAATACATGTTGATTGAACTGGGCAAGTGAAATTGTGTACAGATTTATTGATTTAATTATTTTAAAAAAAAATATTTAGGAAAGTATTTTTTTGTTCAAAAGTAATGTAATGTAAATAAACTAGCCCATAAAAACAGAGTTTTTATTATACTCCCTTTCTTTGTAAACTAAGTTTATATTTAATTTATATTTTGATAGATTAAAATGAATATAAATGATATCATACCTTATGAATTTCCACACTAAAATTTTGCGCATCCTTTTTTTTTCTAGCTTTGGCCCGCAAAAACCATAAAAAGATAATTCGCTTTGTTTCGGCTATATTGTGTCATTTTCATTCTATTTATTTCGTAAAAACGAACAAATGCGATGAGTTTATTTACTTCCGTCTCTTCCGGTAGAGGCATCCATGTTTTTTTTTTCTTCGATTCGCAAATTGGTTGAAGGTAATAGTGACTATTCCAAAGACTATGATGCTGAAAATTTGATAGAATATATTGTTAGTTGGGACAAGTCTGCTGTCCAAGTTTCAGCTTGATTGGACGACGGGAAGTGGTCGAAAAATCGATAACAAACATCCAAGCAAGCAAGCAGACAGAAAATGCAAGTTAATAGAAAGGAAGTAATAAAAAAGACATACAATTATTTGACATAAAGTTTGGACTGTCCCTGACTGAGAATCGAACATCCGTCTCGAGGCTATAAAAAAATGTATATTCGTTCTATAAATGAAGGACACACGGGAAAAAGCAGACATGTCACATTTTGCAAGAGAGAAACCCCATCTTGAAAGTTCAAACACTCCTCAATGATCTAAGCTGCATAATACAAAGTTGAGATTCTGCATAGCAGCAAGGCGAACCAATATCATGGCTATAAATGAAAAAGTTTGTAAGGTGTTTTTTTTTCATGACCAATGGGATTTGAACTAAAAAAAATCACCCAATGGGTGGTTTTGTGACATGTCTGTTTTTTCACCTTAATCCAAAATATTTCGCAATAGGCTAAGTTTTATTCTCCATATATTGAATTGTAATTAAGCAAGTTTAGAACAAAAAAAATAAAAAATAGGTATGACAATGGCCCGCGTGTTTGAACGTACACGGTTGAGTACCTGACTAGGGATGTAAATACCCGTTTTTTGTGTGTTTCAAAACCGGTTTTTCGGTTCTATAAATCCGGTTTTAATAGTAGCCTACCGTAAATAATAGGCCTAAAGCACAGACTCGGAGTTTAGCCGAATGTGTTCATGGTGACAGGGATAGTCTAGTTTTGTGTCTCCATTGTGTACTTCAAAAGGGGAGCTCACATCTATAGGTCGAGCCGAACATTCTTGTTAAAGAAACTGTTAATTGTAACTTTACATTTGGTTTGATGTGGTTTTTATCATATCGCAAGCCAAGTTATGGTTGAGATAAAAAAAAAATTACAGTAATTAATGTGATCAAAGCATTTCAAAATTGTTTTGTGCAAATCCAGCCATATTTTTTTGAAAATATTTCCATCAGAACAAAAAAAGTGTGTGCTACTTGAAGTAAATGATAACCATCCAACCAAGAAACCGAAAACCGGAATTCCGGTTTTCGTTTAATGTCCCTATACCTGACCTTATGGCTAGACTCTTCTTCTTCTTCATATACTTGTGGAGACCTCGTTAGGACCGAGGAGAGAGTCCACACTTTAAATACACATAAAATAAAAATAAAAATATCACAAACAAGAATTATAAACAGTGGACATATATTCAATTTAGCTTTTTAGTCCATGGCCTTTCAGTCAGTATTTAAAAGTTGGCACATTAGGGGCGGTGATGGTGGCCTGGTCCAAGGTGCTTTACAGTCGCGTGGCTGACAGTAAAACATAATATTTGTAGACATCGGTCGGTGCAGTTTGAGCTGATGACCTCTGGTAGAGCAGGGCACCTTTTGGATGCCTCTATTTGGCGCCGGGCGTGACCTTATGGACTCATTGCTCCAATGTTTAAGCGTCGGAAGCTGTTGATGCCGAACGCTGCGGCACTTAATTTGTTATATAAAGGAATTATTCATTCGGTCCAATTTAGTACCTTATATAAATAGAAAAAAAAAAACATGCTTGCGCACGCTTTAAATAA
The DNA here is from genome assembly GCA_949126835.1 of Anisus vortex. Classification (NCBI taxonomy): domain Eukaryota; kingdom Metazoa; phylum Mollusca; class Gastropoda; family Planorbidae; genus Anisus; species Anisus vortex. The sequence goes on from OX421501.1 coordinate 4,534,734, forward strand.
GAAATGTTTAAAGTGAGGAGTGAGAGGACTTGTTCGTTTGCTAATACCTCCACGTTCTACCCCCCCCCCCCCCCCCCCCAAACCAGGTATCTCGTTCTTCTTCCTGACCGTGTACTCCCACGTCTTCATCGAGTCCCACCACTCTCACTACGGAGTCTCCCACGACTACGCCGAAGGCTTCACCTCCAAGTCCGTCACCCACAGGGACAGGCTCCACTTCTCCCCGGCCACTCCGGCCGCGCATTCCTTCATGTGGGAAACAGGAGATGACCACGGTTAGTGGCGCATATTTCTCCTGAGCATTTAGCTTGTTATATACTTTTCCATCTTTTCTTACTTTTTCACTCTTCCTTACTTATCTTGATTTTGTTTTCACTCTTCCTTACTTTTCCCTTGTTACTTACTATTTTACCGTTTCTTATATTTTCACTGTTCCTTACTTTTTTTCTGTTCTTTACTTTTTCACTGTTCCTTTCTTTTTCACTGTTCCTTCATTTTTTTCTTGTTCCTTACTCATTCACTGTTTCTTACTTTTTCCTAGTTCCTTACTTTTTCACTGTTCCTTCATTTTTTTCTTGTTTCTTACTTTTCACTGTTTCATACATTTCCTAGCTCAATACGTTTTTTTTTTCTTGTTCATTATTTCATGTATTTCCTATGTTTATTACATGTTGTTTTTGTTCCTTGCCTACATTGCCTATCCATATAAATATCATATTAATTTGTTTTAAGAAATAGAACATCGAGAGAGGAATATGTAAGAGATGATCTCATTCCCAGCTATTCCACCAGTTGTTTATTGTTTTTTTCTTCTAGCTCAATGGCCACATAATATTACCTTTCTGTATTCTGGATCCGCCCCAAAATATATACTGATATATTGCAGGAAATCTCGTCGGTTGCCTTAATTGCTAGATATAAGGGTGTGGTGGAGTCGTCGGATAACTAACCTTATTCGGGATTGAAGCAGATTTCAACTCAACTGCATTCCATTTTTTTTTACTGTAGTACGATATCCACATATTAGTCAGATACAGTATACAGATTCTTCACTATCAGCTGGACCACAAATTATGTCTTTTTAGTTCAATTTTGAGTCTGAAACTTCTCAGAGAAACAAATGACTAGAGGGCAGCCGAAATTCGGTTTCAATTTCGGCTTGGGCGACGAAAGTATGCAAATGGCCTTCTTTCAACGTAGTTCCGATTTCGACCGAAGCCCCCCAAAAAAATATTTTGGTTTGCTTTCGGTTTTGGTCGAAACTGAGATTGACTTTCGTTCATCTGCCGATGAGCCATTTTAACCTTCAAAATTCAGACTGCAACACTATAGTGCTGCATCTATTACTTTGCTTATCGCCAATTTTGAATAAAATGATATTTAATACATGTCTAGTTATACATAAACTAGTTAGTGTTAAAAAAAAGTGCAGTCTTTCATTTAGCAATTTCGGTTTCGGCATAAAGAAAATTTATAACTCTCGGTACGGTTTCATTTTTCGACCGAAACCGAAAATTTGGTTTTGGTGGGCCTCTAGAAGAGACATATGAGGACTGTGGATGCTTAGGTTGCCTCCCATAAGTTTTTGTATATAATTTTCTTTCAGCTCCAGAGGCCGTCTCGTTTGACAACCTGGAAGAACTGGACCTACGTTACGTTGTCGTCCTTGAGAACATGACCGCCGCTGTCCCTAAGCACCTCATCTTCAAAGTGGTCACCAAGCATTACTACAACACCTATAAGACTTTTGACACGTTTGTAGGTAAATAGTGGATAGAGGGTGGAGTGATTACAGTCATTACGTTTAAATTGATATGTCTGGAATATGCAGTGAGACTCTATCAAAAGTATCACCAGTCAGACAAAATAATCCATAGTTGACTCCTAAATGATACTTTTTGATTGTATGATAAATGGTATGATAGTGTGCGCGAATGTCTATTGTGCTTGAGTACAAATGGTTCTTTAATATTGTTTTAAGTATGCTGAAAGACGGGATTTATGTAATCAAGTCAAATTTCCATGTGTTTGGACTTTGGATCAATAAAGTAATCTTATCTTGTACAGGTAGGTAAATATATTACAGATGCTTCTTCTGTAAAGCAGATTATTGCGTCCTACGCTGTTCACACACTATAAAATATACACAATTTACCTTCATTTGCATTTTCGAAAACAAAATAAAGAAAACATGTAACACAGCGCTATCAGCTGACTACAAAATTCACGGTGTTGTTTTTTTTGTGGGTTTTTTTGTGTGACTGGGGGAGAGTAAGGCGGTCATGTGTTAAAAGCAGTCGTGTGTAACGGGGCAGTCAGTGACCAGTGTCTGTGTGTGTGTGTAGCGAGAGCTCAATGTTTCGGATAACTTGAATTGGGTGATGTTTCATATTATATATTTCAAGTGATTCTTATGCAATGTTATGGGTTCTTACCTCATGAACTATTTAATGTATGTGCGTAGAATAATGTAAAGAAGAGTTTGTAGGCTATTATGACTATCATAGAGTATTAGCAGTGTGTAGTATTGCACTGTCTTATACAGTTTTGTCTTTCGCGTAGAGAAAAGGAAAGAAGATTGCCTACAAGGAGGAAATATACGTTTTAGTTTCGAGAAACTAAGACATTAATTACATCAACATAAAAGCTACACTAGTATCAAGATGTATGACATTTGATGTCAAATCATAAAACGTTACACTGTGGAGCTTTGCATTATAAAACCTTCTGCTTGTTTGTCTATGGGCAAGAGTGCCTTCTCAACACGGAGCTCACGATCCTTATGAGTAAAGTATCCCGGCGGACCTAATTGATCTTTGGGCATGTGAAGCAGCGTTCACCAGTTTCAGTGGCCACGGCATACTAGGGGATATGTGGCAAGCACAATGTCCAACCATCTTTACTTTACCCAAAACTAATATCAGGTACCCATCAGAGCTCTGGGACACCCTTGAGTCCAGGGGAAAAAATCGTAACCTTCACAAGGATTCGAACCCAGGACTTTTGGTACGCCAGTCGAACGCGCTGCCAGCTTGACCACGTGCCCCTATACAATCCTTATTACCTGAAAGTAAACGTTTCTTTCAGATCGCCTTGGTCCTGATGTCTTGTACGTGCAGTACGCGGTCACGAGGCTCTTCATCAACTACTGGCTGACCCACAAGAACGGCACGCACCATGTGCCGTCGCACGGTCCGCTCACCATGGACACTGAGTTCCAGGTGCACCCCTTGCCCAGCCACCCGTTCACAGCCAAGCTGATCTGGCGCCACTACATCCTAGGCTGGGTCATCACACTCATGTACCTGGGCACGGCCTGTCTGACCACACAGTTCATCGTGGAGGACAAGGAGAACGAGTTGATAGTAAGTGAAAGTTTCAAGGTACACTCTCCAATTAGACCTATACCATTTAGACCTATACCATTTAGACCTATACCATTTAGACCTATACCATTTAGACCTGTCTGTTTCTGTATTTATCAACAAACACATTACATAGTACATATTTATATAGCGCTATTCAAAACAATTAGTCTTCGTCTACATTTAACCTATATTATTAAAATAAAATAATTTTAAAAAGTCCTCATGTTTAAAATTGTGTTCGGAAGTTCGTTCCACCACAGAGGTGCTACGACGCTGCAGGAGGGAGCTGCAAATGTTTCTCTTTTTACTTTTGGTACTTGATGAGTTGTTGATGAATTTTGTTTGAGCGCAGTCCTGTTTTTTCTGATGTGTGTAGCTCGACCATGAATCTGATGTACGGTGGAGATTGACCATAAAGGCTTTTATATAGCATATTTAGAACTTTCAATTGTATCCTAATTGTATCAATTGTATAGAAAGACAGTGCATTTTTTTTTAGACAGGTTAATGAGTTTTCTTCACTGTTCAGAACAAATTTCGCCGCCATGTTTTGGGCCCGTTTTAGTTTTTTTTATTTTTCAAATCACACTCTGGCAGTCCAATGTAGAGACAGTTTACGTAATCTAGCTGAGAGATTGCCAGGCCTACAATTAATTTCTCACATGCCACTTTTGAAAGAATGTTTCTAATACTTTTCATTATGTGCAGATTCCATATTGAAGATTTAAATTTATTTTTTTTTATCTTAGAGGGTTAGATTTTCATCTAAATATACGTTGAGATATTTTATTTTATTTGTTTTATAAATAGTCTCATTGTTAACTAGTACATAATTTGTTTGGCATTGTTTTATTTGTTGCTAAGGGAACGTTCAGATTAAAGGTATGTGCACATCAACGTGATTTCTTGCAACATACAACATGAAAACCTCTTTTTTTTTACAATGTTTAAACTACAGCGTACAGTGGTATTCACAAAAGCCCAGATTTCACTCAATATCGAAACGTTTTAGTTAAAGCATATTCTGGCCTAGATTTACACTAGCTTTGAGCAGCCTTGGCACGACGGTTGCCCAATCCTCTTCTTCTTCTTCGTAATACTGTGGAGACCCCGTAGAACCGAGGAAAAAGTCCACAATTTAAATACACATAAAAAAACATAGCAAACATAACAAAGCAAACAACAGTTATATACAGATAAAAGAATGTCACTTTAGGTTCTTACAACATGATCGAATGATTTATTATTATATTTTTTCTGCTAATTATTGTATCACTGTAATTACAATTTATTCACGTACTGTAAGATCAACTCATTAATGTGGACGCTAATAGTCAAGTAATTAAATCTAAATAATAAAGGCCACATATTCCTATTGCGAGCCATGAACATACATTACAATTATTTTTAAAAGTGTAAAGTAATGTAATTTTTAAAAAAAAAAGTTTTTTTTTTTTTTAAATAATATTATACCTACCAATTTTATCATCATAACGACAACGGGGATTGGAGCCCAGTAGAGCGACTACATTTTCATAAGCTAAGGGCCACACGATCCCCTAGCTACTTATGAATAAGAACCGACGTCAAATTTCACAAATACAAATTAGTTCATTTTGTAAAAAATATAATTACAAATGTAATACTTTCATATATTGCGAATTTAGATAGTGGAATGAAACATAAACTATTTGGGTCTGTGCGCAAGATAACCATGGAAACTATGATTTCACATACTGCGATTTAATGTAGTGTAATTAAACATGAACTATTTTTTTTCTGTGCGCAAGGAAACCATGGAGGTGATGGGGATGCGGTCCGTCAATTATTGGCTTGGGTGGTCTCTGTCCACCTTCATCTTCGGCCTGGTGCCGTGGTTCATGTACTCGGTGGTCTTCTTCTGGGACCACAAGCAGATCTTCGACTTCCGGGTACTCATGCTGTTCGTGCTGGTCTTCTTGGTCAACACAATCTCCTTCTCCTGTATGGCTTCCTGTTTCATCAATCGAGGTAGGATCTTATACAAAAACTACATTTTGAGACTTTTATAGTTGGCATATAATTTTTCTAGCCTTATCCTTAGGTATATCTATGTATATAAAAAGCTATGTGTGTGTGTGTGTGTGTTAACCAATCAAATCGGTTTATCTAAAGACGCGTGACCCTTTTGCCTCATATTTTACCTTCGCAATTCGACTTAACACATGTGACCTCGCTAGCTGAATGGATTACAAATCGGACTGTCATGCCCTCAACCCGGGTTCGATTCTCCAGTTAGTCTATTTTTTTTCAATTAGTACTTTTTTACTCTACTTTTTTTTGGGGGGTCGGGGGGTGGGGTTGGATGCTGCCCTTGACACATCTTGTAAGTGATAAAATGGCACATGCCTTATTCGGAGTTTAGATACCAATTGTTTACATGTTATCGGCTTCTGTTTAAGTGCCTTCTGTAAACACGTCATTCGATTAAACAGCTTCTGTTTAAGTGGGCAATTTTAAGATGGGAATATTATTATGTTTAGATGGATTTTGTTTAAATTATTTCGTTAAGTTCACTTCTGATTTAACTTAAATGGTATCAGTTTAAAATGTCTTCTCGTATACAGGCAGGGCCCTCACAAGGCTTTGTACTTTGTAGCGCCCCATGGCAAAAATGTCAGCGATACCCCCTTGCATACTGTAACTGCCTTGTTTAGCGCCTACGCATAGTTAATTACTAAGATAAAGAAATTTTAAAATGCAAATTTTTATTAAGAATATTCTTTAAAATGAATGGCAAGTTTCAGATTGTAAAATACAAGATGAGCCTATCTTTTATGAAACCTTTTGAGAGCCTATTAAAAGTGAAACATTTGTATACAACAGATTGCGAGTAATTAAAAATGAAGTTAACTCCTACCATTTTTATTCATTATTCCTTTGTTCACAATTTGTGTATTCAAATTTGTATTTCCCCTTCAGCTCTCCTAGAACTTAGGCTATATTTGCCGCACCCAAGAAGTGTTGCCCCCAGGGCATATGCCCCCCCCCTGCCCGCCCCTTTGTTCCGGCTTCTTGTTATACACTACGAGTTATTAAAAGACGTCTGTTGTTTTGGTAAACTTTAGTGGCTTCATTCTAATCCTTTCTGGACAGCAAGGCATGCCGTTGTCGTCTGCTTCACGATGGCTGTCCTTATGAGAATTCTGGTTCCGCTCTTCGATTTTCTCATCGTCCATAGAGTCCTGGCTCACCTGGCCGGTTTCCTGTTTTACCAGGCCGGAATTGAGCTCTTCTACATCCTGGTAGCTTTTCAAATTGAAGGTGAGTACTCTTTACACCTGTGCAAACTTAAATTACTTAGAAAAATTTCACATCATTGACAAGAAAGTATTACCGTGTATACTCGCGTATAAGTCGCACTTTATTTTTTTTACCCCAAATTTTCTGGAAAAAAAGAAGTGTAAAAATAAATATGGCTTTTTAACTTTAGAGTCAAGATTAAGGGTGTGACTTGTACGTGGGTCAATGACAACATATAAGGAAAGAAAATCCTAAACTAAGGGCGCGACTTGTACGTCGGTGCGAGTATATATGGTAATTGGGAAACAGCATTGCAAATAATTGTCATGGGGTTATCTATGATGCCAAAGTTTAAAAGCAACTACAGTTTACCAATTCATTTATTTTAATTTTAAGGGAGTCAAATAAAATAGGCCTACTGTATGTGATATATTTTGTTTTTGCTTATAAAAGTCTAAATAAGAGGACACTGTGTTATCTCTTTTATTGTCTATATGCTATAGTCAATATTATGTTTTGTCCTGTATAGTATTTTATATTCGAAAAATGATATAGGTATATAAACAGTCATATAGATAGATGTTTAGACAGATATTTAAATAGAATAGAATGCGCTAGATAGATTCGTTGTGGATGCTAAAACAATTAATCTGTTTCATGTAGAATACGTTTTCGACACCCGTCATTGGTGGCCATTCTACAGGATTCTCGACCAGCTCTCTATGATGGACGTCCTATTCATGCTGGTCAGCAATACGTTGTTCAACTTCTGCATGGTCTGGTTTGTGGAATCTGGCCGGGGTAGCGACGTTTGCATGATACTTCGAGTGAGTTCAAAACTTTATTTTATAAGTCGAACTGATCAATATTAAAGTTTAGAATAGACGATTAAATGGTAGAGTTTGATTATTAACTAGCACTGGCCCAGTTTTGCATGGAGGTCGAGCGGCAGAGCGTTCGGTTGGCGAGACGATTATCCTGTGTTCCAATAGTGGCAAAGGCTAGGATTTGTTCCCAGGTTACAAAAGATGCCGTGTCGCGACCATTCACTGGGCTATTTCAAGAAAACACTACCTGCTCAGAAAAAAAGAATATTATTATGGTTGACTGCCATAGACATAAAACAGTAAATATTATGTCCAATGTGGCAGTTAGATCTTGTAATTGTGCATTATTATAATTTATGAAAACTGCGTACAAACAAGTATAAGCTTTTCATCGGTTTGTACAAGTTTTTAACATGATTCCTAGTGTCCTAGTGTCATTTGAAGTAAACAGAAATGAACCAGTATTAAAAACTAGAATTATGAGAACCTCTTCCAAAGGCTAAGCTAATGCAGTAGCGAAGATAGGACAAATCTCTATATATAAAAAGAGAGTGTTTGTACGCACACGGATCCCCATTGGTCAATTTGAAATCACGTGAGTTTGTCAATTACCTATTTAGACCTAGGCCTATGTACTGTATAATAATTTTCCACATCGGACATGTGTCTTCGCTAGCTTATTGGTTAACGTAGCGGCGGACTGCTTTGCCGGCGAACCGGGTTCGATTCTCCAGTTAATGTATACATCTTTTTTTTTCGTAACAAATGCAATTAATACAACTTTTAAAAACAAAAAAAAATTGTAAATCTACCGCAATTAAGATTTTTGTTCAATAAAAATATTTGCCTATTTTTTACCCGATTACAATATTCATTTTAAATTACTTTCCTAAAAGTCTTCAGTAAAAAAGAAAAATAATTTAATTATTTAGATATATACCTTTTTTATCTAGACCTTATACAGTCCTGTTTTTTTTTCACCCGGGCAACGCCGGGAAATTTAGCTTGTGATAATATACATATTTTGTTGTGGTGTTTTTTTCTTTGTATTTTCTATACAGTACCTATTAAAGACCGGCATTCCAGTGGATAGGATCAGATTCTGGGTGGAGGACGCCTTCGGCATCAAGCAGCCGTCCGAAACGTTCATAGCGGAAGATTATCAATTCCCTGAGCAGTTGTCACATTATTTCGAAGGTGCCGCCGACCTGACGGCAGAAATCCAAATCCGTAAATTGATAAAGGTAATATGGCATACATCACATCTGTTTTCAGTTTTTTTTAATAATTTGGATGCACCACGACATCCGTTATCCAGCTGGTCGCTTTCACGTGGTTTAAAGGTTTCTTTGAGGTGCAAAGAGCTAGTGGTATAGTTTTCACTCGTTTGTTTTTAACATTAACATATCATCAGATTGTGTGTGTCCAGACTTCATGTGCCCAGCTAAGTCATTTAAAAGTAGGATGAATCGTGGACCTCTCTTTACGTTGACATTTTGTTTTGTTACACTAGAGCACCACGTGCAGGTCTATGATAAACGTACGGTGTTCGAGCAGGGCAGCACGTTATCGAGTCTGGAGCATGTCCCTGAGTCTACCCAGCTCTTATGGGTACCTTGACTTTAGTTTGGGTAAGATAAAGGCGTCTGGCCATTGTACTAGCCACACAATCCCTTAGTATGCCGTTGCCACAGATACTGGTGAACGCTGCCTCACCGGCTCTATTGATCAATTTGGTCAGACGGGTACTTTACTTAAAATCTTATAAATCCCAAGTCCTAGAACTAGAAGATCTAGTTTGATCTGATATTCTTTAGAACCTGGCAGACACAGTTAATTATTCCACACAAGTTGGATAATTGATATGACTTATATTCTATTTAGTTTAAACTAGATTCAAAGACTTAAGATTTCATTCTTGGACGTGCAAAATCTGGACAACCATTTCACATAATATACGTTTCAGTAATAATTTTTGTTTTCAAGTAAATTTCTACCACACTTTAATACAGTCAGTACTGGTTATAATGTTCATAATTTCAGTTTTCGACCATTCACGAATAAGTATTCGAAAAAGAAAATGCTGTTGGTGAGTTAATCATCATGATTAAGATTGAATGACGAAAAAAAATGGTCCATTAATTGTCATTGCTACGGCGAACGTGTCAACTGGCTTCTAATCCGTGTGCAAATATTTGAGAATAGTACGTTAGTATGTAGTTTAGTACGGTACACACACGCACACACATAATATATATATATATATATATATATATATATATATATATATATATAATGCAGTATTTTTCTCTCAGTTATAAACTGCAACATTCTAACATAATAACGACTAAAAGATGATACAGCTAAGCATTACATCTTCAATTTCATTTGTCCATACTTAGGGAAATAATTCATACGTTTTTTACAATGTATGTTTGTTTGTTTGTTTTCACTAAGGTTTATGACGGAGTCGTTACCATGGCGATATCCGACGTGGACATATACAAAGAGAGAATAACCGTAGTGCTGGGTAAAAGTGGAGCCGGGAAGACAAATCTTGTAAACATGATCACAGGTTATTGTTCTTGAATTAACGCTTTATAAACAGATACATGGAATTATATATATATATATATATATTAGTATATAAATACATTAACTGGCAAAGTCGACAGTGAGCTTGTCTAACAATCTTGACATAGTGGGTTCAACCCATGGTGGAGACAATCAGAGATTTAAAAAAAAGATCCACTGCAGACTTGGAGAGGAGATTGGCGCCGCCAAGTCTACCAAGCCCACATAAAGGACTAATTTATCTTTATTTTTGTTTGTTTCTAAATTTTAAGAAAAGCGAAATTGTCCTTAAATCCTCTGTGGATATGCCTTCATTAAGGTTTTTCTAAGATCTAAAGTATTTCAACATTGTCTGCAGAATTATTGTGGAAAGTTGCAAGCAAAGGTTTGAACTCTGAACGATTTTTTACTTAAAGGCATAATTCTGATCAGTTTGGTCCGAAGGGTACTTTACTTTTTCCACCCACTTTGTTAACAAGTTCTATAAACAGTTTGTTGGTGGCCGAGCGTTTATCACATACAAGGACAGAGTCACTGAAATTACCTGATGTCCTGATTTGTTTCTTTGCCCCCCCCCCCCCCAGGTATTGTAAGGCCCACAAACGGTGATGTTTTCATCAGTGACCACAGCATCACCTTGAATCCAGACGGGGCCAGGCTGAACATGGGCGTCAGTCGCCAGAGTGACGTCACGTTCGACCTGCTGACCTGCGAGGAGCATTTGGCTTTCTACGCCAAGGTTCGGCTTGTGTGTTAGAGTGACACACGGAACAAAATAAACAACTAACGGGACGCACAGACAAATAGAGCGATGGAAAGATAGACAAAAAGCACAGATAGACTGAATAAGCAATCTGTAGATAGACAAGCTATGGGGCACTCTCGACTGGCGTTCCGAACGTTCAGGGCTCGAATCCTGGTGAAGGCTAGAATTTGTTCCCGGGACTGGAGGGTTGTCCCTTAGTCTACCCAGCTCTGAGGGGGGCACCTGACATTAGCTTGGGGTAAAGTAAAGGCGGCTTGGCATTGTTCTGTTCACACATCCCCTCGTATGCCACGGCCACAGAAACTATGATCAATTTGGTCGGGAGGATACTTTACTAGATAGACAAGCTGACGGCAATAATGAAAACAGATAGATTGACGGATAGTAGGACAATTGGAACGACAAGACAGAATAGGGAAGACTGAAAGACACGATAGACTGACAGACACAATAGACTGACAGACACGATAGACTGACAGACACAATAGACTGACAGACACGATAGACTGACAGACACAATAGACAGACAGACACGATAGACTGACAGACACGATAGACTGACAGACACATTAGACTGACAGACACGATAAACTGACAGACACGATAGACTGACAGACACAATAGACTGACAGACACGATAGACTGACAGACACGATAGACTGACAGACACGATAGACTGACAGACACGATAGACTGACAGACACGATAGACTGACAGACACGATAGACTGACAGAAACGATAGACTGACAGACACGATAGACTGACAGACACGATAGACTGACAGACACGATAGACTGACAGTCTGAAAAGTGAACATTAGATAGGTAGGTTACTGATTACACAGACTGGTTGGCATATGCATAGATAGACAAGATGTATGATAAAGATAAACAATAAGACAACTGGAAAGAGACAAAACAGACAGAAAGAGAGGCAGACATACAGACTTTATAAACGGGCTGATATACATATAAACATAAAGAAAAGTGTATTTGAGGGAGATTGGCGTCGGTAGAAAACAGTCATAAATGTTGAGAACAATGCAGGCAGGAAAATTAGAGCATTAAATAGGGGGGTAGTGGCGTGGTTGGAGGGGATGAGAATTATATAATATATAAATAATAAAATATAATAACTATAATATAAAACATTTAATTGTAAATATGACGAAAAAAAAACACATTTCTAACTTTGTCAATAAATTTAATTTAAGATTAATAGAAATAGAAAATTAAGCTTAGCCCGTTCGCAAAACCGGGCACATAATGCTAGTTTTATTTGTAAAGTTGAAATAACTGTTTCTCCAGCTGAAAGGTCGCTACACCAAACACTCGTACAAGTCCGACAACTCTATACTGGAGCAACTGGGCCTTGCCGACCACAGCAACATACTGGCTGGCATCCTGAGCCCTGGTCAGAAGAGAATTCTCTCCGTTGCCTGCGCCTTCGTTGGTGAAACTAAGGTCAGATTTTAAAAATCTAGTACCTGCCGCTATAATAGGGCACGAAGGATGAGCGGCAGCGCGTTTAACTGCGCGTACCATGGTTCGAATCCCGGTTAAGGCTATGATTTTTTTTCCGGGCCTGGAAGGTGTCCCTGAGTCTGCCTAGCTCTGTGATGGGTACCTGAGCTTAGTTTGGGTAAAGTAATGGCGAATTTGCATAGTGCTGGCCACACAATCACCAAGTATGCCGTTGCCACAGAAACGTGTGAACGCTGCTTCACGGTCCTATGGATCAATTCGGTCCGACTGGATACTTTACTTTTAGCTGCAGCTATACGAATATTACTGATATTCTGTTCAATTATTAGTATGACTTCTATTGTACGAAATGATTTGGACAAAATTGATTTGGACACAGGAGATTGTTGTTGTGTAATTATATATTAATGTGTATTTAATAATATAGCGGCACAGCGCGTTTGCATGCCTTCTCTTTTGCTACATCTGTCCTTGAAATTTCTACCAAGAGCTCACCAAACATGATATATGTTTCAGAATAGAAAGTATATGTATAAAGAAGACTATGTGTGAGTTCTACCAATCATATTAGTTATTTTATAGACACTTAACCTTATTGTCTCATATTATACTTTTGCGATTTCACATCGGACATATGTCTTCGTTAGCTAAGTGGATAATGTATCGGACTGCCAGGCGGGCGAGCCAAGCTCGATTCTCCAATTTGTCTATACCTTTTTTTTCAACATTTTTTTTCAACATTTTTTTTATTAAATGTTTTGCCTAAAAGTCTTTAATAAAAAAAATCATTCTTTTTTTAAATTCTTAGATTTATAGCTTTCTGTTCATTGCAGCTTATACTTTAAACATTTTTTCTTTGGTTTACTTTACCCTGGGCAACGCCGGGCAATTTAGCTTGTAAACATCTATATTACAGTAAGAAGGGGTGACTATGGTCCACTTTTAAGCTTTGTTTCTATATATCTTAAACTGATGTAACCTTATAAACCTAAAATTAGTTGTAAATCCAGGGGACTGGCAAGTACTCAAGATAAAAACCTGAATATATTTCATATGAAATTTTTTTAGTTTAGTTTAGACATATTTTGTAGGGTGGCCAGAGTCACCCCGGCCTGGGGTGACTATGGCCAGCTATTATTTTTTTAAAAATTAAACCGATTTCTAATTCTTATAGGGTTGATTTTGACGGGTATTATTGGTGCAGGAATAATTAATATGTCAATGCATGTATTTAGAACTTATTGATAACCTTTTGACTGTGCCGTATAGAGCATAAAACAGCAGTATATAACAGTTTCTTGGCGAAATCTATTTAATATCCAGACAAAAATAGTGCAGATGAAACAAATAATGAAAATATGGTATTACAAATTGAAATAGAAAACTTAATATTAAAATAATATTGAAAAAAAATGTTTATTTTATTATGATCTACTAATGCAAGTCTCAATAGGTGTTTAATTGTAGCGTCGATTGGTAAGTCCTGAGCATAGTGACTTGTTCTGTGAAATAAAATAAACAAAATTTGTTTAATTTAGTACATTCAATGGTTTGGTATTTAAAATGATTCTATAAAATTAATTGTTTTACTGTGTGAAAAATATCGGTGATAGTTTTTAATTCAATAATAGTCCCCGATAAGTAAGTTTTAGAAAGGTAGAAAACATAAGTTAAATAAATATAATCACCTTAAAAAGTTCTGTTAGGTAAGAATTTTACAGGTTGACTTAGCTATGCTTAAAATCGCAAGTCAGACGGCCACCTTGAAAAAATGTCTGTACCTCAGAAAATACTCTGTTCACCGTGAAAAACTGCTAAATAGTTACTTATATCTTTATTATGTATTATATACAATTGAAAGACCTGAAATAATAATATTTTTGGATTTAATGCACTCTAAAACATTTTTTCCTCAATGGCCCAAAGTCACCCCGGACGGCCACGTTCACCCCATCTTACGGTATCAATTATGTTATATTAAATTAATCTGCAACTTTCCAATAGATCATTGTGCTTGACGAGCCATTCTTTGGCCTGGATCCTTGCTCCAAGTCCGAGCTCTGCAACTTCATGAAGACAAAGAAGCACAACCGCACCATCGTCCTGACCACGCAGGACCTCGAGGACGCTGACGCCCTTGGGGACAGGGTCATGATCTTGTCCAACGGCGTCGTCCAGTGCTATGGGTCGCCAAACTTCTTGAGGAAACCGTACGGTTAGTGTTGATGCATGCAACAGGTGCAGAATAATACACATATACAGATAGATAATTTAAAACAGCTTTTTCGCCACAAAACAAGTCTACCCTTCATTTATATAAATTAACCACGTGACTAACTATGCTTTTTTTTATAGAATTATACTTTGGACTATGATATGGGGTACGGTGGTCGTGCGGCACCGCGTTCGGCTGGCGTACCGAAGGTCCCGGGTTCGAATCCTGGTGCAGGCTTGGAATCGTTTCCCCGGGTTGGAGGGTGTCCCTGAGTCTACCCATCTCTGATGGGTACCTGACCTTAGTTGGGGTTAAAGTTAAGGCAGCTGTGCATAGTGCTGGCCACACAATCACCTAGTATGCCATGGCCACAGAAACTGGTGAACGCTTATGGACGATATCTATGGATCATTTCGGTCGGACGGGTACTTTACTATGATATAAAAGTTTTGAATTCCCACACAATGTTCCTATATTATCAATACTTTCAAAACTGAAGCTCATAATTAATGTGTACACATAATACCAAAAACGAAATATTATACTCTTCAAATTTTGTGTATGTGTGCCTCTTTGGCCACGATGTAGCATTTCGGAAAGTTTGCTTTAAAAAGGTTATTTTTTAAACTAAATAACAAGAGATTAAATAGCGTGAGAAAAGAAATCCAAAAAAAAACCACAACGTAGAATTAAGAGATTTTGGCAATAAATAATGGCCCTTACTTGTAAGGACACCATTTGTTGACTATTGTTAGACTATTTTGGATTGATTCGTCACGTTTTTATATTTAAAAGTAGAAATTAAAAATTGCTGTTTATAAATGCAATGGTAATGAAACTTTCATTTTATATTATGTTCACGTCACAGTCGTCTATACATATAAAGTAGACTGTGTGCGTGGATTCCAATGCCACTTTCGTTAATTCAAATACATGAGACCTTATTTTGCTTACTGTGTCCTCCCTAGCTGAGTAGTAACCGTGTCCGACTGCCATGCGACATGACCTGGGTTCAATTCCTCTCTGACATCTTTTTTTTTTCTTTTCCAATTTGTTTTCCCATTAGTAAAGTACCCTTTGGACCAAACTGATCATTGTTACCTTTTTTTTAAACATTCTAAACGGTTTCAGGATTTTAAGTCTTAGGGGGCAAGGGCAGCGCGTTCGACTGGCGAGCCGAAGGTCCCGGGTTCGAATCCTGGTGCAGGCTAAAACTTTTTCCCGGGTCTGGAGGGTGTCCCTGAGTTTACCCAGCTCTGATGGGTACCTGACATGAGTTGGGGTAAAGTAAAGGCGGCTGTGCATAGTGCTGGCCACACAATCACCTAGTATGCAGTGGCCACAGAAACTGGTGAACGCTGTTTCAGCGGACCTATAGATCAATTCGGTCCGACGGGTACTTTTTTTTTTATTAAAATTTTTTAAGTTAGTAAAATCTAATAACTATATTCTAGGCGCATGCGGGAGACGGGTGTACGATACTCAGCTAGGAATAGTCCGAACTGTTTGTTAAATGTTAACCCGAATACAATATTTATTTTAAATTCCTAAATGTTTTCATTAAATAATTAATAATTATATATTTTTCATGAATTTTGCTTTTTTTACATTGCAGTTTATAAAATGTTTATCAGTAGCTTTAGTTAGTTAGTCCTATGTATCCCCCCCCCCCCCCCCCCACCGGGTAACGCCGGAAAATTAGGCTTCCTACACATAAACTAAATATATAAAATTACACCAATAAATTATATCAATACATCTTTTCTATACGTTAGCGTTGCTAAATTTTTAGCTTTGTAAAAGCGCACTTATAAATGAATTGAAAAAGGGACGTTTGCCTTGGTATGGACTCTATGATGGTATTATATGCCTTGGCATTTTTATACAAATGAATCATGTCTTGTTCGTCTTTCTACGTCCATTAGGCTACAGTTACAAACTGACCATTAGGAAGGACGTTGGATGTGATGTCCACGAAACGGTGAAGATCATTAAGAAGACAATCCCCCATGCCAGGTATATGGTAAGGCATAATAATTTAAACAGTTTACTGTTGTCAACAACAATCGTTAACTGCATATATATATATATATATATATATATATATATATATATATATATATATATATATATATATAATATATATATATATATGTATAACGAAGTGTCCAGCAGCTCTCAGCGCATATATCATATGTGTAGCTTCATTCTGTACCTAATGTACACTACTATATTATCTAATTACTTCTGATTTAAGAATTCGGAAACAATACAGAGCCAATGGATATTTTCTTGAACTCTGCATAGAACTCACATGATACTAGAGAGCTTGCTCAATCATATTTTTTATCTTCCGAATCCAAGGCAGTGTCAAAGAGGTTTTAGACACGTGTAATGCCCAGCCTTTATTTAACATCTATCATTCGCCCATCCCGTCCCATAACATCTTTAAATATTTTGAGAAAACTCTTTGACTTAAGCTCTATATAATGGGTTATATGTATCACAAGAGAGAAAGAAAGAGAGAGTATAAGATGTAGTTATGATCTATTCGCCCAATGATTTATAGAAATTTGTATTTGTAATACTGGAATGCTTGCCACTTAGATATTGTTTAAGACAATTTTATGTAAATGCATGGATCTTGAAAGATTTGGATGTATTAAATCACTATATTCATAAAATACAGATATTCAATATTTTGATTCAATAACTCCCTCTAGAGGAAGCTACATGTATGCGATGTAAAATTTATGTTATTGTTTACTTTTCTCTACAGAGACAGACTGAATTTGACTTTACGTTTATGCTGCCCGAAGAGAAGAGGTTTCTGTTCCCTAAACTGTTGCAGGAGCTGGAACTGAACGTAAACCCACTGAAGATTTCTAAACTCAAACTTGTCTCAGCGTCCATTTCTGAAGTCATTAACTGGTGACTCATCTTTTCATTTATATAATATAACCATTTCAGAGTTATAATTTTATGTTGGGTTAGTTCATTGTCTTACATAGTTTAGAGTTTACATAATAATATACTATACTAGCAGCAACATACTTTTTCCGAAAACGAGGTCAGATCAAAGACTATAATAAAATGAACCACTTGCTTAAATATTTCTGCTTTTTGATAACTCGAATATCTTCTTTCGCAAAAACATTTGCCTTATTCCTTTTGCGAGAACAAATGCATATAAGTACTCTGTCTTCCCGTGTGGCGTCCGGGCATGGGATGGGTGGCCTGAACAAACCGGGGAAAAACAGTAACTTAGCGTCATTTAGAACACTAATAAGAAAGCAGGACTCGACAAACCAAGGATGAGCGTAGTACGCAATAATCTTCTTTATAGAAGGAGCGTCTGTAATATAATATAAGATTTTTTTTCTTTGTTTTGTTTTGTCTTAGCATAATGAGCGAGTCTACCTCAAACATCTTGCCCAACACCAACTGTGGTCAAATTCTGGACCCTTGGATTAAGTCTCTCACACAAGCAAGTAAACATACCATGAGTTCCGGCTTTAGATTTAGTACACATACCTTGAGTTCCGGCGTTAGATTTAGTAAACATACCTTGAGTTCAGACTTTAGATTTAGTACACATACCTTGAGTTCCGGCGTTAGATTTAGTAAACATACCTTGAGTTCAGACTTTAGATTTAGTACACATACCTTGAGTTCAGACTTTAGATTTAGTAAACATACCTTGAGTTCCAGCTTTAGATTTAGTAAACATACCTTGAGTTCAGACTTTAGATTTAGTACACATACCTTGAGTTCCGCTTTAGATTTAGTACACATACCTTGAGTTCCGGCGTTAGATTTAGTAAACATACCTTGAGTTCAGACTTTAGATTTAGTAAACATACCTTGAGTTCAGACTTTAGATTTAGTACACTTACCTTGAGTTCCGGCGTTAGATTTAGTAAACATACCTTGAGTTCAGACTTTAGATTTAGTTCACATACCTTGAGTTCCGCTTTAGATTTAGTACACATACCTTGAGTTCCGGCGTTAGATTTAGTAAACATACCTTGAGTTCAGACTTTAGATTTAGTAAACATACCTTGAGTTCAGACTTTAGATTTAGTACACTTACCTTGAGTTCAGACTTTAGATTTAGTAAACATACCTTGAGTTCCGGCTTTAGATTTAGTAAACATACCTTGAGTTCCGGCTTTAGATTTAGTAAACATACCTTGAGTTCAGACTTTAGATTTAGTAAACATACCTTGAGTTCCGGCTTTAGATTTAGTAAACATACCTTGAGTTCCGGCTTTAGATTTAGTAAACATACCTTGAGTTCAGACTTTAGATTTAGTAAACAAACCTTCAATTCCGGCTTTAGATTTAGTAAACATACCTTGAGTTCAGACTTTAGATTTAGTAAACATACTTTGAGTTCAGACTTTAGATATAATAAACATACCTTGAGTTCAGACTTTAGATTTAGTAAACATACCTTGAGTTCCGGCTTTAGATTTAGTAAACATACCTTGAGTTCAGACTTTAGATATAATAAACATACCTTAAGTTCAGACTTTTGATATAATAAACATACCTTGAGTTCAGACTTTAGATATAACAAACATACCTTGAGTTCAGACTTTAGATATAATAAACATACCTTGAGTTCAGACTTTAGATATAATAAACCTACCTTGAGTTCAGACTTTAGATATAATAAACATACCTTGAGTTCAGACTTTAGATTTAGTAAACATACCTTGAGTTCAGACTTTAGATTTAGTAAACATACCTTGAGTTCCGGCTTTAGATTTAGTAAATATACCTTGAGTTCAGACTTTAGATTTAGTAAACATATCTTGAGTTCAGACTTTAGATATAATAAACCTACCTTGAGTTCAGACTTTAGATATAATAAACATACCTTGAGTTCAGACTTTAGATTTAGTAAACATACCTTGAGTTCAGACTTTAGATTTAGTAAACATACCTTGAGTTCAGACTTTAGATTTAGTAAACATACCTTGAGTTCCGGCTTTAGATTTAGTAAACATACTTTGAGTTCAGACTTTAGATATAATAAACCTACCTTGAGTTCAGACTTTAGATATAATAAACATACCTTGAGTTCAGACTTTAGATTTAGTAAACATACCTTGAGTTCAGACTTTAGATTTAGTAAACATACCTTGAGTTCAGACTTTAGATTTAGTAAACATACCTTGAGTTCCGGCTTTAGATTTAGTAAACATACTTTGAGTTCAGACTTTAGATATAATAAACATACCTTGAGTTCAGACTTTAGATTTAGTAAACATACCTTGAGTTCAGACTTTAGATTTAGTAAACATACCTTGAGTTCCAGCTTTAGATTTAGTACACATACCTTGAGTTTCGGCGTTAGATTTAGTAAACATACCTTGAGTTCAGACTTTAGATTTAGTAAACATACCTTGAGTTCAGACTTTAGATTTAGTAAACATACCTTGAGTTCCGGCTTTAGATTTAGTAAACATACCTTGAGTTCAGACTTTAGATTTAGTAAACATACCTTGAGTTCCGGCTTTAGATTTAGTAAACATACCTTGAGTTCAGACTTTAGATTTAGTAAACATACCTTGAGTTAAGACTTTATATTTAGTAAACATACCTTGAGTTCAGACTTTAGATTTACAAAGCGAATATTGTGTGTTTATAAATAAATGTATGTGTAGAATAAATCACTTTAAAGTCCATGCAATACTTATTTACCCACTAGCCCTTACTCCAGTTAATATAATTCTCTTCTTGATGTATGATATATAGATCCCTATAAACCGCTATACCGGACACATTTTTTTGGTTAATTTAAAGACACGTGACCTTATTGTCTCATATCTAACTTTAGCGATTTCGCTTGCGGTATGGTTAGCGTATCCGACATTCATCCGGTCGACCTGTGTTAGATTCCCTACTGATACCTTTTTTGTTATTTTTCAATTTTTTTTTATTTCCAATTATTATGAACATATTTTTTAAAGATTATATAGAATTTCAGGAAGAAAAGAAACTTAACTATAATATTTTCAGTAAGTAAAATCTAACAATTAGATTTTAGACGCATGCTTGAAACGCGTGATCGATTCTCAGCCAGGGATAGTCCAAACTTTTTGTTGAATAAAAAGAAATGCTCTTTTTTATAACCCAATTACAATATTTAATCTTAATTACTATCTTAAATGTTTTCTGTAAATAATTTTTTTTTAAAGTATTATAGATTTACGTTCATTGTAGTTTATAAACAAATATTATCGGTATATATAGCTTATATAGACCTACGTGAGTTTTCCCTTTGGCAATGCCGGGGTTTTCAGCTTGTTTAAAACATAACAATAATTGTTTTTATGTTCATCTACTTTCATCAGTATGAACTCAAAACTAACTGCCTGGAAAATCTCCTGTACGTCACGGAGTTCCCTTTGGTAAGCCAGCTGTGGCTTTTCCTGAGTCAGCTGATGGCGGTCGTCGGCCTGAAGCACACGTTCCTGACGCGGAACCTCGGGGACGCGCTGTGCCTCCTGTTGATCCCGATCGCCCTGGTGCTGTTCGGTATCGCCCTCGACCTCCGCTCGGCGCCGGAGGAGGCGCACGTGCCGGCCCTGGACTTCGCGACGGAGCGACTTCCGAGACTCCTGGTGTTTCCGATCTTTTACGAACTGAGCTCCCAGGGACTGATAAGACAAGAGTTTCTCAAGGAAGTCAAGAAGTTCGGAACTTTCGAACTTTTTGAATATTCGGTAAAATTGTCAAATCATATTTTTTTTTATTTCGCAATACTATAAGTGTTTACGGTTGCCGGGGCTATCACATCTACTGGAATGGCTATTTTGACCCACTTTCCGTCATCATATCGAGCTAAACTTGCCACTTAGACACGTTGTTTTCAGAGCACTGCATGAAAATAAATTTTTTAACACAGTTCCCACTTTAAACCTAAAAAAATACATGTAGTATCCCGTTGGAGCAAATTGATCCATAGGGCCCGGTGAATAAGCGTTCAAAAGTGTCTGTGGCCCCGGCATACTGGGTGATTGTGTGGCCAGCATTATGCACAGCCAACGAACACGCTGCTAACTGTTTTAATCATTACTCATTTCAAACATTAAATGAAGGTACCCCTAGTGTCATATTTCACAAACTATTTAAATCAATTTTATATCTATAAAAAAAAATTTTATTCATTTTTTTTTTGTGGGTTGCCATTTTAAAAAACAAAAAAGCATATCAATGAAAAAAATAATTGTATTATAAGGGATTTGTAAATTATTATTTAGCAAAGATTACAATAGAGTCTTATAGCAGAACGCCAAAAATGGGTGAAGTTGGTTCAATTTTAAATCCCGAGAATTAAACATTTCGTGTAATCCGCTATGTCCCCATTGAAGAATTCTTGGCCGTGTTGGGTGGAGGGGATTAACACCTTTAGTGGAGGTCGTATTGTACATGCCTGCCCTTCTAAATTAGCACAAGAGAGAGAATTAGTTTTGTTTGTTTTTTTGTTGGGGGGGGGGGAGGGGGTTGGGAGGCATTATTGCCAGATGGGCGAATACTGTAATGGTGGGTGGCAGTGGGTTTTGTGGGTTGCCATTTTAAAAAACAAAAAAGCATATCAATGAAAAAAATAATTGTATTATAAGGGATTTGTAAATTATTATTTAGCAAAGATTACAATAGAGTCTTATAGCAGAACGCCAAAAATGGGTGAAGTTGGTTCAATTTTAAATCCCGAGAATTAAACATTTCGTGTAATCCGCTATGTCCCCATTGAAGAATTCTTGGCCGTATTGGGTGGAGGGGATTAACACCTTTAGTGGAGGTCGTATTGTACATGCCTGCCCTTCTAAATTAGCACAAGAGAGAGAATTAGTTTTGTTTGTTTTTTTGTTGGGGGGGGGAGGGGGTTGGGAGGCATTATTGCCAGATGGGCGAATACTGTAATGGTGGGTGGCAGTGATTTAGAGCGTTGAACTACCGTTTTAAGCCCCTACATCGCTCAGTCGACCCTAAAAAAAAAAACAGGATGAATATTGTATTCCGTGCTCCGGAAATTTAAATGTCTGGCACTTCACATCTATGTTATATGACTTCACATCTATGTTATATGACTTCACATCTATGTTATATGACTTCACATCTATGTTATATGACTTCACATCTATGTTATATGACTTCACATCTATGTTATATGACTTCACATCTATGTTATATGACTTCACATCTATGTTATATGACTTCACATCTATGTTATATGACTTCACATCTATGTTATATGACTTCACATCTATGTTATATGACTTCACATCCATGTTTTATGACTTCACATCCATGATATATGACCTCACATTCATGTTATATGACTTCACATCCATGTTATATGACTTCACATCCATGTTATATGACTTCACATCTATGTTATATGACTTCACATCTATGTTATATGACTTCACATCCATGATATATGACCTCACATTCATGTTATATGACTTCACATCCATGTTATATGACTTCACATCCATGTTATATGACTTCACATCTATGTTATATGACTTCACATCTATGTTATATGACTTCACATCTATGTTATATGACTTCACATCTATGTTATATGACTTCACATTTATGTTATATGACTTTACATCTATGTTATATGACTTCTCCCTCCCCCCCCCCTTTCCCAATCGAAAAAAAAAGAGCCACCTTGATGACAGCATCCAGAGATACGCAGAATCCACGCTCACTGATTGGTCACAGAAGAAGTCGATCCAGAACTATCTGGAAAAGGTTCAGTACAGTTTGGTCTGCGCCGAGAGTCGCGAGTCTTCGATTCTCCTCTACTACCGCAAGACGCTGCTCCATAGTGATGCTTTAGGGGTATGTATTGGGCTAATGTTATAATGTCGTTTTTATAAATCCCTTTATATTAACTATGCTTGCTGTTTGCCTTTTCTGGCGTACGAACATTAGGATTGACTAATTGACCCTTTATTTTTTTTCCTCTTCATCCTATCGATATGAAAATTGACACATAGACTTTACGCCTTTGAAAAACTGTAATAAGAAGGACAGCTTGCGCGACCTTCAATACGTCCTCGATACTTCTCGTTGACACAAATATGAAGACTTGTTTTTTTTTCAGTGCGCAGCCAATAAATAACACTGTCTTTAATGACTCTAAACTTCCCTAAAGACTTCCGCTGTATACAACTTTTTTATTTTAATCTTAATTTTCCATAGAGAAAATCATGGCGAATTACTAAACCGGATTTCCTAGAGGACGTAGTGCGATTGGACATTCCAAAACTGTTTTAAGTTATCATATTGCAGAAATATCAATGCAAGCAGTCCATCTTATCATAGTCTTTCAGCCTATAACAAACCATTTTATCATCTTTTTTCTCCCACACTAACCCTCCAAAATAGATCAGTTATAAATTATGTTCAGTACACTATATGTTGTGCATCTTAAAATACGTCAAGAAAGCAGTTGAGTGGCATGTTTCCTTCTTTCGAAACATTTATTAACTGATCCTTTTTCGATAGATTTAATAAGTGCAATTTGTGTCCCTTTCTTCATTTTCCTGTTGGTGGTTAAGTGCGAAATATGCGGAAAAGGCGAATTCCTAAAACAAAATGCCAATAAAGGATTTATACCAAAAAACTAAATTTTAAGGCTTTGTTTAATTTAGTACATTTTTTTTTCAATATTTAAGGTTTACTGCTAGAAAAAAACTTAACCCATTAAATCAGCTTTTTATTGAAGAAAATACGAGTGTCATCTTCAGCTGAGCTTTTATTTCAGTGAAGTGATCACTCATAATACATTTATAAAAATTAGAACTTAGTAGCTTACACGAAAACGTTGAAAACACCGAAGAAAAGTAATATTTTTTTTTATTCTGTGTCTGTTTTGCAAATCTGTATTATATATATATATATATATATAAGTATCTAAGAATTTTTTTTAAATACCTAAGTTAACCTTCTTTCATTGTATATAGATATATTGATAATAGGTTAAAAGGAAAATAAGCCAACGATATCTATAGATAGACTGTTAGATAGCTAGATACATCTAAATTTTAAACGACTGATAGATATATAAGACAGACCAATAGATGTGTGGATAAATGGATGGATAGCTGGATAGATATATAAAGATACACAGATAGAGATAGAACGTTAAATAGATATAGATACATAGATAGATAGAGAGATAGAAATACATCGGAAGACAAAAAGAGATAAATAGATCAATATATTAGCTATATAAATAGAAAGATAGAGAATGAGTTAAATGGATAGTATGTGATATAGATAAAAAGTAGTTAGAGAGTAAGAGATAGATAGATATAAGATAGACTTAGATCGATAGATATACAGACAGACATGCAGCGAGACAAAAAGAAAATCAAACAGACACAGAGACATAAATACCCACGTTTCATTATATACTATAACAGATGCAGCTACTGATGAATGCCTGGGTCAAGCAAGTCCTTGGGGACGAATTCTCAATCCAGAGCGGCGTACGGTTCCACCCCAAGCTGCACGTCCACCCGCTGAAAGAATACCATTCCTTCCCCACTGGCATCACCTACTTCCTGGCCATAACCCTCGCCATTGTGCCCGTGCCTTTCATGTACAATATCATCGCCGAGAGAAGCGTGAGTGGTCATTTTGTGTGTCTTTTTGTTTACAAGTAAATTTCGTGCTCATTGATGAACGCAAAGAGAGAGACTACAAACTCAAGCATCTACTGCCTTGAGGACAGTCCTGTTCCATGGCTATGTCTAAATTCACCATCAATAATCTAGAAAATGGAGTTTCTTAAGGCAGGGGATGGCAACTTACGGCACAAACTTTGCACGCTGGGTGATTATCAAGGGCACGCGGAAGACCCTCTAAAAAATTGGTTCTTCAAGAAATTGAGTACCTGATAGAGCGAGATGACTTTCAGGCTTATGGGCCGCTGACTGAATTAGAAATCCTACTTTGGGAAACTGTTATAAATAGTCTGCCGATTATCGTAAATATAGTAACTATGGGGTACTCCGGATTATGCTCAAACTTTTCATACGCACCGCGACATAAAAGATATGTATAGTGATTAAACATTGCATTGACAGCATAAAACATTCTGTGTGCCGCTGAAGAGTTCAGCTTAAATTTCAAATGTGGAATGGGTTTCAAATAGCTTAATGGAAGAACAGTGTTCGAGCCTCAGGGCGTTCTACTGGCGTACTGAAAGTCCCGGGTTCAAATCCTGGTGAAGATTATGATTTTTTCCCGGGTATGGAGGTTGTCCCTGAGTCTACCCAGCTCTTTCGGGTACCTGAACTAAGTTGGGGTAAAGTAAAGGTAAAGGCGTCTGTGCATTGTGCTGGCCCCACAACCACCTTGTAAAAGGTCCTTGCTACAGAAACTGGTGAACGCTGCTTCACCGGCCCTACGATCAATTTGGTCCGAAGGGGTACTTTACTTAAAGAGCTTAGCTAGGTTTGGAAATGTTTCCCTTATTTGGATGTTTGCCCTTTTGTTTTCTTCCAGAGCGGAGTGAAACATCTTCAGTACACCAGCGGGTTGAGCCCACTCGTCTACTGGCTGGGCCACTTCTTCTACGACGTCCTCCTGTACCTCGTCCTGGTCGTCCCCGCCTTGGTGCTAGCCCTGTTCTCCAAGATGGCCAACATCCACTCCCTGATAATCTTGAAGGCGGTCCCGGCGTACGGCCTGTTCCTGTTCCCGCAGATGTACGTCCTGCAGTTCTGCTTCCAGCGCCCGGCCACCGGGGCGTTCTTCTTCTTGATGGCCAACGTGTTCTTTGGTTAGTGGCTAGTCCTTTTAACTATTAACTAACAGACAGATCGATTGACTGACTGACCAATAATCCAATTTTTTATTAGTTGTTAAAATAACAAGGTAATTAACAAACTAAGCCTCCAACAATCTAGTGAACCAAATAAAGAATACTCTAACGAACTAATCATTTGAGCTTAAGTTGTACACATGAATTTTAAAAGCTATATATTCCATTGAGTGGCCATAAAAACTGACGAACGCTACTTAACAGTGCATGGTTCACAAAGGAAGAGTTTTTCTTAATCTGCTAAACTATTGCATTGTCTTATAATGGGGCCCGGTAGCATAGCAGGCCCATTGGCATGGCGGGTAGCACAAGCGGCTAGCGGCCCTTGGGTCCTGGGCTCAAGTTAAGATGTAGGTGAAGATTTATTCCTCGGTTCTTGACGGTGTCCCTGAGTGCTAGCCAGCTCTGGAACGGTATTTGAGAGTAGTCAGGGCTGATGCCTGTTGATCAAATAGGTATAAAATGGATACTTACGCTTTATTTACACTAGGGGTTGGTAACCTTTTTAAAAATATAGTACCAACAAATCAGGATTTCTAATTCATTTAGCGTGCAATCGGCCAAGAATTTATCGTAGAAGAGTTGCTTGAGTTGCACTTTCGATGGGAGGTCATCAGCTCGCCATTGAAAAAATCTTTGCGTACGAAGTCTGGCACGCGTTCCGTAGGTAGCCGAAGCCTGGTTGATACTATTCCATAATATAGTAACGTTTATACTATTGAGATTTTTTAAATTTATACTGCAACGGTTTAGTTTATTGAGCCATATATACATTTTAAACGTTTTCTTTATATCATAAAAGTATATTTCATTTATATTATGTTCATGTATTCCTCAGGTGTTATAATCGGTATGGTGCTGGACTACTACCTAAGGATGGTCGACCCTGATAACCACCAATTAATTAGCATCTTCTCTGAGATTGCCACCCCGTTCTATTCCTTGTGCCTACTACTCGGTCTTGTTCTCGGTGAGTGACGTATTTTATACTTATGTTCTGTTTCTCTTTTTTTTTTTTTTTAATAGGCGACAGTGCGTTTTCAAGGACTCGCTTAATGGTTGTGTGCTTAAACGGCATTTGAACATTAGCTTTTTTTGTTGTTTTGCGTCGGTAAACGCATAATAACTGAATGTTAAATTTAATCACAAAGTTCGGTTTTATTACATAAATTATTATTTTATTTGATAAACTAGCACGTTCGTTCGTTTATTAGTTTTTTTTAAATATTAAATTAGGTCGTTGTTTTAGTTAGTTAGTTGGTTGGTTAACGGATTTGATTGTTTATTAATAGTTTAGTTAGTGAACATGTTGGTAAAGTTAGTTAATCTATTAGAAAGTTTGTTGTTGTTTTTTTACTGGTTATTGTGTTGCTTAGTTGGTTAGTAATACAATCATTCTTTCACACCAGTAGACTCAGGGACACCTTATGAATTTATATATCTCTGAAAAAAACGGCCGAGCCCAGGGCTCTATAGTCGAGGGCGTAACTTTGGTAGGGGTGAAATGTTGCTCACACCTGATCTAGACTATATCTATATCCTGTATGATGTCTAACTGACGGGACATTGCTGTTAAAATATTTTCCCCGCGTGTCGTTTTTCTCCTACCCCCCCCCCCAGATGGCTACACAGAGAAAATGGACATGGAGAAGTACTTGAGCGAGTACTGGGCCGCCAACATAAAGAGGGCGTGCATCGCGTGGTCCACGGTCGCCATCCTGGAGTTCAGAGTTTTCCGAGTGCTTAGGTACTGTAAGTTAGTTGTTGTTATTTTTTGTTTTTATGTAGACTATATCTAATCTATTGTTTAGTTCTCTATTGTTCGCTTTTTGGTGTTGTTGAAGTGCCTTAGCTATAATACAGTGTTCTTTACTACACGCAAATCTGAATTTCCCGAGTAGGAATTTTTCCCCTTCTCGAATTGAAGCCTTTTTACAAACTGCTTTTTTTGTTTGCTCTTTATATCATTTCCCATTTGTGTAGTTTATATCATTCTTGACGACTCGGTGAATATTAACAGAAAATATTGTTGAGCTACTTAGCTACGAGTGATATAAATGGCATCTATAAGAAAAAAAAATAGGCCTATTGAAAATGTTATTTTCAATTAACCAATTTTAGATAATCACACACTAATGGCAACTGTAGATGATGAAAAAAGGGAAATGATAAAAAAAACTATAATAAATGGCCCTTTTCTTTTTGAATTGCCTTGTTACTTGCAATTCAATTAAAAAAAATGTAAGTCTACAAATGTACCAAATCGTCAACTCGGATATTTCCCACATGGTTATTCTTAACCATTTTAAGCTGAAGAGCGTATATTTCAAATCATATATAGATCAGTGCTTATAATGCATTTGAAATATAATTATATTTATAATTATAGTTTTTTAAATTGAGAAAATAACTGTACATACTATTTTACTTTTATTTTGTTTATTATTCTAACAAATATTCATTAAAAAAAAAAAATTGCAAGGTTGCTAATGACGCTTCATAAAACCAAACAGTTTTAAAAATGCACAGTTTCAGAAACCGGAATGATTATTTTTCCATCATTCCTAACTCGGACTCGGAATGGCCAAGTAGCTGAGCGGTAAAGAACAGAGCGTTAGACTGGGTATGGTTTCGTTTTCTCCATCCACAGGTACTTCATGTTTATGTTCTGTGAGCGAGTGTTCAACATATTCAAAGATCCCATCAGTGAGGACGAGGATGTCATGTCGGAGCGGTCGAAGATTGAGAGTACGTCCTTCACAACATTGTTTAAGAAAAGTAAGTTGCGCCCATCTAACAACACGTCCAATACATTTGGTTGTATAAATATGTCGGTCACGTTGACTGGACAATATTATTTGCAGCGTTGGGAAGTTTCTGTTTCAGATGAATAGACAGTAATGTGTGTAGGTTTAATACGGGGGTCAAGCTGAGTTTACAATACTATTTGTATGTTACATATACTAGGGATCGGTGGGCGGGCGGCAGCGCGTTCGTTAGGGGTACCGAAGGTCCTGGGGTTTGAATTCTGGTGAAGGTTACGATTTGTTCCCGGGACTGGAGAAGGGCTCCTGAGTCTACCCAGCTCTGATAAGTAGATGGCTTTAGTTGGGGTAAAGTAAAGGCGGCTGTGCATTGTGCTGGCCACAGAAACTGGATTGACGCTGCTTCTCCGGCCCTGTGTATCGTTTTGGTCCGACGGGTTACTTTACTTATATTATATATTACCTTATACATTACAGACGCTCCTTCTATAAAGAAGATTATTGCGTCCTACGCTCATCCGTGGTCCGAGTCAATTGATGAACTTGACTACTAAACTCTACACTACTAGGCATAGGTTGAATATGTTAGTCAATCTGACTGAAAGATACGTGAGAATAGAATAAATGCTTTTTTAGAGTAATCTGATGTTATCTAATTTCTACTCTCTCTCATTCTCTCTCACTTACCTTTTCTCAACGATTTACCATTTCTTCATCTCTCTCCCTCTCTCTCTTATATCTCTTATCTTCTATTGTATAATTTCTCTGGTTGAGCTTACGTCTTTCTCGCAATCTATTTCACCATTACATTTTCTCTTCACCCTATAACTTTCCTTCCATTTCTCAGCAACTCTCTTTACATTTTCCCCCCAGATGCGTTGGTCCTGAGGATGCTGAGGAAATGCTACTACTCCAACTTGAGGCTCGTGACGGCCCTGCACACGACCAGCCTCGGGGTGCAGCTCAACGGGTGCCTGGCCCTGCTGGGGCCCGCCGGGTCGGGCAAGTCCACGATATTTAATATACTGACCGGGCGGGTCAGCATCACGTCCGGGGATGTGTACCTGTTTGGCCAAAGTCTAAAGACGGAGCTGGTCAAGGTAACAATTATGTTTCTTATGATTTGAGTTGGTCAAGGTTTAGCAATGTATCCTATGAAGAAGTAGGTTAAGTTAAAATTATGTTTGTTTCTTGTGACTGAGTTAGTCAAGGTTCAGCAATGTTTCCTATGAAGAAGTAGGTTAAGTTAAAATTATGTTTGTTTCTTGTGACTGAGTTGGTCAAGTTAAAATTATGTTTCTTGGCATGTGTTGATGGCATTTGTTGGCGACATCTGTTGGTGACATATGTTGATGACATCTGTTGATGACGTCTGTTGATGACATCTGTTGATGACGTCTGTTGATGACATTTGTTGATGACATCTGTTTGTGACATCTGTTGAAAAATATGTCGATGACGTCTGTTGATGACATCTGTTGACAGGTGGAGTCGATCGTCAGTTACTGCCCGCAGCAGGACGCCCTGCAGGACTACCTGTCGGCCAGGGAAATCTTCAAGCTTCACGCTTGCCTCCGTGGGGTTCAAGGAAGGAACATCGACTACTTTGTTCAGCTGCTGCTGGAGTTACTGTCCCTGACACCTCATGCGGACACTTTGACCAGCAGTTACAGGTTATATGGACATAATTATTTTCTTACAAAATAGAGTGTGTTTTTTTATATTTTAACGGTCTTACAATTCATTTGTGTCTTACCTAATAATCTTCATTTTGATCATAACCATGAGCTACCTAGCAATAAAACATATATAGCAAGGATATATGACATCTATAGCAAGGATATATGACATCTATAGCAAGGATATATGACATCTAAAGCAAGGATATATGACATCTATAGCAAGGATATATGACATATATAGCAAAGGATATATGACATCTATAGCAAGGATATATGACATCTATAGCAAGGATATATGACATCTATAGCAAGGATATATGACATATATAGCAAGGATATATGACATCTATAGCAAGGATATATGACATCTATAGCAAGGATATATGACAACTATAGCAAGGATATATGACATCTATAGCAAGGATATATGACATCTATAGCAAGGATATATGACATCTATAGCAAGGATATATGACATCTATAGCAAGGATATATGACATCTATAGCAAGGATATATGACATCTACAGCAAGGATATATGACATATATAGCAAGGATATATGACATCTATAGCAAGGATATATGACATCTATAGCAAGGATATATGACCTCTATAGCAAGGATATATGACAACTATAGCAAGGATATATGACAACTATAGCAAGGATATATGACAACTATAGCAAGGATATATGACATATATAGCAAGGATATATGACATCTATAGCAAGGATATATGACATCTATAGCAAGCATATATGACATCTATAGCAAGGATATATGACATCTATAGCAAGGATATATGGCATCTATAGCAAGGATATATGACATATATAGCAAGGATATATGACATCTATAGCAAGGATATGTGACATCTATAGCAAGGATATATGACATCTATAGCAAAGATATATGACATCTATAGCGAGGATATATAACATCCATAAGGAGGTTATATAGCATCCTTAGCAAGATAATAAAACATTTATAGCAGGGTTATATAATATGTTTCAGGAGGCTATATAACATTTATTAGGAAGCAATTTAACATCTATAAGGATGCAATATAACATCTAAAATGAAGCCAAATAACATCTATAAGGATGCTATATAACATCTATAATGAGAATATATAACATCTATTAAGGGGCTATATAACATCTATAAGGAGGCAATGTAACATCTAAAACGAGGCCATATAACATATATAAGGAGGCCATATAACATCTAAAACGAGGCCATATAACATCTATAAGGAGACCATATAACACCTATAATGAGAATATATAACATCTATAAGGATGCTATATAACGTCTATAAGGAGGCCACATAACATCTATAACAAGGCTTATCACCTCTATAACAACGCTATATCACCTCTATAACAACGCTATATCACCTCTATAACAAGGCTATATCTGCTCTATAACAAGGATGTCACCTCTATAAGAAGGCTATATCGCCTCTATATCACAGAGTCCCGTCCTAAGCTCCTTTCATCCAAAAATGTATACTTTGTACCTCAGCCACGGCTTAAAGAGATGCGTAGCCCTCGGCATAGCCGTCATCGGTGCCCCCAAGATGATCTTCCTGGACGAGCCCACGCTGGGCATCGGGCAAGAGGCCAGGCTGAATGTCTTGGCGCTGCTGCAGAATTTGAAGTTCAGGAGGAGCACATTGGTCGTGACGACACACAGGTAGGTGTGCACATTAAAACCAAAAAACGCGTAGCAATATATACAAGTAATTATAATTCAGGCAATACCAACCTAATGATATGCATCGAAGGGTGATAATGTAGTATTGTCTTAAAAAATATCTCCTAATAGATTCATGGGTTTAGAAAAAGTAAAGTGCCCGGCGGACCAAATTGATCACAGGGTCGTTGAAGCACCAGGACCGTCTGTCCCTGAGTCTACCCAGATCTGATGGGTACCTGGCATTAGTTGGGGTGAAGTAAAGGCGGCTGGCCAATGTGCTGACCACACAATGCCCTAGTATGCCGTGGCCACAGAAAATGGTCCTATAGATTAATTTGGGCTTTACTTTCTTTTTACCTTAGTACACAAATTAACTAATCGTAAACTTTAATTTTTTTACGTGTGCATGTTAACATTATATACCAACAAGGTCTTATTAATTGGTAGAAACTCTACAGCTCCTATGTATCTTAGTGAAAAATGTTAACAAAAACCTCCAGACCGTGCCCAGCTTATATCTTCTGTTAATCTGTGCCATCGATAAGGTCGCCAAATTACAGTGTTTTCAAAGCAGTACTGCCCACCTGGTCATGCGTAAGTCAAGGCGCGATTCTTTGGCGGTTCTCATGCTTCGGCTCCATTGGCTCCCTGTGAAAGCCAGAATTGAATATAAAGTGGCGCTACATTGCCATCAGTGCCTTTATAACAGTGAGATGCCGTCCTATCTCAAGGAACACATCATCATCATCATCATCGCCTGTCGTCTCGTCTGGGACATAGGCTGCGAACAAAGGCTCTCCAGTCTCCAGGCATGTCGGTCTTTGGCCAGTCTCTGGAACTGTCCCCATTTGCGACCACTCTTTTTGGTGTCTGCCTCCAGCTCCCTTCTCCAGACCATTCTGGGTCGACCTCTCTTTCTCTTGCCCTGTGGATTGCAAGTAAGGGCTTGTCTCGTGGTGCTGGTTGTTGGCTTCCTAAGAATGTGACCAATCCATTTCCATCTGCGCTGTCGGATTAGTTATTCCACAGGTTCCTGCTGAGTGCTTCGCCATAGCTCTTCATTGGTGATGACGATGGGCCAGAATATTTTCAGGATCTTTCGGAAACATGAGTTAATAAATATCTGTAGCTTTCTATAACGAGCTGCTGTTGTTCGCCATGTTTCTGCCCCATACATCAAGACAGGCTTCATTGTGGTGTTGAATATCCTGACTTTAGTCTTGAGGGTCAAGTTGACACAGGTCCAGACTTTTTTCAATTGGTTGAAAGCAGCTCTCGCCTTGCCGATTCTCGCTTTTATGTCAGCATCGGTCCCTCCTTGTCCCTCGACGATGCTTCCGAGATACGTGAAACTTTCCCCTTCATCCATAATTGTTCCATCCAGTGCTATAGGTGTGTTGCTTGACGCATTTATTTTTAGAACTTTGCTTTTTTTCTTCTATGTATGTTCAGGCCGATGCATGCAGAGTAGTGTGCTTCGTCGTTACTTTTCTCTTGCATTTGTTGCTGTGTGCGTGATTTTAGGGCCAGATCGTCTGCAAAATATCTCACGGAACTAATTGAACCATATGTTCCGCAAAGAACACTTCGTTCTGCCGACTCCTCGCTTCTGGAAATGCCCCGTTTCTCTCTAAGGACCGTTGGTTTTATAGCCTTCTCAATATCCGGTCCGAAGGTGTGGAATATACTTCTCATTCAACTCAGGCGAACAAGCTTTATTGTTACTTTCAAAAAGAACTTAAAAAACTCATTATTTCAATATTTACCTTAGTTAACATGCTTTAGACCATAGGTTCTCAACCTTTTTCGGCTCACCGCCCTTTCCCCCCAAACTTTTTTAGCACCCATTATCCCCGCCTCTCTGGAAGTTGAAGGGTCAATATAGTTTCCAAAATTAACAGACAATAACCAAGAATTTTAGGTAAAGGGTTGGGGTCTATAAGCTTGCGTGAAATAAAATTTAAGAAGGTTGTTAAATAGACAGCCAATATATCTGGACAATACTACTTTTTTTAAATACAACATCAATCTTCTATACGCCATACCATCGCCGCTGGGATAATTTCTTTTACACTAAAAAGTCTTTTAATTGAAGGGAGATAATTAACCCATTTCATTTGAACTAATATTTATTTCTAACATGTAATTTTTATTATTAATGGCTTACAATTTATAACTTTGAAATGATAAAACTGTACAAGGTATTTGAAAATTATATAAATATTTTATGACTAAAGAATCTATATAGATATTTTTAAACATTACATTAACTACCCAGTCTGTATGATTACTAGTATTTATTCGCCAATAGTTAATGTTATTATCGCCTGCGCTGTAACACCCAAACACATTAAATTACATCTCAGAAAACTGAGATCAATATATTATATTGCCAGTCGGCCGCAGTGACTATACTTATCTAATGTTGACCCCTACTTCGAAAACTCATATCGATTCCTATTTCTTATTAGTATAATAATATGTATGTCTAGTGTTGGGGATATCAGAGATTTATCAGCACTTTCGTTTGCATCACATTTCATCCAAAAACTAATCGATTCAAATAGCTGAGGTGTTCAAATTATATCAGGTTTTGTACCGCGCACATGCCCTTCACCGCCCCCCCCAATCGCCCCCGGAAACGTCAACGCCGCCCTAGAGCTTCTCATCGCACCCCGGGGGGCGATAACGCCCTCGTTGAGAACCTATGCTTTAGATCCATACTTTCTTACTTAAATGTTAGCTTGGTTAATGCTTCATTAATTTGATTTGTCCTATATTTGTAAAGTTTTAAATCATCAATAAGATTTATATTTTCTTAGCCTAGAGATTATATCCGTGTTCTTAGTTGTATGTTTAAATGCGCTGTGAGCTTACATTATGTTTTTTGGCGGTGGTATACAAGTTAAGTGTTATTACTGTCCTATATCAGCATTGATGACCTGGACACCTTGTCCACCCGAGCCGCCATCTTGGTCAGAGGCCGTGTCGTCCGACTGAGCAACCCAGAGTTTCTGCTGGACAGGTACGGTCAAGGCCACTTCGTGACACTCTACTCCAAGACAGAGGAATATAGCGATTACGTAATGGTGGACTCGTCCGTCAAGTACATGTTGAAATCTTTCAAAATGTCCAAGGTTCGAATCTCGCATATCTTTATCTGTTTGTTTTTTTACAAATAATAATACTATTATGGGGTCATGCTGGTCGAGCGGGCAGCGTTATCGGCTTGCGCACAGAAGGTTCTGGGTTCGAATCATGGTGAAGTAGTGTTCTCGGGACTGAAGGGTGACCCTGAGTCTCTAATGGGTACCTGACATTGGTTAGGGTAAAGTAAAGGCGGCTGGGCAATATGCTGGCCACATAATCCCCTTGGATGACCTTGGGTCAGTTCAGTCCGACAGTAACTATACTATTAATTAGTAGCCAACTTCGTTGGAAACGCTAAATGCTGGTAGCATTATCTGGGACAAGAGAATCTTTTAAAAAGAACGTAAAGACCTTTCTCTTTTGGCTAGTCCATCTGCCACTGCAAATCACACCAAGAGCGCACTGAGCATGCTACATTTAATAGCATGGAACGAAGCGCTATAAAAAAAATGGCCATTCGTATCTTATCTCTTTTGCAATCACCTGATGGAATGGTTTCATGGAATTTGTGAATACAGTGGTTTCTCGTCTCATTGTATCTTATATATTACAGACGCTCCTTCTATAAAGAAGTTTAGTGCGTCCTACGCTGTTCCGTGGTCCGAGTCTAGTCTTGCATTTTTTTTAATGATGTTAAATTATTAGTCAATTGTCGAAAGTCTTAACTTACTATCTAAAAGTAAAGTATAAGACAGGCTGTGCAATGTTTCATAAGAGCTATTTAAAAACTATAAAAGCCTTAAATCTTGTTTACTTCATTTAAGCTTACTTCATGGACGTACTACTAAGTACTAGTATCATAGTTAAATATCAAGATTTATGGAAACGAATTCCTTATATTCTGCGTGTAAAATAGACATGTTAAAAAACAATGTTATTCCAACATCATCACCATCATGGCTGCTATTTACTTAGTTACGTCATCCAGAAACCTAAGCCACGCCTATAGTAAATGCTCTATACTCTGCGTGTCAAATAGACATGTTAAATAACAATGTTATTCCAACATCATCACCATCAAGGATGGTATTTACTTAGTTACGTCATCCAGAAACCTAAGCCACGCCTATTGTAAATGCTCTATACAGTGGCGTAACTATAAAAAAAATGTCCCGTCAACCTTCCCACCCATTGCGTCTCACTAATTGGCACAGTTTCCAAAGTGAAAATATTTTCCATCCACTACGTGTCTCTAATTGGCACATCTTTCGTAGTGATATTTTTCGTCCACTACATCTCACTAATTGGCACATGTTTCATAGTGATATTTCCCGTCCACTACATCTCACTAATTGGCACATGTTTCATAGTGATATTTCCCGTCCACTGCATCTCACTAATTGGCACATTTTTCGTAATAATATTTCCCGTCCACTGCATCTCACTAATTGGCACATTTTTCATAATAATATTTCCCGTCCGCTGCATCTCACTAATTGGCACATGTTTCGTAATAATATTTCCCGTCCACTGCATACCACTAATTGGCACATGTTTCATAGTGATATTTCCCGTCCACTGCATACCACTAATTGGCACATGTTTCATAGTGATATTTCCCGTCCACTGCATACCACTAATTGGCACATGTTTCATAGTGATATTTCCCGTCCGCTGCATCTCACTAATTGGCACATGTTTCATAGTGATATTTCCCGTCCACTGCATACCACTAATTAGCACATGTTTCATAGTGATATTTCCCGTCCACTGCATCTCACTAATTGGCACATGTTTCGTAGTGATATTTCCCGTCCTTTGCATCTCACTAATTGGCACATTTTTCGTAATAATATTTCCCGTCCACTGCATCTCACTAATTGGCACATGTTTCATAATAATATTTCCCGTCCGCTGCATCTCACTAATTGGCACATGTTTCATAATAATATTTCCCGTCCGCTGCATCTCACTAATTGGCACATGTTTCGTAATAATATTTCCCGTCCACTGCATACCACTAATTGGCACATGTTTCATAGTGATATTTCCCGTCCACTGCATACCACTAATTGGCACATGTTTCATAGTGATATTTCCCGTCCACTGCATACCACTAATTGGCACATGTTTCATAGTGATATTTCCCGTCCGCTGCATCTCACTAATTGGCACATGTTTCATAGTAATATTTCCCGTCCACTGCATCTCACTAATTGGCACATGTTTCATAGTGATACTTTACGTCAAATACATCTAACTAATTGGCATATGTTTCATAATAATATTTCCCGTCCGCTGCATCTCACTAATTGGCACATGTTTCGTAATAATATTTCCCGTCCACTGCATACCACTAATTGGCACATGTTTCATAGTGATATTTCCCGTCCACTGCATACCACTAATTGGCACATGTTTCATAGTGATATTTCCCGTCCACTGCATACCACTAATTGGCACATGTTTCATAGTGATATTTCCCGTCCGCTGCATCTCACTAATTGGCACATGTTTCATAGTAATATTTCCCGTCCACTGCATCTCACTAATTGGCACATGTTTCGTAGTGATACTTTACGTCAAATACATCTAACTTATTGGCACAAGTTTTGTAATAATATTTCCCGTCCGCTGCATCTCACTAATTGGCACATGTTTCGTAGTGATACTTTACGTCAAATACATCTAACTTATTGGCACAAGTTTTGTAATAATATTTCCCGTCCACTGCATCTCGCTAATTGGCACATGTTTCATGTTGATATTATTTCTCGTCCACTTTCCTTCCCACCCAAGGTGTTCTTCAAGCACAGGACGAAGGTTGTCCTGCAGATCCCGGAGATCGTCCCTCTGTCCACCCTGTACGAGACGCTGGACAAGCTCCTGTCCCGCCACTACATCCGCCAGTACGCCGTGAACGAGATCACCCTGGAGAGAATCCTCGTCATGCTAATGATGAAAGAACCATAACTCTTGAATTAGTAGATGAAGATAAAAGAGACATAACTCCATGCTTAATCAAAATTTAAATACAGGACGTGTTCCCGCAACAGTACAATTCATTTTTGTTAAGAATAGAATTAAATTATGAAATTTTAAATTAAATATTGTTTTAATAAATTTACGTTATTATGAGTTTATTCTTATATTATATTATGAATATTTATTTTACATGTGCATGTCTCAAGTATTTCTTTGTTATACAACTTGACTATTTAGTGAAGTAAATTATACACAAGTTAAGACTCTAAGCATTCACCAGTTTCTGTGGCCACGGCATACTAGAGGATGTGTGACCTGCACTATGCTCAGCCGCCTCTACTTTACCCCATCAGAGCTGGGTAGACTCAGGGACAACCTGAAGTCCCGGAAAAGGGGAAAACGTAGCCTCCACCAGGATTCGAACATAGAACCTTCGGATCGCCAGTCGAACGAGCTGCCGCTCTGCCACCATGTCCCATGTATACACACGTATACGCAGAAATAAATAAAAAAACAAACGTTTTTCTTGTTCATTACCCAATGAAAAATAATTTTATTTACATATTCTTCCTGTTCGTCTAATATGGTGCCGAATGTTGACGTATGACACAATAGGATCATGCAAAGTTCTTTACTTTTCAATCGAAAATAAAATACTTTGAAAATATTCTGGCCAAAGAAAATAATGCAATGAAGTATTTTTGATGTACCAATGCAACCATGAATACATGGACACTGTGACCGTCTGGGTCAGTCGTGTGTAAACACACGCGTCCTTGGGAATCGTCTAGACAAGAGGTCAGCGAGAACAGGTAGACATGTGTAGAGGTCAAGGCAGTTGGGTTCTTAGAGAGAGACTGTGCTTGTGTACTGTGTGATTTCAAAGGATACTATTTACTATTTTTTTCTGGCCAAAGAAAATAATGAAAGAATTATTGATGTACAAATACAACCAAGAAGACATGGCCACTGTGACGGACAGTTTGGGTCAGTGGTGTGTAGGCTAAGCTACGCGCTCTTGGGAGTTGTCTGGACAAGAGGTCAACAAGAACAGGTGGATATGTGTAGAGGTCAAGGCATATGGGTTTTTACAGAGCGACTGGACGGTTGCGCCTGTGTGCTGTGTGTAATTTAAAAGGATACTATTGGAATTTAATTTTCATTATTATATTCGTTACGTTCAATTTATTCTTATTAAAGTTCAAATTAGAATATTCTGTGTGTACTAGCGTCTTTGAGCACTGCCGCAGTCATTTCCATATATTATTATAATATAAAGAATTCGCAAGTCAATCATAATGAAAAAGGCTGACAAAGGAGAAAGTCAACATGTGCAAAGACAGCCCTACACCGGACGACAGAGGGAAAAAAAAGTAACCTGGAGCTGAACAGTAAAACAGAAAAAAGTGAAAGGAATTTGGTCACTCCTGTGGCACACTCGGATCCTTCGCACGTGACAAACAAAGATGGAAAGAATATGCTCGCCAACGGCGTTACGGGCAGTAAGTATGCTATAAATTAACATTGAAAACAAATTAAAAAAAAAAATTATAAAAATATTAGCTTAGGACGCAATTCCTTCTTTTATTTATATTGCGCATCTATAAACTTTAAGATTCGATTAGGTGTAAGCAACAATTAAATTAAGAAATTGACACGTTTATTAAGACACGAACATCTTGATGGTAAGTTGAAATCTATTGTATTTGTAAATTAAAAAATATATATATAATTTCATAATACTGTAGTAGCCAAAAACGTATGATGGAATGTCACCTCAATCTAAGAAAAAAAAACTTAACATTTCCTACGAGTAGGTTGAAATTAATTTGTCTAATCGATATCCTTCGAAATTAACTTAGGTTCGCATCTGTATTCTTCAGTCTTTGCAGACATTGAATATATTGCAGCCTCTGTTTTTGCTAGAATTCCTAATGTGACTATTTCGTCAAGCCACTGAACTGTAAATTGTTTCCCACGGAGATGCTGTTGATGATGATATTATTTTTTATTGTCTCTAAGATGTCATGTTGTTAGCTATTTAAACATCTTGTTCTGCCATTAAGGCGCACATTTTAGAGACAAACTGACGTGTAGTGGGACAGGCAGGTAGGTAGGTAGGCTACTAAGCCGGGTGGGTTGGCATAATAATATAAGTAGGAAATAGGTATGTAGGTGT
This sequence comes from Anisus vortex, assembly GCA_949126835.1. Taxonomy (NCBI): domain Eukaryota; kingdom Metazoa; phylum Mollusca; class Gastropoda; family Planorbidae; genus Anisus; species Anisus vortex. Next base: position 4,575,518 of record OX421501.1, read on the forward strand.
GTCTGCATGTTGGTGATTGGTACGTAAATTGGCTCCAAATCGGAATTTCCCGATAATGAAGTCACTAAACGGAAATGCATATTTGTGTGGTGAAGAATCCTAAAAAATACACTATATTATTATCCTGCACGAGAATGTATTTAGATTAATTTGCATTGCTTTTAAATATTTCCATTGTTAAGATTTTAAATACTCCTTGATCTATTCAAAAAGGTATGTATGGTATGTTTTTTTAATATATTTTCTTATATATTTGGCTATAGACACGACTTCTATTCTAAAAATTATTGCGCCCTACGCTTATTAGTGGTCTGAGTCTAGTCTTGCATTTTTTATTAGTGCTTTAAATTGTTATTTAGAAAACCAGTAACTTAACATAATTTAAACACTAAAAGAAATGTAGGAGTAGACTCAAACCACGGATGTGCGTAGGGCGCAAAAATCTTCTTTATAGAAGGAACATCTGTAATGTATAATATAATGTATTTTGAAACAAACCGTAAAATTTCAGCGTGGGTCAAAGTTAACTTTTATAGTTTACTGTCACGAATATAAATATAAAAAAATAATCTGAACTCGATTAAAAACTAAATCCTGCTCCCTATTTCCCTTTTGATGGGACTGGTATCGGGTCAGTTCTTTTTTATAGCATCTAAAATAAATGAGCTTATTGAGCAGACCGTAGGGTAAAAGGTAATGCAGAAAGTATCACGCAACAGTGGCACAGTTTCTTAGCCTATAAGGTGACTATTTCTACAGATTTAGGCACTCACCTATACCCGCGGTGTCGAAATTGCAGAGAAGCGGTTGGCTGATCGAAATGTCAACAAAACGTCCCAGGTTCTATCCCTGCCGCCAACCAATACCTGCCGCTCTGCAGGAGTTTTGGGCCTAGAAAGAACGTCTGTAAACTTATAAATCATAAAATGGAGCTGAACAGTGCAGAACAGTGCAGAAGTTTAGAGTAGATTGCAACGGCCCGAAGCTCTGAAATGACTTGGCTACACTGCATAGCGCAAGTGTGTTTGTTCTCCGATCCCTAAGAGAATAGTTTCGACTCGTTTTCTATGTCTAGAGAAGTGATGGCCAAGCCTGGTAGCAGTGCACACTTCTGTACTTACGGACCTCATAGACTGGCGAAGTGTGTAAACCGCCGATACGATCACCTGAAGGCTACACCGGCGGGCGATCGCATGGGGGAGGGGGGGGGTAGCTCCCTCTGCGGGTCCGGCTGTGTCCCGCTATCCATTGCACACCGGGTAGGCCTGTGGCCCCGGTGGGGAGGTAGAAAGGACGCTTCGAACCCGTCTATAAGACCCTCCCGGTCCCTGGATGCCTGTACTTATAGTATAGGATTTGTGCTATCGGGTGGCATTGCAGGTATACGGACGAGCCACAACGTTAATGAACTTAGGAGAACCGCAGTGAGTAATAAGCTGGGCTGCGGAAACCTTCGCTGTTACACGGCACGCCACACCTTCGGCGTGTCGAGGGGTGCCTGGATCCCCGACATAGCTTTAGTGCACCCCCCAGAGATCACTCCTAATACATTACGCACTAGACAAGTGATCGGTAACATTTTAATATCAGTGTGCCATTGTGAAATTTCTGATAGCGTGCCAACAGACTAATAATCATCCTTCTTAGGCACTAATTTTCTTGTTGTAAAGTATTTCATTGGACCAAATTGATTCATAGGGTTGTTGAAGCAGCGTTCACAAGATTCATCATTTCATGTAGGAGATACTTGATTTACCTTCTGGTGAGTCTTCAGCGTGCCATCGAAAATTGCTTTACGTGCCAAGTCTGGCACGCGTGCCATAGGTTGCCGACCTCTGCCCTAGACTTTAGAGCCCATTGAGCTCGTCTGGTATTTTTAGAAACTTATAAATTCGGTAACAGACTAAGATCAGAAAATTTGTATTAGACTTTTAAAGTTTTAAAGAAGACCACATTTGCATACATAACACATTTTAATATGTTGTTTGTAATTAAACATTTTAACATAAAGCTGTGTTGTTGTTTTTTTTAGTGTGTTTTGGTCAAAGTCTTACAGACAATACAATGATAATAATACGTCAATTGGCTGCGTTAGTCTGGAGAAATTTTCTGCTTCGCTTCCGGAACTGGGGGACAGTAGCTATAGAGCTGGGTATGCATATATAGGCCTATATTGATAATGTGTGTATTTCTGTGTTGTATAGTTCTGATCGTGTACAATTTAGTTATGCCTTAGTTAGAATCCCCTGCCACTACAGCTTCGCCAGAGCCCTAGTTTCGACACATTCAGGAGCCTGCTGAAGATTCACCTATTTCAGTAGTAATATTTGCGTGTACATGTATGCATTTTCGTCTGTTGTTCATTGTCTGTACTCTGTAACTGTCGTCAGCGCACAGAACTGTCAACCGGATATGCGCTATACAAGCACCATTATAATTTTTATTATGTCCAGTAAGGCTATAATTATAAACTTTCAATGTCAAACCACGCCAAGCCTAATCCTCCACCCGCCCACCACTCCATTTCCTCTTGATACTGTTTCATTCAACAGGGTTCCCGACCCTGCTTCTCTACCTGCTCGTGTACAGGTGCAGCATCGAGCCCCCGCACAAGCGCGCCAACGTCCTCTGGCCGGCGGAGAGCCTCTACCCGCCAGTGGTGCTGAAGGAGGGCCGCATGCTGTACTACTTCCCGAACACGAAGGCGACCCGGGACTTTGTCAGATACGGATCGGATAGCACGGGTCAGTGTTAAGACTTTATAATCCTAAGTTTTCTATCCTAAATTTTTCTATCCTAAATTTTCTATCCTATGTTTTATATCACACATGCTCTACGGGTCAGGTGTTCCCGTGTTCACAAAAACCTTTTGTTTTGTTTTTTACCTTTTCTTTCGTGCTACTCGGCGACCATAGCGGTCACCACAGCTAGAAAGGGGAGGCAACTGGTTGTATAGTACACAAACCAGTAGACCTCCTAAATATGACTGTAGCACTACGGTCTTTATCGTTACATTCAATATCAATAGATAAATCAATATATAACATTGTAACACTCATTCTCTTCTATTTCATACGCTTGCCCCCACCAAAAAATTAAAGTTCCTAAGGCGGTCCCGGTCAGCGATCCATCAGAAGTCCCAGACGGCGACAACCTGATCTTGCACCTGGACTTCGACCATAAGGACTTTGTACCGAGACACATCAAGTTCCAGGCATTGACCAGACGTCTGTACAGCCAACACAAAGTCTACAATTTCTTTCTAGGTACGGGCATGGGAATTTGCATACCGCATTATCCTTTTATGTTTTTATATTAGCTGCTATGTTTACATAGATCAAGGTTCGGCAACCTCTTGATAACGGTGTGCTAAATAAGGATTTCTAATTCATTCGGCTGTGCCGAAACCCTAAAAGTCACACTGGTTTCAGTGCTTTAGCTTGTAGAAGTGACTTGAATTGCTTCTTTTTGGGGAGTCCTCTGAGTACCGTTGGACATAGCTCTGCGTGCAGTACGCGTCTCGTAGGTTGCCGACACCTGACAGAGATACTTCTACAATCTTTGAAATCTATAATCCGTGAGGTTACAACCTTAGAAATCTATACCTTGTGAGGTCTATAGTTATTGGAATATGTATTATGCAAGGTTTATAGTTATTTATATCTATAATTTTTGTAATCTATATTCTGTTCACTGTCTTTTAAAAGTTCAATGACATTTCAACACGCGACCGATAAAAACGCGACACTTAAGCACAGACACTAAACCAAAAATGTTTTCAAGGGCAGTCACTCTTTCATCCATAATTCCCCTCCCCTTTCCATTTAGATAACCTTGATAGTAAGGTATTCCAAGCGCACTACATGGTCACCCGTATGTTCATCCATTACTGGTGGGGGCGCGGGGTCCGCAACCCGGACTGCAACTTCTCAGCCGCCGGGGCGACCGACGACTTTAGCGACCCGGCCAGGCCGGAGGGCAGCTACGAGGTCGACCTGGCCGTGACGCAGCTGTTCCGATCCAACGTCTTCAACAGCCACCACCAGCTGATGCGCGTCGTGTTCCCGTTCTTCTTCATCGGTCTCGTCTGCTTCACCACGCAGGCGCTCGTGCAGGACAAGAAAAGTGGCGCCAAGGTAGGGCGTGACCTCATTTATCTTCTCTCTCTCGTGACTGTTACGAGTAGTTTGTTTCCATAATTATATTGGTTCTGTTATTATTAACTAAAGTTAAAAAGAAATAATCTTAAACCCGAAATGTTTCCGTGTTAGGAATAAAACATGTATATGTCTAGACACTACGTCATAGCATGAAAATACGTCATATGTCAGCACGAGGGTTTGAGTCCGTTAGTTTAGTTCTAGTTTGGGCGCAAATGTGTGAGGACTGTTTTTGACCACTTTCTTAAAGATAGGATTACGGCTTAGTACGATATAGAAGAATCTCAACTGATTAAGTTTCATCATTTAATACTGGTACATGTATTCTGTGTTATTGTTATATTTTATCATCTCAACTTGTTGGAAATAAATTATGTTTAATCATTCAAACAGGATTGTGGATTTCCTATATATAAAGGTACAGTTTATCTAAATCACTTTATACACAAAAGATTCACATCGCAACGAGTCAAATAAACATCAAATCTAATTCAATAACATCAATATAAATTCTTATACAACCTTGTGAGATCCAAGATGGATGTGAATCAAAAGAATATATAATAATACCTTACTAAAAATATCATCTAACGTCAGTAGCTGATTTCGCATGTGACATGACCCACTATAACTTTTTATAGCATTTTTGTTCTCTTCTTCTATAATTATTGGCGAGTCTGCAGAACAATCAATGCTGATTTTTTTAAAAGTTAATTATCATAAATGTTCGTCCAATGTGGTCCATGTGGCTAAGGAAATAAGCTTTTTTCGGAACTACTCGCTTTGTTCGGAACTACTCGCTTTGTTCGGAACTACTCGCTTTGTTCGGAACTACTCGCTTTGTTCGCAACTACTCGCTTTGTTCGCAACTACTCGCTTTGTTCGCAACTACTCGCTTTGTTCGCAACTACTCGCTTTGTTCGCAACTACTCGCTTTGTTCGCAACTACTCGCTTTGTTCGCAACTACTCGCTTTGTTCGCAACTACTCGCTTTGTTCGCAACTACTCGCTTTGTTCGGAACTACTCGCTTTGTTCGGAACTACTCGCTTTGTTCGGAACTACTCGCTTTGTTCGGAACTACTCGCTTTGTTTGGAACTACTCGCTTTGTTCGGAACTACTCGCTTTGTTCGGAACTACTTGCTTCTCACAGAAATAATGGGGCATGGTCGACGTTTGACTGGCGTACCGAAGGTTCTTGGTTCGAATCCTGGTGAAGGCTAGGATTTTTTCCCCTGGTCTAGAGGGTGTCGCTGAGTCTACCCAGCTCTGATGCGTACCTGGTCTTAGTTGCGGAAAAGTAAAGGCGGCGATGCATTGTGCTGGCCCCACAATCACCTAGTATGCCGTGGTCACAGAAACTGTTTAACTCTGTTTCACCGGCCTTGATGATCAATCTTATCCTTACCTGGTTTGTTGTGTCCCATCCAGCAATTTGCAGGGATTCGCCTTCAAATCGTTTGATTAGATGACTAGGTAGAATAAGATTTTTTTAAGGGCTGCAAGTTCATCACTAGCGAATATTCACAACTGACAAGAGTAACTCCAATAGTTAAATTACTAAACCTAGATACACTAGAGGGCAGAAGGGCAAAGAGTAAAGTAGTAGTATACATATGGCACAAAACTCTAATTTAGAAATCCAATATGAACCAAATAAGACCCAAAACACTTTCCGTATCCCTTATATGAGAACAAATGCATATAAGTACAAATGCATATAAGTACCCGTTCTTCCCGAGTGTCAATCAGGCATGTGATGGGTTGCCTGAACAAAACAAGAAAACCAGTAACTTTAACATCTTTTAAAACAGTAATAAAGATGCAAGACTAGACTCAGACCAAGGATGAGCGTGGGACGCAATAATCTTCTTTATAGAAGGAGCGTCTGTAATATATAAAATAAAAAAAGCAAATGGTAAAGTTAGATGTGAACAGACAAAAAACTAAGTGACATAAAGAGACTTTTTGAATTACTTCTTTTCGGATCGTTTAACACTTTACATCATAGGTCGGCAACCTTTTGATAATAACGTGCCAAAGTAGGATATCATATTTCATTCAGCGTACCAACAGCCTAAATGTCAACGTCGAAATATCTTCTTTTCTTTTTTGTGTGTAGACGCGATTCAAATTGCCTTATTGTGGTTCTTCTGTGCGCCATTTAAAATCGTTCCGCGTGCGAAAGGTCTGGCACGCGCGCCGTAGGTTGCCGACCTCCTTCTCTTTACATCATCTTTGCTTACGCAAACCACCTGAGACTCCTTTATTTCTTCCCCACCACACTCTCCAGGCACTGCTGAAGGACAACGGGACGAACATGACCCTCTACTGGTCGAGTTGGTTCATCGCCAGCTTCTCCATCGGCACCTTGCCGGGCATGATGTTCGGCCTGGCCTACAGCCTGGACTTCAACAGCCCGGACTTCCTGAAGCTGCACAGGCCCCTGGTCACGGTGACATTCATGATGCTGTACACGGCCAACACCATCTCGTTCTCTTTCATGATCTCGAGCGTTATTAAGAAAAGTAAGTGAGGCATTGTGATTAATATTTCATGTGCATAGTTTCAACTTCTTATAGAATATGTTTTATTATGTGCAGTCTTCGCTATCCTGGCAAAGATTATGCTTATTCTTTTGTTCTACCAATAGGGCGTTTGCAATCACGTGACAAAAAGCACGTGATTTTTGTTTACTTTGCGTAGTGGTGTACAAGTACAATGGCCGCTGTATTAATAAAGTTTCATATAGGCTCGAGCTTTTTTTTAAAGGATGTTTTGTGTTTTAAGTCTTATTAAGATTAAAGCTGTATTATGACTGTTAAATAAAATAGGCCATTTTATTATTATCATAGACATAGATCATAGACGATAAGAGCCTATTAGTGACTTGAATAGACTAGATATTCACCAACACTATCACTTGGCATCGTAGCTGCCCTACTTAGCCATTAGCCCATTAGCCTAGCCTACGAAACATTAAAAGTGTAGGCCTATAAAGTGAAATTGAAAGTGTAAATAGGTCTAGCCGGCCCTAGCCTAATCACATTAATCAATTAATCTGCAGTACTACTATTTACCTCCTTATTTTTTAGTAGGATAGTCAATATTCATATGTGAATTTGGCATGATAAGGACAACTTCACCATAATATGCCATATTATGTGTTCCTCAATAGTGGCTTCTATTTACAAATGACGTCACTAAAAAAACTTAAACTCCGCCTATTGAGAACGCTCTATAGCAAAAGTGTAGATGTCATGAAATCTAAATATCTTAACCCTTACAGTCCCGGGCGCGTATATAGCGGAACTGAAGGCGGCATAGATAGAAGTAGGTCGGTACGGGAAGGGTTAATTTAGAAGTTCAGTGATATTTTTTAAATATAAATAATAAGGTTGTTTTTTACTTTGTTTTATTTAGTAGTATAGTTGGTCATTATTAATTAATGAAAAAAAAAGGGAAGATGAATTTAGAAAAGAAAAAATCTTAAAATAATTTACAATGTGAATCAGAAAAAATTTATTGAGAGAAATCCCCATTCATTGAAATGATACCTAAATTCACTGAGTGAATTCTTAAAATCTTTGAGTATTATTATTAAATTCATAGACTAAGTTGCCAAACATTATGAATGAATTCCAAATTTATAGAATAAACTCCTAATTTTATTGAGTGAATCCTTAATATCTTTGAGCTTATTATTAAACTCAGAGAGTGAATTCCTAAATTCAGTGAGTGAATCACTTAATGCGAATGTTTTGAATTAAATAACATAGCCGAAAAAAAAAGCACTTTTTTTTTGTTGTAATTCAAATTATTTTAACAAAATAGTAAATTGACATTAAAAAAAAGAACTAAAATTAAAATGTAAGTAGATTTCCCGTTGATTTCACGGTTGATTCCCGATGATTTCACGTTGATTTAACGTTGATTTCACGTTGATTTCACGTTGATTTCACGCTGCTATATAATTTATTGTTCTACCACAGCCCGCCATTCGGTCATCATATCCGGGACGCTGTTCTTCATCGCCCGGTTCACCACGCCGTTCCTGCAGCGGTACATCAACACCAGGCTTCGGATCCACGTGACCGGATGCCTGGTGTACCAGTCGGCCACCATTCTCTTTGACCTACTTATTCTCGAAAACAAAGAAGGTAAAAATAAAAACAGGTGATGAAGAGTCCGAGAAAAGATTTGTGTGTGTGCTTATGTGTGTCTTAGAGTCAATAGAAAAACATAAGTTAGAAAATAGAAACTTAGGTTCGAAGCAAAGTAAATCGATGGATTCTTGTGGATCAGCCCCGTATCGACGGGGAAAAAAATATTTTTATGTAAATTTGTGTTTCTAAGTTATTTGTGGTTTGCAAGTTTTTTCGTGGATTCAAAGTTTTTTTCGTGGTTTCAAAGTTTTTTTCGTGGTTTCAAAGTTTTTTTCGTGGTTTCCAAGTTTTTTTCGTGGTTTCCAAGTTTTTTCGTGGTTTCCAAGTTTTTTTGTGGTTTCCAAGTTTTTTTCGTGGTTTCCAAGTTTTTTCGTGGTTTCCAAGTTTTTTCGCGGTTTCCATGTTTTTTCGTGGTTTCCAAGTTTTTTCGTGGTTTCCAAGTTTTTTCGTGGTTTTCCAAGTTTTTTCGTCGTTTCCAAGTTTTTTTCGAGGTTTTCAAGTTTTTTCGTGGTTTCCAAGTTTTTTCGTGGTTTCTACGTTTTTGCGTGGTTTTCACTTTTTTTTCCCGTCGATACGACGTAATGTGCATGCTAGGCGTATACATTATTTCTTCTCAAAGTGTGCACCGCAGGGCCCCGTGGAGCGGCAAAGTTTTTTGTCTATATATTATAAGCCCGTCGTATATTACCATTGTCATAGAAACGAAATTGGGGCACTGTCGCCAAGCGAATCGAAGGTCCTGAATTCAAATCCTGGTGAGGATTGCTTGGAATTGTTGCAGAATCTGGAGACAGCTGTCTTTTGAGTCTACCCAGCTCTTTCAGTTACTGGTTTTTATTGGTTGTTCAGTTAACCCATTCAATGTCCGGATGCCAATGGGAAAAAATATATATATATATTTGTTCTTGCATCAATAATATGTGATTTATGGCTACAAAGCAAGTAAGCTTTTAATTTTATTTGTACCAGGATTTATAGACAGCCCTTATATATTTTTTGCGTTCCACGAGGCTGGGCCGCACTGCTCGCTGGTTGACCCTTTCTTCATGCTGGTGAGCAATTCAATGTTTAACCTGTCAGTCTTGTACTACCTGGAGAACATCAAAGGTGTGCAGGGGAAACTGCTTAACCATTGGCTGTTCTTACTGGTATGAAGAAACAGATTATAAACATATATAGATACATAGATAAATAGATAGATAGATGGACACACATATATAGATAGATAGAAAGACATATATATATATAAAGAGAGATATATAGATAGATAAATAGATACAAAGATGATAGATAGATAGATAGATAGATATAAATATAGATAGATATACATATATAGAGAGAGATAGATAAATATATATATATACATATATATAAAAATAGAGATAGATATATAGATAGACACACATATATAGATTGATAGTTAGATAGACATATATATAAAGAGAGATAGATATATAAATAGATAGAAAGATGATAGATAGCTAGATAGATAGATAAAGAGATAGATATGCATATGTAGAGAGAAATAGATAGATAAACATATATGTAGAGATAGATATATAGATATATGGATAGGGAAAGATAAAGATATATATATAGATAGATAGATAGATAGATAGATAGATAGATAGATAGATAGATAGATAGATAGATAGATAGATAGATAGATAGATAGATAGATAGATAGATAGATAGATAGACATATAGAGAGAGTTAAATAGATAGATATGTCGAGAAATGGAAAAAAATCGTATTTTTATTATACGCTTAAAAAATAATATAAAGTGGTTCTGTGAGGGGGGGGGGATAGAGTTTGGTATCAGAAAATTACTTTTAATAATAAAAGGATCGTTGATTATATACCGAGTATTACATGACATTCTCTCTATAATTAGTTTATTTTTATTATTTATTTTTTATTCATTAGAAATCTAGAATGTATTTACCGGAGGAATTCTCCCTGTACATGCAAAGCAATATAAGAGATTCACGATCGTTCGACCCAACTGTTCAGAAAACTCTACCCTCAATAAAGCTCAGGGCTTTGAAAAAGGTAGGCCAAGAATAATAATAATAATAATAATAATGGTTATTTACATAGCGCTTGTATCAACGCTATCACATTGGGCATGCTCAGTGCGCTGTTGGAATAATTATCAGTTTTATTGGTGTGCAAGGCACACAGCCACTAACCAAACAGAAAGGTCTTTAAACCCTTTTTTTAAAAGAGCCTAGTCACAGAAGAAGCTGCTCAATGTTTCCGCAGCGTTCCCGGTAGTCATGTCAAGCAAACAGGTGGTTCCGATTATTCCGATTACCCGATTAGATAGATTATACAATTTGAGTAAAGCTTATAGATTCGAACAGGGGTCGGCAAGCTACGGCACGCGTGCCTAGACTTGGCTTTCAATGGTTAGAAGAAGAGTGCTTAAAAGTCTTTTCAAGTCTCTTCTAAAAGACGTTTAGTGCTACAGCAGGATGATTTTAAGGGTATCGGCGCGCTGAAGGAGTTAGAAATCGTGCTGTGGCATAATGTTATCAAAAAGGTTGCAGACCTCTGGATTAGATTGACTATATATATTGAATATGTTAGACAGATACTATAAGTTTGATTAGATTTAATAGATCTGCTAGATTTGACAGATTAGATAGATTGTATTATATTAGATAGTTTCGATAGATTACAATGGTTCCGTTGCTGATATCGATTTTAATATAAACATACAGACTGTCGATTCGACGAACAGACACATTAATATAGTATAAACCCATAGTTTATAAGTATACAAATAGATTGTTAGATTAGATAGATACAATCATACATTGATGGAAACAATGACAGAAGTGACCTTTGACTGTTTCTTTTTGTTTACACCAAGGTCTACAGCCACGAGGTCGCTATCGACATTTCTAAACTGGATGCCTACAAAGATGAGATAACCGTTCTCTTTGGCACCAATGGTTCTGGAAAGACAACTACATTAAAGATAATATATGGTAAATGAATTTCATCAAACGACACTAAATTACAAAAAAGGGTATATTATAATAATAGTTGCTTAAATTTGTAAAAATAGACATAGGAATTTATACGCTATATAGTGTATTTTGTTTTTCTGAATCTCTCATTTATAAGTATTTATTTTAATCGGTACTATTCTCTTAATCTGTATTACTCTTAGTGGAGCATAAAGCAGCAACAAAATTTCTCCATGCCTCCCTATCCTGGGCGAGCCATCTGATCTCATGCCATGTTTTATTGGTGGCCTTTGTTTCATCATCCATCTTTCTCCTCTAAGTTCCTAGTGGTCTTCCTTTTTTCCTGATGGTGTCAATTTTAAAGCAATGCTTGGAAGCCTCTTTCTATTCCATGCGGAGAACGTGACTCAACCATCTCCATCATCTCTTCTTAATGTCTTCAGTTTTGCAGTTTATTCCTGTTCTTTTTCGAACTTCACTGTTGGAGATGTAGTGTTCCCAGTTAATCTTTAGAATACGTCGGGGACATCTTCCTTTGGCGCAATTACTTGCAATTGTTTCGAGTCCTTAACATTATTTTTATTTTATTTTAACAGGGGCGGAGCTGCCGACGGAGGGCTCGGCTCTCGTGAACGGCTACGACGTTTCCAAAAGCCCGAAGAAAGTGACGCAGAGCGTAGCCCTGTGCCCGCAGGATCGACTACTCTTGAACAAGCTTACGTGCATGGAACATCTGCATCTATATTCCGCTGTAAGTTGTTGTTTTTTTTATCTGTAATGTACTCAAAACATTTCTTTTCTAGACAGAAATATGCTGGCGGTGTGGGGTGGGATGGATGGCTTTATGTATCTCTAATAGTTTAACTGATTGAGGTTAAATGAAGTTATTGACATTTACGTCAGAATATCCGAGAAAGCCAGATCCGAAACCACTGGCCATCAAGCCACGCACCCGGGCTCCAAATTTCGGCCAAAACTTTAGGGCGAAATAGGCCTTAGTTCAGCCATCTCCGGCCACACAATCATTCATTACTTTGAGAAGAGATGGTCTTCATCGAAACCGATGGTCAAGCATCGTAACCGATGGTCAAGCATCGAAACTGATGGTCAAGCATCGAAACCGATGGTCAAGCATCGAAACCGATGGTCAAGCATCGAAGCAGATGGTAAAGCATCGAAACCGATGGTCAAGCATCGAAACGGATGGTCAAGCATCGAAACCGATGGTCAAGCATCATATACCAAATGAGGTTATTGACATTAACGTGTCGCAACAGCACATTAACCATTTAGTAAAAAATATTTAAATAAGTCACTGTGAACACAGGGCAGAGTAGTGGACTGATGTACCTGATCGTCATGGCTCATCCAGAAGTTCCGGATATTTATTTCCTCGCAGAGTTTTTTTGTGTGGTCACCCAGTTAGATTCCCCTGTAATATCCTTCTCAATATCCGGTCCAAAGGTGTCGAATCAACTTCCAATTCAACTCGTACAAACAAACTCTATTGTTACTTTTAAAAATAACTTAAAAACTCATTATTTCAATATTTACCTTAGATAACATGCTTTATTCCTCCACTGTCTTACTTATATGTTAGGGGGTTTATTGCTTCATTTATTTGATTTGTCCTACGTTTGTAAAGGTTTAAATCATCAATTAGTTTTATATTTCTTAGCCTAGGGATTATATCCGTGTTCTTAGTTGTATGTTAAATGCGCTCTGAGCTTACATTATGCTTGCTGGCAGCACTATACAAATAGTATTATATATAATAATATCTAGAACGACGCAAAAAAATACTATATCGAGCTAAAACTATGTACGGAAGTGGCCGGCTAGAATATATGTAATTAATAAAATATTTATTGGTACAAAATCACTTTGAATTGTAGGATAGACCACAACAAAATGATATATAATATTATACTATATCTTATATAAAAAACCAAGAAAGATATTATTTAAAAAAAGTGTACGAGTAAATATAGATCTACTTATTCTCATTTAGAGGGAAAAAAATCATTTTACCGTATATACTCGCGTATAAGTCGCACCGGTGTATAAGTCGCACCCCTACTTTTTGTCGAAATTTTTCTGTAAAAAAAATGTGCGACTTATACGCGAGTATATACGGTAATTCGTTTCGCATAATTTTCGCTTTCCACTAATGCAAATCCTTTTAGGCTGCACATCTTTTAGCTTTTCCCTTTATTTGTCCTTTGAACTTCAGCTCCACAACCCAACCTCAAGGACAACTGCGAAGATCTGCAGTACGCTTCTGAAGGAGGTCGGCCTGGAGGACGTCAGCGACGAGTACACGCTCAACTTGAGCCCTGGCCAGAGGAAAAGGCTTTGTGTCGCGGTGACATTCACTGGGCACAAGAACGTGGGTCTATTTTTAGCCCCTTTACGCTAGATTTTACTAGGTCTTTAGTGTCTTTAAGCGCAAAACACGCTAAATTTGACTGGAAATTAAGTCTATTTAACATAGAAGACACGCTAGATTTCACTGGATTTCTAGCCTCTTTACATGCAAGACACACTAGAGTTTATATTTTACTGGGTCTTTAGCATCTTTACATGTAAGACATGCTAGATTTCAATGGTATTTAGCATCTTTACATGCAAGACATGCTAGATTGCACTGGGTCTTCAGCGTCTTTAATTGCAAGATTTTATAATACAATTGTTATTATGTATAATTACAAAATTGGTTTTAGATACAAAATTATAGGTTATTGACATATGACATACACTTAATATTTTTTGAAATTCAACAATCTTTGCATACGACAATCTTCGCATACGAAAATCTTTGCATATCACAATCTTCGCAAACAATACTCTTCGCACACAACAATCTTCGCATAAAACATTCTTGATATTTCACTGTTAGACAAGAGCATGTTTGGCGTGCATATAATGATCGATAGGTTTGTGTACAAAACAATGCACATAATTCGGTTAGTAATTGAACGCTTGATAATCATAAGAACAATAAAATGGATACAGGAGAAACATGACAACATTATTATCAAAAAGGCCCTATATAACCATCGATGTTGATGGGCCGGAAATTCAACAATTCAATTCAATTCAATCACGTCGTAGGATCGAAGGAACAGTTACTGTGGAGATGATAAAAATATCCGTCACTCGGCTATTGGGCAATAAGGAATAAACAAAGTAGATTGCGTACTAATCAGTTGGATGATATAAGTCCCGTATTTGAGGGAATGAGTAATATCATACGTCCGTCCTCAAGGCACGATGTAAAATCCCCCTTTGTAAAAGGAGGCTAAGATAGCCTAGGACAGGGGTCGTCACCCTTTCGCTAACAGTGTGCCAAAATAGGATTTCTAAATCATTCAGTGTGCCAACAGTTTAAAAGTAAACCTGCTCTATTATACTTTAAAAAAAAAAATTTTCTATAGGACAATTAATTAAACTCCGTAGCAAGACCAAGGCCGAAAGCAAAGGAGATTATTTATAGAGAATATCGTTAAAGCGTTTTATATTTAATTCAAAATTAACATGTTTGTGATTATCATCCATTTTATTTGCATTTATATAAATACAAAATAGAAATTTCATATTTATGGTAAATATTATCTAATAAATATATCGTTTGTTAGTCGATATAAGAATCTAACATCTGCTAATATTAATTATCTTTCAATCTCAGTTTAGCTGAGACGTGTTTTACTTTTTTTGGATAGAAAATATGAACTGTTCAACATACTAGACGTGAACGGAACAGAATACGAAGTAATCATTCAAACTTCGTAGTAAATGTAATATTTTACTTTATGCATATACATTCTTAAATTATATAATATTTATATAATTTTCAAATACTTTTACAATTTGATCATTCCAAAGTAATATATTTTAAGGCATTATTCTTTTAAAAAAAAAAACATATTAGAAATCTTAGCGCAGATAAAACAGGTTGATTATCTCCCTTATTAAAAAAAAACCGTTTCACGATTGATTTAATAGTGAGGCCAGGCTAGTTATATTTTGTAATATAACAAATATTACTGACTAATTATTATTTATTTCTATAAATATAACAATTAAAGTTTTCATTACTCGATTGAATTATTAGAGAATTAAAATTAGTTTACGTTTAAGTCACAGTTATAAAAAAAACATTAACTGCATTAATTGTTTGTCCATTTCAGGAGTTTATATTTTAACCATTAATAGTTACAAAAATTACATTATATAGTGTTATTAAGTAGGTCTCTTATATTTATTACATTAATAATACAAATAAATTTGTTTTAGCATTTAGAATAAATTTATTTTTTTGTTTAATTAAAAAAGATGAACTTAAAACTATTTTTCTTATACATTACAGACGCTTCTTCTATAAAGAAGACTATTGCGTCCTACGTACATCCGTGGTTTGAGTCTAGTCCTGCATTTCTATTAGTGTTTTAAATGATATTAAGTTAATGGTTTTCGTGGTTTATTCAGGTAACCCTTCTACGCCCGTATGCCACTCGGGAAGAAAGAGTACTTTTATTAATTTGTTCTCGCATAAGGGACAAGGAAAGTTTTGTCTTTTTGTTTATCTGAGCATTGAGATATATTGTTTTTGTTATATTTCTAAATTATAGATTAAGGCCTTATTTATTATTACAACTTTACTCTTTGCCCTTCTGTCCACTAATGTTTCTAGGTTTTGTGATTTAAATATGTGTGTTACCCTTGTCAGTTGTGAATATTCGCCAGTAGTGAACCTTGCAGCTCTTTTCTGAATTTGTTCTAATTTTTTAATGTTCCTTTTAGTTGGTGGGTGACCTACAGCATATTCTAGTATAGGCCTAACTAATATGAGATTGCATTTTAGTTTTATATTCTTATTACATGTGTAGAAGTTCCTTTTTATGAAGCCTAATGGTTTATTAGATTTTGTAATTACTTCATCAATATGTAGATTCCAAGATACATTTTTATTTATTATTACTCCAAAGTAATTTGCCTTGTTAGTTTGGATTACTTCTTGTACGTGAATGAAGTAGTTTTTTTTTATTAATTCTTTCTTTTTCTTGGATACTCTTATCAATTAGCATTTTTCTGGGTGAAAATTCATACTCCAATTTGATTCCCATTTTTGTAGTTCACTACAGTAAGAGTTCACTAAATGTTTCTGTCTTTATTGTTCTATAAAATATACAATCATCTGCAAATGAAAAAAACCTTTCTTTTGTTTCTGTGTTGATGCAATTGGGAAAGTCAATACAGAAACATCGGCTTCAATAGTCAGTTTTCCCTAATTCAGAACCGGAATTTTTTTTTTGTCATCCATAAAAAAACACACCCTTTGGAGGTCTGTCGCGTGCCATTAAAAAATAGCTCTGCGTGCCAAGTTGCCGACCCCTGGCCTATGCTACCCAGGTAGCGAGCCTACTCTCACTCTCCACGCAGAGGGTGAATCCAGGCGAACATCCATACAGCAAGAGAATATCTGCGTCTCAGGAGTTGCCAGGGAGATGGCGTGTTCGCTATATAACTGCCTTAGGGACTCCACCTCCTGATTTTATGTTAAGGTTTATTCCCTTAGACTCTCCATCAACAGGTGTAGCCGCGAGACAGTGAGGGTTTGAGTGCGGAGTTCCCCTCTCCTAGATGAGCTACCTATCAAGGTTTACGAGCCCCATCTGCCCGAATCCAGTGGCCCACCTTCACCCTTCTCTTTTTAGTTGGAACATGGTCCGACAGACTTGGTTACAAGTTATTCGAGAAGGCCAGGACTTTGGTTAGCAGAGTCTATTTGAGACGTAAGCCATGATGATATTTCGAGAGGAGTGGATACTTATTTTCCACTCACACCCCAGGATGTACTAACCTCGGAGCACGGAATGAGAAATTGGATATATTATATAGCCAAGGCCATATTTAAGATTGTGGGGGCCGTGTTACCAAGAGCCAAAATTATGTGGAGGCCCTCGTGGCCTCGCCCCTGCCTTTTCTGTGTTTGAATGTATTTTGTTATATGTGGGGGCATTTTTTGTGGGGGTCCCTTTTCCATTAAAAATGTGGAACATGCCTAAACACGCCTCTGTATATATTTATCTACTTCTCCACAAATATTATCTTTATAAGTGGTTTATTAAATTGATGAAAGTTAATTCTGATTAGAAATATTGCCTCCTGTTATGCATATCAAATAGAGTCTGAGTTGGAGGAAAGATTGACTGAGAGAATAGAATCTAATAGAAATAAGTCGCAACATGTTGCTTATAAACAAAAAATGTACTGTAATCGACTCTCATTTTCAGATTATCTTATTAGACGACCCTTTCTCCGGGCTGGACCCGATCTCCAGACGTACGATGTGGAGGTTCCTGAAATCCAAGCGTAGGCTCAGGACCATACTAGTGAGCACCCACTCCACTGACGACGCCCTGGCCGTAGGGGACAACATAATCGTCATATCACAGGGCGTCATCAGGTGCCGAGGCAAGCCTAAAACGATGAACAATTTATACGGTGAGCAGGGGAAACTACCATGTCAGTGTCAAAGGTTGAGTAAATATTTATTGAGTTATCGTTTCCTTAAATTTAATTTGAGCGTCGCTTTTTTAATTTTGTGATGCAAGGGAAACAACCATGTAGTGTTATGTGTTGAGTTAATATTTATTAAGTTATCGATTTCTTACATTTAATTTGAGCGTCGCTTTTTTTATTTTGTGATGCAAGGGAAACAATCATGACAGTGCTATAGGTTGAGTTAATATTTAATGAGTTATCATTTACTTACATTTGATTCTTCACCAAGATAGAAAAGTCAGAAATTTAAAAATGTTACCCGGTCAAAAAAAAACATTCTCTCAGCAGACAAATTTGCCGAATACATAGATATGTTAAGTTGTAAAATATGCGGGGTGTATTTGAACATAATATGTAAAATGTGGAAATTGTATAACGTATCAGATGATATTTGTCTTACATAATTTAGGTTTTTCAAAAAATGAGTTTCTACTTAGCCGTCGCATGTTAAACAAATATGTAAGTCAAGTATTCCCGTCGGAAGAAATTGATACACGGTTCCGGTGAAGCAGCGTTCACCAGTTTCTGTGGTCACGGCATAATAGGAAGTGTGTGTGGCCAGCACAATGCGCAAACAGATTTACTTTACCGTAACTAAAGTCAGGTACTTATAAGAGCTGGGTAGACTCAGGGACACAAACAAAATCTAGCCTTCACCAGGATTCGAACCCAGAATCTTTGGTATTATAGCGCGTACCAAACATGTACTTGTTTAAAAAACGAGATGATCCTTCAAATTTGTGTTTATAACTCTACAGTGTGATATATATCAGGGATCGGCAACTTTTTTATAAAAGCGCGCCAAAGTGTGATTTCTAATTTATTCAGCGTGCCAACAGCCTAACAGTCATCCTTCTTTAGCGTTCAATTTCTTTTAGAAGAGACTTGAATTGCTGTTTGGGAGTATTTCGCGTGCATTTTAAAATCACTCTGCGTGTCAAGCTTGGCTCGCGTCACGTTGGTTGCCGAACCCTGGTATGTTACCTAAGTCCTTGATACATTTTCTCTAAATTGCATGTTTTTGCGTTCGGGCTAAATTATTGTCTGGATCTGTGATTTAACAACAGAGAAATTAGCTTATGAATAAACGACTCTAAGGCTATGGATCTACACAAAGAAATAAAAATAATAAAGAGACTTAAATTACTTGATTTCGTTTTATTTCAAGTTTCTTCTTCTGTATATTGCATTTATATATATATATATATATATATATATATATATTATATATATATATACAGTAACTGCAGCTAATGAAACCATTAAAACACAATCATTAGCAATGCCATTTTTTTTATTCTATTCTTTTGCTTTTACAAAATTTAAGTAGTTTTCTTTAATGGAAAAAATATGTTTTATTTCAGGCTACAATTTCAAACTGAACATGACCAAAGACCTCAACTGTAATGTCAAGGCCGTGACTAAAATTGTTCGTCAGCATGTACCGGATATCAAGATGTCTGTAAGTGAATTGGATCCTAATTTATTCTAAATTTAAATATTGTGTGTTTCTATAAGTGCAATAAATAGCAATTGTTCTTCATTTTTGGGGTCAAAACTTTTGTTTATTAATTTGATTAGGCTTGCATAAGGAGAGGAAAGCCTAAATATTTGTTCGCGCTTAGGGCCTCTAATGGTCTAAATCCGGCCCTGTGTTCACGTAATTGGTCGCCTAGAAAATAAAAACCCTCGCTTGGTGGCTCTCTGAAAGATCAACACGAGAGTGGGAGCCAGAACAGTGGTTTAAAAACTGAGATGAATCTGACAAGGGACGAGGTGAGTGGCGGCAACTAAAACGACCTAATCGAGCTTTCCCGTGGTGGAAGCTCCCCAGAAAGGATCATGCAACAGTAGCCCAGTTTTGTTCAGGTCACATTTTTGAAAGGTTTAGACCCCCCCCCCCCCCCCCACCTGGACAAGTGGTGTCGAAATTGCAATTAAGCATATTATGCTTTTTAGACTGGCCCTGGCCTTGCTGGAGCATAGAGTGGATGGGAACTGTCAACAGTTTGCATCGAACCTATATGGTGACTTTTCTACACTGCTTAGCACAAGTGCGTTTGTCCTCCGAGCCCTAAGAAAGTAAATCTCGGTTCGTATACTCACTCCGGTGAAGTGAGGTTCAAGCCTGGTGTCTCTCTGGCATAAAACCAACTCCGTTTGTAACTCACACCATAAAACCTGAAAGATAATATTATACAAATTAAAGTTAGAGCGACGCTATAGAGAAAAGGGAGAAAACAAAATTGAATTATTTAGAAAGTTTGTCGTGTTTCTTTTCTTTTGTCCTTTAATAATATGCGATTAAAGTTGTTTGTTTTTTTACCAGACCATGAAAGTGGTTTTCTAAGTGTCGTCGTAACGTAATAAATGTAGGTCAGTAGACCAGACTATCAACGAAACGGGCCGGATTCCAACCCTTTCAGCCGACAAATCCCTGCCGCCTCTGCAGAGGCTTTGGGCCTAGTGAACGTAATAGTTTTCTTTCTAGAAGGAACGTATGTAAACGTATAAATCATTTTGAATACGTCCAATTTCCTTTACTCTTACAGTCTTGTCATTCAATCGTCTGTTATAATCTTTATTTGATGTCATACAAATTCAATTTACTTTACTTTTCGTAGATTGTTAACAAACATACATTAAGTTACTTTTTTAAATTCACAAATACAGTTATCCAACTCTCTACCCTAATACCGGATGCACAGTGGCCGCGCGTTCGACTTGCGTACGGAAGTTCGAGTTTAAATCCTGGTGAAGGCTAGGATTGGTTCCCGGGTCTAGAGGTTGTCCCTGAGTCCACCCAGCTCTGATGGGTACCTGCCTTTAGTTGGGGTCAAGTAAAGGCAGCTGCGAATCGTGCTGGCCACACAATCCTCCTAGTATGCCGTAGCCACCGGTCCCATGAATCAATTTTGTCCGACCGGATACTGTACTTTTATTTTACCTTACTACTAATACCACAAGACTCTTTATAATGGTTTCCTCCTCAATTACATCTGCACAGGAAAACTCAGATTCTGGGCTTCAGTTTCTTATAACAGGCGAGAAAATCAATCTGTATCCCGAGATGCTAAGAGAGCTGGAGACCAAACAAGACCTTCTGCAGATCTCCAACATCGAGCTGCTGACCACATCAATTAAAGACCTATTGCTTGGGTAAATAAATAAGGTCGCATTAGTGACAGAGCGGATGCGCGTTCGGCTGGCGACCTGAAAGTCCTGGTTCGAATCCTGTTGTAGGGTAGGATTGTCTTCCTATCACTCGAGGGTGCCCGGAGTCAACTGATGCTGACATTAGTTGGGGTAAAGTAATGGCGTCTGGGCATTGTGCTGGCCACACATCCTCTCAGAAACGCTGCTTCACCGGCCCTATGATCTATATGGTCTTAAGGGTACTTTACTTAAAAGGGGTGTATAACTGGCGACCCGCTAACCTAGCAACAAGGCGCGCCAAGACCTTCTCGTGTTATTCATATTAGTGTTTCTATTTGTAATCTATTTGTGGTGCTGTAAATACATTTTCGGAATATGTGCCCTCCCCCCTTTTCCCCACCTAGTCGAATCAAGTACATTATGCGTCTGTACAAGGCACTATAACGAAAACAAAAATTACACATCCGTGATCTAAATGTATGGGTTTAAATAGAATCGCCCATGGCAATGGTGAATGACGCTGATATTTCCCATGCCTTTCTCACTTCCATACAAATTGGCGTATATGTTGCCAGACGTGAACCTCACTTCACCGAGGTGAGTATACGAACCTAGATTTATTCTCCTAGGGCTCGGAAGACAAACACACTTGTGCTACGCAGTGTAGCTAAGTCACCATAATATAGGTTCGGTGCAAACAGTTGACCGTTCCCATGTACTTTATGCTCCCGCAATTTCGACAAGGTTTGGGCGTCTTTTTTTGCCAGATACAACTGCCAGCTGTTTGAGAAAGTAAGGGGTTATCCTTGTTGGGTATCTAACACACAGAGTCACATTAGGAAATGTACCGGCATCTATTAAGAGTTTGAAATCCGCATCTTCAGATTGGCGTTTTCTCTTTCTGAACATAAATCCCAACCCGCACAGCTCTTATAATCAGCACTGGTTGTTGTTTTTGTTAAATCCATTTAGTAATACGCATTAATCTAAATCACAAAAATGATCATAGAAGAAGCTCTAGTTTGCAGAACTTTTATAGAGAGTTTTGATTTATTAACGATCTTTTTGTTTCTAAAAATCCTAGTTATAAGAGAAGAAAATATTAAAGACGTAAGATTCCTTTGCTAGAAATGGATACAAATCTCCTGCCCTACGAATGCAAAGCTATCATGATGCTTGTTTGTTTTTTTTTAATCTTTTTACATTTTATCCATTGCACTCAAAACTCTGGTCAAATGTGTAACTTCCATTATAAAGGAATAACTCGTTTGTTTCCAGTAAATTTGTTGCGCTAGAACAATGTGCCTTGATTCACAAATAAAACAGTTTAATAATAAAAATCTTTGAAACACTAATAACTCAAATATAGATACATAGTTATAGATACACCTTGTATCTCTCCCGAAACGAGGACATTAAAAACCAACTATCAACCCAAGAACGTATTACGCACTTTTCTCCTAACAACTACGTCAGACGCAAATATAAACAAGCGCATATAGGTTCGGTATTATTTAACACTAATACAGATCAAAGCTAATAATAAAACATACATGACAAATTTCAAAACAACCTTGCGATCACTTTGTTCGTCACAGGCTCAGGGCACTTCCGGACGATCGAGGCAACAGTTCCAGCAAGAAGACGTCAACGGGTACATCCAAGGAAAAGATTACAATTGAAAATGGCGACGATGCATACGGTGTCACGTCTATGGTTGCTAAGGTAAAAACTTCGATGAAAAAAAACGATTCTTTGTAAACATATTCCAAGTGTAAGTGGTTTTCTAAGGCAATTCTTTAAACAATTAGATATTTGATGACTTTCCTTAAAGCCGTATCCACTATGTTCAAGACAATGAATCGCCATGCTGAAATGTCCACACAGCCACGTCGCATCTGTTACGACCACAATCCCCTTGTGGTCAGAGCCGTGTAAATGTTGTTGATAATTCTCGTTAGTCCTAGGGTAGTCTTTGGTTATTATTATTTATATTTCAGAATTAAACGAACTCTCCTTATTGTCCCGGGCACAAACTCGGGAATTGCGTTCTAACAGTTCCTTTCCTTGGCGTTGTAGTTGTAAATAAATATATCATCGTATTGTAAACAATGAAACAAAAATAGAATATTAACTTGACGAAGAAGCTTCAGTGTAAATGTTGTTGATAATTTAATTCAGGTGATAAAGTATATACAAAAAATGTAGTATTTATAGCAATAATAGAATAGTGCCAACACAACACAGTACAAAACTCTGTACAAACTACTCTGCACAAGACTAGCTGCCTAGCCTTAAATACTCGCGGAGAAGAGCGGGGAACAGATCCATTACCAGGAGGGGTGAAAATAATGGTATCATTACAAAACTCATAATAAAAATGATAGTTTTAACATAAACTCCCCTGTACGAGAAATAATAAACTATTCCTAGCCATTCCGAGAATTTGAGGTCGGCACGAGAGTGGATTCTTAGAACAGTCCAGGCTTCTTAGTACCGCCCACAAAACTCGCGTTGGAGAGAGAGCTGTGGGTGCTATTAATATGAGACACATCATAAAAGTGTCCTGCTCTACAAGAGGTCATTAGCTCAAATATTCCACATGCATGCACCCACGTTTACAAATATTAGATATAATAGACTGTAGAACACACTGGACCAAACCTCCATCACTATAAAAGATTTTGACAAAGCTGCAAATGGCTAAATTAGTGACAGCGGCTCATGTCAAGACACGAGAAACTCTCCAATGGAAAGACACGAGAAACTATCCAATGCAAAGACACGAGAAACTATCTAATGTCAAGGCACGAGAAACTATATAATGTCAAAACATGAGAAACTCTCTAATGTCAAGGCACGAGAAACTATATAATGTCAAAACATAAGAAACTCTCTAATGTCAAGGCACGAGAAACTATATAATGTCAAAACATAAGAAACGATCTAATGTCAAGGTATGAAAAACTATCCATGTCAAGGTACGAGAAACTATCTAATGGCAAGACACGAAAAACTATATAATGTCAAAACCTGAAAATCTATCAAAGACTCCTATGACTATTCCGGAAGCTATTCGACGCAAGGATTTATTTTTTTTGTCCTTCAAAGTTTTCAATTGAAAGCAAAATCAGCGACCATCCCTAAAAACGGTTTCCATAAACAAAAAAACAAACAAAACGTATTCAAAATAATTGTAGGCCCTAATACAATAATAATTATATTATTATTATTAGTTCTTATATTATGATGAGTTTTCTATTATTTTATTTTTTTGTTATAAAGTGTTATTAGTTGATAATAGCTCGCACCTGTTTTAAGATTGTTTTAATAGAGGGAATTGTTTTTAAAAATTCTAATATGAAAATCAAAACATACTAGAAATGTTTGGAAAAAAATAATTAAATAATGTTTCGAGTATAAAATCAATTGATCAAAGGATCAGTATAATTTTCATTTTGAACAAATCATAATATCATTTTTTTTTTTACTATAGGGCGTTTGCAATCACGTGACAAAAAGCACGTGATTTGTGTTTACTTTCTGTAATGGTGTACAAGTAATAATGGCCGCTGTATTAATAAAGTTTCATATAGGCTCGAGCTTTTTTTAAATGATGTTTTGTGTTTTAAGTCTTATTAAAATTTAAGCTGTATTATGTATGTTAAATAAAATAGGCCATTTTATTATTATCATAGACATAGATCATAGACGATGTGAGCCTAATAGTGACTTGACTAAATAGCCTATTCACCAACAATATCACTTGACATCGTAGCCTAGCCTACGAAACATTAAAAGTGTAGGCCTATAAAGTGAAATTGAAAGTGTAAATAGGTCTAGCCGGCCCTAGCCTAATCACATTAATCAATTAATCTACAGTACTACTATTTACCACCTTATTTTTGAGTAGGATAGCCAATATTCATATGTGAATTTAGCATGATAAGAAACTTCACCATGTGCCATATTCGTTCCTCAATTTACAAAAACAACTTAAGCTCCGCCCATTGCGAACGCTCTATTACAATATTAAACTTTTTTTTTAAAGGAAAAAATTATGTTAGGGCTTGATGATCTGTTAATAATTAATCGTCTCCCTTACAGCTTTTTTTCAATGTTTTAGATAGAGATGCTAAACGAAAACCGGAATACCGGATTCCGGTTTTGTAATTAAAAAACCGGTTTTGATTTTTAAAACCGTATTTCGGTTTGTATGGTTGGAAGGTAATCATTACTTCAAGTAGAACATTTATTTTTTTTTGTTTTTTTTTTTGGTTGCGATGGAAATATAAAAAAAACAAATAATGTTGGATTCACACAAAACAATTCTTGAAATGTCTTGCTAACACTATTTAGACTAGTCTAAGATATTGTGTTTCTTTTTTTCCAAATACCAACTATGGCTTGCGATAAAAACAACATCAAGCCAAATGTTAAATTACAGTTACAACCCTTTGTGTGGGAAAATTTAGAAAAAAAAACGTCTTCAACGATAGCTCGTTGTAAACTATGTTCCCAACAGATAAGCCGGAGAAGTGGATTAACATCTTAATCATAATATTACAGTCAACGATAATCGGAAATTTGATTATCACTATTGCAAGCTATTATCGGTTTTAATCAATTAGCCAAGATTTTTTTAAGTTCTAACAAATTTTATGCTATCATATTGTATTCAAAAAAATCAACCTCTTGAATTAAATTTGAACTATTTTTCAAATATACCTAGGCCTACAAAACTACGCACATTTAGCTTTTCCGGCCTGTGACTTGTAACATTGCGCGGAAAGCAGGGGGGGGGGACCGAAATCCGGTTTTAAACCGTTTTTATAGACTCGAAAACCGGTTTTCTAGAAAAACCGGTTTTCAAGAAAAACCGGTTTTAACATCCCTAGTTTTAGAGCTTACGTAAGGGATGCCACTCTATAATATTATGTACAGTATAATTAATTTCATCGATAAAATTCATTCGTTTTAATTAGCGTTCGAAAAAAATGTTGGGAAAAAATAAACAAATGTCTAAAAAATGTAATAACGTTAAAATATAAAGTTGAAATTTTTTATATATGTCAGGTGAAGAATATTTAACTAACAAAATAATATACTTGAATAAAATTAAATATGAAAATTCATAAAATGAAGGGAAGTGATAATGTTAAAGCTTACAGGATATTTTTAATAATGAATAGTCTCCCCTGTAAGATAAAATATTTTAAAGGAATAATGTAAGGGAGACTACTTTTAAAAATTAAATACAATATATTAAATTGTAAAAACAACCTTACTTATTTGAATAATCTTAAATAAAATGTAACAAAAAAGCAAACTTAAAAATTACATTGAAAGTTTATATTATTTTTTTTTTGCTTAGATAATATGATTAAAATAATATTTTTAAGAAATAACAAATTTAATATACAAACAGCTTAATTTATTATTCTTTATTGAAATATAAGAAACGCGTTTAATTGTAAATTAATAGTCTAGAGTGATCCTGGATCACATATCCTATTTTTTGAACGGTCTATGTCTTTAGACCCTAAACCAACCACTCTGGCTTCCCCACACAACGTGTAGATCTTCTCCGCTTCGTACGATTAGATCTTGCACGCTTCTTCTCCGCCTTGTGCGATTAGATTCTTCACACAGGTGTGGGAAGTGTTAGTCACCTCGAGCTACGGCTCTCATCTAAACTTTCCCAAAGGAGGGGCAAGGATGTAAGAATCCGACGCGCCTCCTAATGGAAAATGACAAAAAAAAAACATAAAAGAATAAATTGAAATGAATCCCGCAAAAAAAGCATTAACATAGCAATATAACAATATCATAAACTAAACCATTATATTCTTTAAATAAAAATTACAGACCTTATCTTATACATTACAGACGCTTCTTCTATAAAGAAGATTATTGCATCCTACGCTCATCCGTGGTCCGAGTCTAGTCTTGCATTTTTATTAATGTTTTAAATGATGTTAAGTTACTGGTTTTCCTGGTTTGTTCAGGCAACCTATTCCATTCCCGAATGCCACTCGGGAAGAAGGAGTACTTATATGCATTTGTTCTGGCATAAGGGAGTAGGAAAGTGTTTTTGTCTTTATGTTTATCTTAGCTTTGCAACAGGTTGTTATTGGGTTGTATTTCTAAATTAGAGTTTAATGCCTTATGTATTATTATTACTTTACTCTTTGCCCTTCTGTCTTCTAGTGTTTCTAGGTTTAATGATTTGACTAATGGTGTAACTCTTGTTAATTGGGAATATTCGCTAGCTATGAACCTTGCAGCTCTTTTTTGAATTTGTTCTAATTTTTTAATATTTTCTTTAGTTGATGGGTCCCATACAGATGCTGCATATTCTAGTATAGGCCTAACTAATGTGAGATAACATTTTAGTTTTATATTCTTATTACATTTGTAAAAGTTCCTTTTTATGAATCCTAATGTTTTGTTTGATTTTTTAATTACTTCATCAATATGAGGGTTCCAAGATAACTTATCGTTTATTATTACTTCTAGATACTTAGCATTATTAGTTTGAGTTAGTTCTTTGCCATGAATGAAGTAGTTTGCTATCATTTGTTTCTTTTTCTTGGATACCCTTATTAGTTGGCGTTTTTCTGGGTGAAAAGACATACTCCAGTTTAATTCCCATTTTTGTAGTTCATCTTGGTCTTTTTGTAGAAGATCACTATCTTTTCCTCTCTTTATTGTTCTATAAATTATGCAATCATCGGCACATAATCTTACTTTTGTTCCTGTGTTGATGCAATTTGGCAGATCATTAATGTAAATTAGAAATAGTAGGGGCCCTAGAACAGTTCCTTGTGGAACTCCTGAGTTTACAGTTATTGGTGTTGACTTAGAGCCATTTATTATCACTGATTGTTCCCAGTCTATAAGAAAGTCCTGAATCCTCTGATGTGAGGGACCAGAGATTCCAATATATTTAAGTTTTTTTAGTAGACTAGAATGATGAACTTTATCGAATGCTTTTGAAAAATCTAGTGATATAGCATCAATTTGCTTGTTATTACCTAATCCTTTAGACAAGTAATCTATTAAACCTATACATTGAGTCACACATGATCTATTTTTCCTAAAGCCAGTGCGTTAAGTTTGTCTAGATGATTTACTATAATACTATATATTATATGTTCAAGTAATTTACATGTTATGCTTGTTAGAGAAACAGGTCTATAATTTCCGGGGTCAGATTTATCTCCTTTTTTGAAAAGGGGGGTCACATTGGCTAATTTCCAATCTTTGGGCACTTTGCCCTGGTTTAGAGAGGCCTGAAAAAGTATTGTAATACAAAAAATAATTATATAAGCAGTTCTTTTATCCAGATTTTTTTTTGTTTTTGTTTTTTAATACAAAAGTGAGATTAGTGGATGGTAGCTCTCATCTGTTCTTCTTTGGTTTGTTTTAAATAAAGGAGATTTTTAAAAACATTCTAAAATAAAAATCAAAACATAATAGAAATGCTTGAAAAAGAAATAATAAAATAATGTAAGGGTATAATGTTAGACTAAAAAGTTCAAATGATTTACGGATAATTAGAATTTAAAAAAAAAATCATATTGTTACGAATAAAATATTATAAACTTTTTTTTTTGAAAGGGGAAGAAATTATGTTAGTGCCTGTGGATCTGTTAATATTGAATCATCTCCCCGACAGCTTGTATTTTGTTTCAGAGATTATGTAAGGGATGCAACTCTAGAAAATTATGTACATTATATTTAATTTAATTTAGAGTATTAAGAAATGGATGACTGAAAACAGGTTGAATCTGAACAGTGAAGAGACTGAATCTCTTGTCGTCGGAGCGAGACAGAAGGTCGCTTCCCTCACTGCGACTGATCTTCAGCTGGCTGACGCCACTGTGCTTATCTCCCCAACTGTCAAAATTCGGCGTCTTTCTGGGCTCCACTCTGTCCATGCAGCCCAACTTCTCCTTCTTTACCAAAACCTGCTTTTTCCACCTGCGTCTTATAGCCGCCATCCGTCGTTATCTCACCAAGGAAGCATGTGTGAAGCTTGTCATCTCTCTTCTCGTCTCCCGCTTGGATTATTGCAATTCGCTCTTGTCTGGCCTATCGGCCTCCTCCCTCCAGGGCCTCCAACTTGTCCATAACTGCGCAGCCCGACTAGTCCTCAAGAAGAAGAAGTCAAATCATTTCACTCCTCTGCTTCGATCTCTGCACTGGCTACCCATCAACAACCGGATCTCATATAAGCTGGCTACTTTCTGCTACAAGTGCCTGAATGACTCTGCCCCGGATCACCTTCGCTCCTGTCTTGAGCTCTACACCCAATCCCGTCCACTTCGCTCTGCTTCTGACGCAATGGCACTTCGGATCCCTCGCAGAGCCTTTACAAGCTTATGTAGGCCTAGCGCCTCAGGGCAAAAGTTTCAGCGCCGCCCCCTTGCATACTGTAACTGCTTGTTTAGTGCTATATTTTCTATATTTAGACTAGATTTGCCCCTTCCCCTGGAAGTATCGCCCCCGGGCATATGCCCCCCTCTGCCTCCCCTATGTGAGGGCACTGATCACTCGCGTAAAGCTAGTGTCCGCTGGCCAACGTACATTCTCCTACGCGGGCCACTCCAGCTTCGCCAGAGCCCTAGCTTCGACACCTTTAGAAGCCCGCTGAAGACTCGCCTATTCCAGTATTTCCAGTAGCGTTCTGGACATGTATACATTTTCGTCTGTTTTTCGTTGTTTGTACTCTGTCTGTTAACCCTTACAGTCCCGGGCGCGTATATAGCGGGACTGAAGGTATGCATGGGAAAGTAGGTCGGTACGGAAAGGGTTAACTGTTGTCAACGCATAGAACTTTCCTCAAAGGGATATGCGCTAAATAAGCATTATTATTATTATTAACGTTGGATAAAAATGTTGGGAACTAAAAAAATGTATAAAAATGTCAATAATGGGAAGATATAATGTTGAAATTTCGTAAAGGTAAGAAACTTTAACTAACAAAATAGTACACTTGAATAAAACGAAATATGAACTTTAATAAAAAATTAAGGGAAGAGATAATGTTTAAGCTTAAAGGATCTTTTAATACTGAATTGTCTCCCCTATTACTTTAAACATATTTAAAGAGATAATGTAAGGGAGACTACTTTTAAAAATAATATTCAATATATTAAAATTGTAAAAAGAAAAAAGTACCCTTACTGGTTTAAATAATTTTATTGAAATATTAATATAAAAAAAACACAATTAAAAATAACATTTAAATGTTTATTTTATGTTACATTTTACATTTATTATATGATATGAAAAATTCTTTAAAAAATAAACATTTTTATCGAAGTTTAAAGACCTTCTTAATTTATTAATTTTTATTGAAATATAAAGTACACGTTAAACAGTCAATAATACTTTCAATTTTTATAAAAAAGAAAATATTTTTTAAACGTTCTAGGTTATTAGACCCGAAATCAATATATATTTGTTGGGGGATATAGTCATAGATATTCAATATTGAGACAATCGTATTTTAATGTATTAAGCCTTACCCACTGATCTAAAAAAAGAATGGATTAGACTCGAAAGAAACATCCTTGAAGAAATTTCCGCCATTTTTTTTCTATGGTCACTGATCAATATATATAATTACCGTGAGTTTATTTATTTAGATGTTTGTTTCTGCTCTATAGTCTCCTAAGCAGTTTGACTAATCGGGTTAAAAGTTAAATGTATAAATTGGAAAAGTCATCCAAAAGAAATGTTTATTTTATCAACAATATTGCTTAATTCGTTAATTTATTTTTTAAAATAAACTTAGACCTATTACTAATCACCGTATGCTAAGGTTATAAAACGGGCTCCATTTCTGAATTATGTCCCTTTGAAATGCTTTCACATTTAGTGTGTTTCAGGACCGGGTTTTCCCGTACTGCGCAATATTGCTGTCTACTTTTTGTATTGTTTGGTATTGGTTTTCTTTTTTTTTTTCCTTTGGATAGTATTATTGTTAGTTTTATATTATTAATAAAAAGTCAGAAGCTTGACAGCAACAATTCATATGCATATTGTGTAAAATAGCAGCAACATAGATTCCGTTCCGATCTATTTTGTTTATATCGTTAAGTGCTCAAACGAATTTATTAAGAAGGCGCAATCCTTTCTTTTTATTGATCAGTGGCCTTACCAAAGAAATACTTATTAAAAAATTAAGATCTATAAAATAAAAGCCCAAAGAAATCTGCCATTCATTCAGATAGTTATCGGAACGCGTGACCTAATATCAAAGCCTATATCAGCGTTCGCAATGGGCGTGGCTTAGGGTTTTTTAGTGACGTATTTGTGTAAATAGAAGCCACTATTGGTGTACAAAAATGATGAAGTACTTCTTTATCATGCAAAATTCACATCTGAATAGTGGCTATCCTACTCAAAAATAAGGAGGTAAATATTAGTACTGTAGATTAATTGAATAATGTGATTAGGGTAGGACCGGCTAGACTTATTTACACTTTCAATTTCACTTTATAGGCCTACACTTTTAATGTTTCGTAGGCTAGGCTAATGGCTAAGTAGGGATGCCAAGTGATAGTGTTGGTGAATAGGCTATCTAGTCACTAATAGGCTCACATCGTCTATGATCTATGTCTATGATAATAATAAAATAGCCTATTTTATTAAACAGACATAATACAGCTTAAATCTTAACAAGACTTAAAACACAAAACATCATTTTTAAAAAGCTCGAGCCTATATGAAACCTTATTAATACAGCGGCCTTGTACTTGTACACCACTACTACACAAAGTAAACAAAAATCACGAGCTTTTTGTCACGTGATTGCAAACGCCTTATAATGAGAGAACATCTTGCACTATTCTTAGAGCTCAAGAATCGTGTTTTCGGTGCGCATCAAATAACTCCCAAAAATTTCCACTGTATGCAACTTTTGATTTAAATCCTAATTATAGTTGTAATCTTATAATATTATATTACAGACTATCCGTCTATTAGGCATTCTTCAACAATATCTATATGAGAAGTAATGAACCGAAAACATTGAAAAATAAAAAAAATATACTTTTACAAATACATTATTTAATAGTTTTAATTTACATCTAATCTTCCTTTAAATTATCCTACAACAACCAGCAACTGGACACATGTAGTTTTCCATTGACAAAATCATAACGAATTACTAAACCGTAGGATAGAATTACATTAGTGATTGTAAATTCCAAAAACCGGAGTTTACGAGTCATCAAATTGCAGAAATATCAAAGCAAGCGGTCCATCTTAATAGAGTCATTGGAAATATATAAACAATGTTGATATGCCCCTAGAGCCTATATGTGTATGTCTACAAAGTTGTGAATAAAGCCCCTAAATGCGAAATTTAAAGCAGATCAAGTTCAATCTTAGCATTTTAAATAGGTCTCTACCTAAACGTGTGTGGGCGAAGATTATAGATCCTCTCCCTCCCTCACAGTCAGCCACACTCATACACAGCACATAAACACACTTAAACATACACACAACTATGCAAGATAAAAACAAAACATACTTTTTTAGAAATTTTAAAAATTCTTATTGATATCTGTGTGTAAAATATCTAAAGCTCGATCACTCACTGTATAGGCCTATCATTTTATTATGTTGTTCTTTTTTCTATTTATTTCCAAAAATATATAACTAACTCTACATTGTGAACACATGTAGATTTCCATATAATCAATTTATATTTTTTCCTTTCACCCATTATTTTCAATCTATATGTTGACTTTATTTTTATAAATTATGTTTTTCAGAAATTAAAAACTTAGGCAGAAAAATGAAGGTTTTCCTTTTTTTTTATACCGCACAAAAGTAGATTTAATTAGAATGGGTAATTTAAAAGTATTCTTAATTAAGCGTATAGCACAATTAAATAAACATAAACTCTTTATAACTGACTGTATTAAGAATTTTCAGTCTTTTAATTTCCTTACCCCAGCCGCTCCCAACATGGAACAAAAATTGATTTAGAAAAAAAGGTTTAGTGAAGGAATAGTACAGATATTAAAATCATTACAAAGAAACACATCAGTTTAAGAACAATAACTTGGAATAAAAATGAATATTATTGTCATATACACATTTTAGCCTATATATAATATATATATATATATATATATATATAATATACATGATATATATATATATAGATAGATATATAGATACATAGATATCTTCCCGGTGGCTACCACTATGGTTATAATATCTGAAAATCTGGCCTCACAAAAGTAGTAGTAAATTATCCCCTTTAGACCAATTTGATCGACTGGTATCGTCAAACAGTGTTCATAAGTTTCTTTGGCCATGGCATACTAAGATATATAATTTTAGACATGGGATCGGCAGCCTTATGTTAATAGTGTGCCAAAGTACATTTCTAATTCCTTCAGCGGCCAACCTGTTCCACTAATCATTGGTGTGTTTGTTAGGGGGGGGGGAGGTCTTCCGTCTGCGTGATATTGAAAATCGCCTCCCCAGTTTTCAGAGCATTGAATTTGTGATGTTGTCGATGTTTTGTTTCTCCATTAGATCTTCCGCAGAGAAGTGGACAGCGACAATTTCACCAAGATGACAACCTTCGAGACGCTGGGCTACTTCAAGCATCACTTCCGGCAGATCAAGGCCCTGTTCTCCATGAGGTGCCTCGTCTTCCTCAGGAACAAGCACTCCACCATCCTGATCCTGGCCATCCCCGTGGCCTACACCCTGGTCGGGATGCTCCTGGACTTCATGTCCTGGCCCGTCCACAACTCGGGCCCGATAGCCTTCGGGCTCGACGGCCTCGGGCGGGGCCTGACATTCCCGGTGCTCGCCGACGTTGACGACGGCGCCGGGCTGTCGGGCCTGGTGGGGAAGTACATTGAGCTGGTGCGGCCGTATGGCACAGTGGATGAGCATCGCTTGAAGCTACGTGACGTAGGTATTGTTTAGTGGCGTAGGTATTGATTAGTGACGTAGGTATTGATTAGTGACGTAGGTATTGATTAGTGACGTAGGTATTGATTAGTGACGTAGGTATTGTAACGTAGCGTAGTTATTCTTACGTGGCATAGGTATTCTTACTTTGCTTCGATATTGTTAGGGGGATTAAGGTATCGTTAGGTGGCGTAAGTATTGTTAGGTGGCGTAGGTATCCTTACGTGTCGTAGGTAACGTTAGGTGGCGTTGGGTATTGTTAATTGGCATAGGTATTGTTAAGTGGCGTACGTATTGTTAAGTGGCGTACGTATTGTTAAGTGACGTATGTTTTGTAGCGTGGCTTAGGTATTCTTACGTTGCGTAAGTATTAATACATTTTTGTAAGATTTACAAACTGTAGAAGCAATCAGTTTCCTAATTAGTTGTCAATACTGCTGCTAAATATTTTTCAAGGAATACTATCATCTAGCAAATTTAATTAATCAGACATTAAGTATCAAAGCAATTGAAGATAATTTTTTTTACATCGGTTTCGATGAAGACCATTTTCTGAAAAAGTCATTATTGATTGCGGGTCCGGAGATGGCTGATGATGGCAATTCTTGCCCGGAAGTTTTTTTTCGCCACATTGGTAGCGGATGCGTGGCGTGACGGCCAGTGGAAACGGAGCAGACGTTTCTTGATGTTCTTAGCCATTTCTCTTCGTCGGCTGCGTTTCCGGTGAAGGTCATGCTGCGCCAAATGGATAGGTCCTCGGCCAGGTTTCTTAAGTTGTTAGGTTCGATTCCAAAAAATTTTAAGGAGGCTTTCAGGGTGACTTTAAACCTCTAATTTGCCCTTCAGCGCGAGCACTTTCCTGCGACTAGTTCCCATATAGAAATCCTTCTCGGGCAGTCTTCCTTCTAGCATACGCACAGCCAGTACATACTGGTGAAAACCTTTTCACATATTTCAAGGGAAATAGTTTAAAATTTATAGTGAAGTTATAAAACTAAAAATTCTATACAATATTATATGATTCCCATCACAGTTGTCAATAAATGATTCCGTTTGGGAGCCATACGAGTACCTGACGAGTACATACACGTACTATGAGATTTTGAACACAGTCGACTACACGTTAGCCAACGTTAAGCGGCAAGAGATGCAAAGCCTGACTCTCTACGCCGTCTGTAAGACCCTGATGGATACGTCAATAGGGGTGAGTTGGACGCAATTACTATTACGCGGAAAGAGCGTCCGTTTTTTTTAGGAGATCAATTCTATAATATAAGTGACATTTTTTTATGTATTAGTAAAGTACCCCGGCGGACCAAATTGTTTTTTTTTTGTGGACGCGGCACACGAGAGGATTGTGTGGCACAATACACAGCCGCCTTTAGTTTATCCCAACTATAACGTCAGGTACATCCCCATCAGAGCTGGGTAGACACAGGGACACCCTCCGGTCCTGGGAACAAACCCTTACCTTCACTATGATTCGAACCCAGGATCATTCCCATGTATTTATATATAAATAGTGAAAAGTAATATTTGTATTTATTTTCATTAGTTGACAAATGGAAATACCGATACACAATTCAAATAAAGTAGTCTTTGTAATAGATGCTTGAACGTTTAACTTACACAGTATAATAAGTCACACTGTATAATGTAATATTATATTTAAATGTCTAAAAACATAGATTAAGCAAATTGATTCATTTGTTGTTGTCGTTGTTTGGATATATCCCTGGAGAGCGTCCTGTACATTGTTCTTATATTTTATCAATGACTTGCCGAACTATCTGGAATGCTCAAATCTGCTTCTTGAGGACGATATTGTGGTCTGGGCGACCGCAAAGCAGCCTTATGCTCTACAGCAGTACCTCCAGCAAAATTTGAACGCAGTAACCCGTTATGCCAAGCTTGGGGTATGGGTCTGCTTCACTTGCCCTAAAAAAAAACCACAAAATCAGAAAATGACACCCCTTAAAAAACACACTTTATTGTTTCATTTGTTACCACCGAGTTGTGAGATAATATAATATCTATCTATCTATCTCATATATATATATATTTGTTTCGTCTATTTTAGAATTATTTCTTATGGTCGCAACACACAACACGTTCATGCGTATTTTTGTTTTACTTCGCGCTTCAGATGGAGTTGGTGCTAACGGCCTGGGTAATGTGCGCCCTAGGGCACGACTACTCCGTAAGAGGTGGCGTCAAGTTCGACAGGGCCGACGAAAAGGTGGCCCGGATGAACTACCTGCTGGTGCAGCGCCCCTGGAGGAGCGGGACGGTGCTCTTCTCGGTGATGTTCATGGTCCTGGTTCCTCTCCCCTTCATCTACAGCCTGATAGTTGAGAACAGGGTGAGCTGATTGTTACATTATTCTTGAGTTAGTTTATGGCGTACATCATACTCATAACATATTATTATTTGAGTAACACGTTGCATAGTTCAGATGAAAAGTTTATTACTGTTTACATCATGTAGACGAAAGGCATATTGCACAAATATCACGAATTCACAAATAATGAAAGAATTATAAGAAAATCTACGACAACATTGATACAATATGTATGGTATTCATTCATTATAACTTGAGCATAATATCTAGCTCCTTCACAAGTATCATAATCATCACTTCAATTACTTTACTAAGTCTACACTTTGAGACTTGAATAAAAAAAAAGTCCACATTTAGTTCAGCAGAACTTATTAGGAAAACAACTTATCATCTCGAGTATCCAACATGTACAATTGTATCTTCCTTGTTAACTGATGTTAATCACTCACTTAAAATCATGCTTTCTTAAATTATTCCCCCTTTTTTTTTAACACTTCCAGCCTTTTGTTTATTTAGGGAAAAACTTCAATCATTCTCTAACTCTTAACATCATCTTACAGTGAACACAAATCTGAACTGTAACACTCACAAATCTGAACTGTAACACTCACAAATCTGAACTGTAACACTCACAAATCTGAACTGTAACACTCACAAATCTGAACTGTAACACTCACAAATCTGAATTGTAACACTCACAAATCTGAACTGTAACACTCACAAATCTGAACTGTAACACTCACAAATCTGAACTGTAACACTCACAAATCTGAACTGTAACACTCACAAATCTGAACTGTAACACTAATAATCCATTTGTCGTGAGCAATCTATCAGTCGTCTACGGCTCTATGTCAGAGAAATCTATTTGTACAAGTCTGGGCTGGTTTGGCCTGTGGACCCGAAAGGGGGAGGGGGAGTAGAAAGGTCGTTGCGAACCCGTCTCGAAGACCCTCCCGGTGCCTGGTTGCCTGTGCCTATAGTATAGGATGAGTGCTTCCGGGGGACATTGCAAGTATTCGGGCGAGCCACCACGATAATGTTCCTAGGGCAGGGGTCGGCAACCTTTTGAGGCAAACGAGCCAAAAGTTACAATTTACACAATTTCCTAGTTTTTAAAGAGCCGCTAACTTTTTTTTCAATATTATCGTATTTGATCAGGTGTAGGATTAGCCTACCTAAAGGGCCTACAAAATGATTTTTTATTTAAAATAAATACCTTTAAATATGAAATAATAGGGACCTATTTAATCATATAAAACATACAAATGTTTCGCACAAAATATATTAAAGTATTTTAGCTAGCCCTGCTAGAATAATAAAATTAGTAATCAAATATTAGGCCTATAACTATAATTATTCAATAATAGATAGTTACAATAATTACATGAATGGGAGCATTGGCCTTGAATGACTTTTGAAAGTTTGGCTAAATCTGGCTCATAACTTGTTGTTTTCAGTTTCAAGCACACCTCTAGCTTTTTATTTGTTAGTTGGCTTCTTAGTTTACTTTTTATTATATTTCATGCAAGAAAACGCTTGCTCGCACGAATATGTTGACTCGAAGATCGTCAGCACTCCAAATGTCAACTTCTTCACCTCAGTGTAGCATTCTGGAAGACTATTCCATGCGTCAAATATGAGTGCCTCAACTCGCGGCATTTCTTTTAGAGTTTAGAACTGTCCAGTTGTGCAGCGTATCGTCCATGCTTTTCTGGCACTCTAACTCACAACTTTGCTCCGAAGAAGACTGAACACTACCGCCCGCTGGGTTGCTGACTGGGTGTTTTATATAGTAGTCTAAGTAGTGACTAGCGGCTGTCAGCTTCAGCTGTCTATCTACTCTATCCTCCCAGCCTGTTCGTGTTTACTATGGTGTGCCACAGGGGTCTGTCCTTAGCCCATTTCTTTTCACCATTTACACCCAACCCTTCTCCTTTGTCATCGAACGCCACAACCTGAAATATCATTCTTTCGCCGATGACACCCAGCTCTATAACAGTGATGAGCCTGAAGACTTTGAAAGGCTCATTGCTTCCATCTCAATGTTTCCTGGACATCAAGAACTGGATGACGGAAAACAAGTTAAAGTTGATAGTGAGGAGACTGAAACTCTTATCGTCCGTACGAGACGGAGGGTCGTGTCCTTCACTGCGTCCGATTTTCAGCTGGTCGACGCAACAGTACCTTTCTCCCCGACTGTCAAGAGCCTTGGCGTCTATGTGAACCCCACGCTGTCCATGCAGCCCCACATCTCCTTCCTCACCAAAATCTGCTTCTCCCATCTGCGTCGTATTGCCGCCATCCGTCGCTATCTCACTAAGGAAGCTTGTGTTAAGCCTGTCATCTCTCTCCTCTTTTGCCGCTTGGATTATTGGAATTCGCTCTTGGCTGGCCTCTCGCCTCCTCCCTTCAGGGCCTCCAACGTGTCCAGAACTGTGCTTCCCGACTGGTCCTTAAGAAGAAGAAGTCGACTCACATTACTCCTCTGCTCCGATCTCTGCACTGGCTACCGCTCGGCTTCTGATGCACTAACTCTTCAGATCCCTCGTGCGAGGCTAGTGTTCGCTGGCCAACGTGCATTCTCCTACGGGGCCCTTCCGCCGGGAATGCCTTCCCTCTACAGCTTCGCCAGAGCCCTAGCTTCAACACCTTCAGAAGCCGACTGAAGACGCACCTATTAAAGTAGCAGTATTCATCTGCATATGTATACATTTTCGTCTTTTATTCGTTGTCTGTACTTTGTCTGTAACTGTTGACGGCATATAAGCTTAGAACTGTTCCCAACGGGATATACAAGTATTAATATTTGGCTATTATTATTACTCTACCTATTATCACTGTTCTCTGTTTAGTGATTTTATCCTGTTTTCAGTATATAGGCTAGATATATTTGCAGTATAATATTTTTTATGAATTTTGAAAATAAAATAATATAATTATTAATATTTGCCCATGGAACTGGAGAGCCGCATCTTGTCATCGAAAGAGCCGCATGCGGCTCGCGAGCCGCAGGTTGCCGACCCCTGTCCTAGGGGAACCGAAGTGAATAATAAGCTGGGCTTCGGAAACCTTCCCTTTCTGGAAACCTTCCCTGTTGCACCCCCTCCCCTATAGCTCACTCCCCTAATACGTAAGCCCTGGATTATAGAGTCTTAGGCTCGTCCGGTGTATTAAAGCATTAAAATTCGGTATTTTGTTTTAGTAACGCTCCGAGTTTCTGAGCCATATTACAAAACAGCCTTAACATTGGTGTTAAATATTCTTATTTTGTCCTTTAAGGACTGTGTACTAAAGTCACGTATGGGTTAACGTGCACTTTGCCTTGTTGGTGCAATTCTATGTAAAGTGAACCCTCGTTTTTCGCGGTAGATATGTTCCGAGACCGGACGCGATAGCTGAAAATCCGCGAAGTTGGGACACCATATTTACAGTATTTATTTTAAAACCCTTCCTTTACGCACTGTTAACAAACCACCCTTTACAGAAATATACAGATATCTACAGTATTTACATAGAGTACACAGGCATAAATGTTTAGCAATAAATGAGTAGGTGTACATAAACAAGAAAATGTGTCTTCATGTATCGCGAATCTTTTCGAAATTTCCGGAAAATCCGCAATATATTTTCTCATATAATATTGTGAAAAAAATTCCGCGAAGTCTTGAATCCTCGAATGTCCAACCGCGAAATAGCGAGGGTTCACTGTTATTTATCAAAGCTAATTGTGTTTTTTTAATAGAATGGAACTAAAAGACTCCAGCTTCTAAACGGGGTCAGTCTTTGGATGTACTGGTCTGGGCAGTTTCTGTTCGACATAACCTTCTACGGCATCATGGTGATACCCCACTTGGTGGCCCTGTTCTTCAGCTCGGGCCAAGACTTCTGGATTCTGAGCGTGGGGGTCATCACCGTCTACGGCCTCACCCTGTTCCCTTATCTGTATGCCCTGCAGTTTGTCTTCAGCCAGCCGGTCACCGGTGTGGGATTCGTCCTGATGGCGAACATGTTTGTTGGTATGTGTTGCTCTGACTGCACAATCGCATGACTGACTTGGGACATGACATGAAACACATCTACAACACAGTATGCAACATGCTAAATACAACTTTAAGGAGGACTAAATAGGCACGGGTAAAACTTGGAAGAAAAATGTACAAAAAAATGAATGAGCAACGAACATAAAGTTCCTCCCCGGCAAAGAACAATGAACTATATTCCAGTTGAGAACAGGACACATATCACTCAAACTCACTCCTAAATTTGGTTCATGTAAGACCAGCCAAATTTAATGGCTTGATCGTGTAGAAAAAAATGGAACAGGGGTTAAATTCTATATTAATAGCAGCGGCGGCACGTTTGGCTGGCGTCCCGAAGGTCTGTATATTCGAATCCTGGTGACACGGTTGTTGGGAGGGAATAGAACACGTACGCCTTATGCACGCAAGAGGGCGCGGTGGCCGAGGGGCAGCACGTTCCGAGGGTCCTAGGTTCGAACCATGGTGAAGGCTAGGATTTATTCCCGGGTCTAGGGGTTGCCCGTGGGTCTACTTAGCTCTGATGGGAACCTGACTTTTCTTGGGGTAAAATAAAGGCGGCTGGTCATTTTGTTGGCCACACGATCCCCTAGACTGCCGTGGCCACAGAAACTGGTGAACCTATGGATCAATTTGGTTCGACGGGTTACTTTAATTAACCTACTTACTTTGCACGCAAGAACCTTAAGTAATCCATGCCTAGTTACTCTTTAGACTACTTAAAGTAAAAAACTATTTCTAGTAATCTCTTATAGTTTACTATGTTGCTAAGTATGGCGCATGTCTAATTTTTAGAGTTATAATTTAATTTTAATTTTTTATTTCAGGTCTATTTTCAATGTAGACTAGTCTTTTCTATAACATGATCTTGCAATAATTTAATCTCAAATAAATCTATATATATATATATGTATTTTCCCATCAGGTGTGTTGGGTTCATGTGTGATGAAGTTTCATCTGTTCCTCAACAAGGAGCTTGTCAACTTCAACTACTACAACTTTGTGGACTTGGCATTCAAGATGGCCACGCCGATATACGAGCTGACATTTGTCTTACAAATAGCCGGTCAGTGTCACCTGGATTTTGGAGTTAGTTATACTCATTCAATCTGCAATAGCGTTTTTTTGTTTAGTATGGCTTTTGATATGCAATAAGTTCTCTCAACATCAGACTCGTACACAGTCCCGCCTCAACTGGCTCCTTCTTCACTTCTGTACCTATTGGCCCCTCAAAGCTGACATGGTGTGTGTGTGTGTAAACCACTGATACGCTTCCATTAAGAGTACACCGGTGGGGTTCATGAGAGGAGGAACAGCTCCTGTTAGCGCGTCGGAGATTTCATTTCATTGCGCAGGCGACCGCCACCCTATACTCGGTGGTGCGAGATGGGGTGGGGGGTGGGAGGAGTAGTGCGTAACTAATCCCGTCTCGCCGAATCAATGCCTAGTTGTCAAGTATTCTGGTTAAAATAATTTATAATTAGCGCCGAATTTTCAAACAACGTACCCACAGTGTAAGCTTTGTTCCACCTCTGCTTGTGTACAATATCACACACACAACCTTTGATTAGCAATGTGGGGCTTGATAGCAAGACCACGTCATCCCTAATTCTCTCTCTCTCTCTCTCTCTCTCTCTCTGTTCTATTTGACGTGCGCAGTGTACATCACGAGGCAGGGCGGAGGGCTGTCTCACCAACTGGACATGGCATCCGAGCAGGATTACTTCCGCATGTACAAGTACTTCTGGGATTACCTCAGGACCAGTGCCATCCAGATGGTCGTTTCATGGACTGTGGTCATCTTCTTTGAGCTTGGCATCCACAGAATTATTGGGTATCTACAACTCTTTATAAAGCTCTTTTATGCAACTCTTTTATACAGTTCTTTTATACAACTCTTTTATACAGCTCATTTATACAACTATTTTATTACTTACTTACTTAACATGTTCTATGCATAATATATCATCTAGCTGCAAGCCTTATATATACCTTACTGTGTTATAGTGTATGTGTTATATATAAAAAAAAACAAGTTTATGTTCTATGCATACCTCATCTGGCTACAAACTACTAATAGTTATAAATAACCGTATAACTTACTGCTTAATACTGTTTGTGTCTTGTATATTAAAACGTGCCTATTCTCCATGCCTACCTCTCCTAGCTACAAGCTGCTACTCATTCATCAGCTGCTTTTCAAGTCACGGCCCGATGATTCAGAAGAGGAAGAAGAAGTAGAAGAACATATCAAAGATGAAATATTGAAAGTAGACTCAGTCACCGATTCCTCAAGTTTGTGTCCCTTTGTGTTCCTGATAATTTAAACTTTCATTTGTTTCGTTTCACCGATACATGGTTGGAACTTCGGTAATTATGAAATTCTGCAGTGCAGTATACTTAGTCCGGATCTATTTATTGTCGTTGCACTTCCTTCCCATCTCGTATTTCGACAGCCCTGGTAAAAGCATCTAAAACATGGGTTCTCAACCTGGGCGTTATCGCTATAGGGGGCCGCTGATGTTCCCGGGGGCAATTGGTGGGCGGTGAAGGGCAAGTGGGCGATACAAACGTAGCTGAGATAATTTGAACTTCTCAGCTATGCGAATCGATTAGTTTTTGGATGAAATGTGATGTAAACGATGGTGCTGCTAAATATCCGATATCCCCAACAATAGTCATACATATTATTACACTAATAAGAAATAGGAATCTCAATGACTTTTCGAAGAAGTAGGGGTCAGCATAAGACAATGTGGTGAGCGTCCTCCTGGTCCTGTGGCTAGTTCACCGTACTATCAGCAGCCGCGATCCCTGTCTTCTAATATTAACGATCTTTTAACCTCAGTCTAACTGAGATACTTTATATTTATTATATATTATATTAATGCTATACAATTATCGATGGATGGAATAGATATTTACTAATCATACAAACTGGGTAGTTAATGTACTGTTTGAGTCATATAATATTTGCTTAATTTTTTTAATTTTTTTACAAATTGATCATTTCAAATGTATAAATTATAAGCCATAAAAGAAAAAAAAAACAGAAAAATTAACTCAAATAAAACGGGTTAATTATCTCTCCTTAATGAAAAAAGGTTTCAACATTTGATTAAATAGTGATGCAAAAACAAGTTATGTTTTGTAATCTAACAAATATTACTGACTAATTATTATTTTTTTCATATAAATTCAACATTATGGTATTCATAACAAGATTTAATTATTAGATAATGTTTTAAAATTGTATATGTAGCTAAATTGTGGACGTTTTCCTCGGTCCTAACGGGGTCTCCACAATAATATGAAGAAGAAATAGGATTAAAATAGTTTACGTTAAACAGTTGTAAATACATATTTCCTGCATTAATTGTTTGTCCATTTAAGGAGTTTATATTTTAAACATTAATAATTACAGAAATTAAATAATATAGTGCTATTAAATAAGTTTCTTATATTTCTAAATTAATAATAGCCTACAAATAAATGTGTTTTAGAAATAATTATATTTATGTTTAATTTAAGAAATGAGCATACAAACTCTTTTAAATGTAATTAGTTTATATCAATTAATGAGTGTTCAAGTGTTGAGACCTCTTTTTATGTTTAAAACAGCTTTCATGTGCGATAAAATCTGATCACAGGGGTAAGTTGAACAAAACGCTGAAAGTAAAGGGGCGAATGCCTAGCAGTTGAGAATAGCAGATGACTTTCCTAAGCAGCTTCCTTCCAGATTTTTTCCGCTAATGGGCACATTTGGATGC
Organism: Anisus vortex; assembly: GCA_949126835.1. Classification (NCBI taxonomy): domain Eukaryota; kingdom Metazoa; phylum Mollusca; class Gastropoda; family Planorbidae; genus Anisus; species Anisus vortex. The sequence goes on from OX421501.1 coordinate 4,619,650, forward strand.
CCATTTTTAAAAGGTTTAAAATTCAACTTGCTCCACTTAAAAAATGATCTACATCTAAGAAGGGTGTATAATATCTAACCAGTTAGGCTTGGTGTGGTATGAAAAAAATGAGTCCATCAATTTGAAAGTCCTGCCTTTGATTAGAAAATCAACTTTCTATCTTAATATTATTATATACTTTAACTTAGGTATCTACATGTAGTTAAATGTTTTGAAATTGATTTCACAGCAAGACATGTCCAGTTTCAATGAAAATCCATTCCACTGGTCCTTGTAAATGCAAGATCAACTGAAATGTGTCAGAAACAACGGCTCCTCAATCCGAACGGGAAAATGTTTTATTAATAAAAAAAAACAACCTTTGGAGGTCTCTCGCCTGCCTTTGAAAATCGCTCTGCGAGCCAAGTTTGGCACTCGTTCCTTTGGTTGCCGATCCCTGATTTACAGTACATTGTGAGATTACCTTAAGACATCACAGTTTCCTTTATAACTGGATGAGTCCACGCTACCAGAAAATCAAGCTTTACTTTTAGCCTACGTTTATTTGATTTAAAAAAAATAGAATTGCCCATTTCGAAAAATAAATAAATAAAAAAAATATATTTGGCAAATTGTACTAGAAGACTTTTAGTGTTAAAGAAATTCCTCCATCGGCGATAGTATGGCGTATCGTGAATTGATGTTGTAGTTTTAAAAAAGTAGTCTGTTCCAATTTAATAGGCTGTCTATTGTGTGACAACATTTAGTTACTAAAAATCTTGGTGATTGTCATTATCACTCATTACAATATTACAGCAGTTCACAAAAAAGTAATGCATTCAATGATATGTTTAGACAGCTTTGCATTGATATCTTAAATTAATTAAGTATTATTGTTATTAATCATATCGTTATAACTATTATTGTCTCGATATAATTTCTTATTGTTTGTCAATTTTATAATTTTCTAGTTATGTCCCTTTATTGGCTGTAATGCCTTTATTGTTTATTGTTTGTACTATGTTGCAAAATAAATATTGTTCATTAACGAGGACTACAAGCGATGACTACTGCCCACAGAGGTGCGTTGGTTAGCAGAAGATGATTATTTAAATATAATGTATGAGATTTGGATTTGGAAAATTATTTGCTAGAAAATCAGTTTCTCTAGTTCTGTGAATTTTAGCAACAATTTTTTATTGCATTCTTATCAACCTCTTTTGTGGAAAGTGGATTTTATGCTAATACCATTTGGTTGTCAAAAAATAAAAACAAGACAAGCTGCAAATAGTGAAGCGTGGAGACCTAAGTATTTTGCAACCGAAATGGTAACAATTATAGACAAACTACTAGTAACACACCAGGCAAACGATTCACATTAATATTGATTTTTTTTAAGCCTCTTGTTTTACTAATATTTTTTAATCTTTTTATTGACCAGTCTTAAATCTTATGTATGCATACGTTTGGATGCAACTTCACTTCCGATCCTATTCGCTAAATTTGATTAAAAAATGGCTGCCTTCTGCTATAAACTCTGGCATGCTCACTTTTAATATTGAAGACATAATCTTTACAATAATAATTATAACCTTTGTTTATTTGTAGTCGGCCTGAACTTGCTGTTGAAAGTGCAATGAATTTCTCAACATCCGTGAATGTTAAGTCAGCAACAAGGCGTAAATCTCTGTTTGCAATCGTAATGGTTGCCATTGTAAGCAAAACAAAATGAGACCGGAAGTTCCACAATGCACTTGAAACATGCCGAAAAGATAATTATACGATTGTTTACGGAAATAAAGCGGAAATGAATTTGCATCCGAATTGCATATTTAAGACTCGTCAATTCTTACAATATTTTTCATTTTCAGTTTTGTTTTTAAGATAATAAATAAGCACACAAATCTACTCGGTCTAAAAAAATTGCGCAAACTATATTGACCCTTTAACTTCCAGAAGGGTGAGGGGAATGGACGCTAAAATAGTTGTAGGGCGGTGAGCGGAAAATAAATTGTAAAAGGGGGCAGTGAGCCGAAAAAGGTTGAGAACCTATGATCCAATGCAAGGTTAGACTATCGTAGACTATATAAATACATTACAATTGGAATATTTATTTATAATCTATAAATAAATTAAAAAAATTCTTACTGTAATAGCTTGCCGCAAACAAAGTGGACCTAAGATATAGGCGGTCCGTCAATAGCTTTACATTAGTCAATGTGGCCTTGCGCACGAAAAGTTTGCCAACCCCTGATCTAAGAAATCCTATCCACAGTTTGTACTCTGTTTTTTTTTTATTGAATCCCCAAGGTAACTTATATCAGACTCCAGTATAGTAATGGCATCGCGTCTTGGGGAGAAGTCTGAATCTGTTTCCACATGAACATCAAATTGTCGGCCTACCCCGTCGGCCTTTTTACATGTATATAAAATAGCATTTAATTTATCTACAGTAAAGTATTTTTCGTTTTCAAGCAGTTCAACTGTTTAAGAGAAATGCCATAAAATAAACTGCAGTTAATACTCAAATTATATAACTTTATATTTAATAACCTCTATTTTGAAGCAACTAGTAAAAGTAGCCGTCGGACAAAATTGAAGCAGCGTCAACAGTTTCAATGACCACGGCATACTAGAAATGTGTGGTCAACACAATCCCCAGCCGCCTTTACTATACCCCAACCAATGTCAGGTACCCATCAGAGTCCTGGGAAAAAATCATTTGTCGTCACCAGGATTCGAACCCAGGACCGTCGGTACGCCAGTCGAACGCGCCGCCGCTCAGCCACCGCGGCCCATATTATTATTTTTAATACAAATCTATACATTTCTCTGCAACTCTTCCTGTGCAGATTCAATACTGCTGAAACACGTGACCAAGTGCTTCTTCTCCTGCTACACCGAGACCGTCAGGGTAAGCGACATCTGCCTCCACATCACCGCCAACGAGTGTCTCTGCCTGGCCGGCCCCAACGGCGCCGGGAAGTCCGTCACGCTGCAGATGCTTTCCGGGGCCCTGATTCTGACAGCCGGCGACATTTCGGTGAACAAGTTCAGCGTCAAATCACAATTGAACACGGTGAGTTCCGTCAGGGCAACACGCTCATCAAATAGATAACACAGTGTTCAAAAGAACACACAAAAACTTAAGCTGGAATCGCATGATTTTAGATCTACTTTTTTTTTTCGTACTGTCTTAAGTTATACTTTTCAATGTTATAGTATATTCTTGTAAAGAATATATTTGAAAATATTTTCTAGAATGCCCTTAAGACGAATAAAAAATAAATAAGAGTTAATTAAACAAGGTTAATATGGGAAGGTGGCCGAGCGGTAGCGTGTTCTACTAGCATACCGAAGGTCCTGGGTTCGAATCCTGGTGCAGGCTAGGATTTTTTTCCAGGGTCTGGTTGGTGACCCCTAAGTCTACCCTGTTCTAATGGGTACCTGACCTTAGGTTAGTAAAAGAAAAGGCAGCTGTGCGTAGTGTGGCCACACAATCACCTAGTATGCCCTGGGCCACAGAAACTGATGAACGCTGCTTCCGTTATGGCTAAGTAGCGTATCTTTACTCTTCAGTCGCAATGGCTAATATATATGACTATAGCAGTTCCAATGGATGGTTTCTTAACCATAATAAAAGTTGTATGTTCACGGTTTCACTACGCAGGTTCGTCATTCGATGATTCATTGCCCACAAGACATTGCCCTGGCGAAGCGGTTGACGGGCAAAGAGACCCTGGTCTACTACGCCAGGCTGAAGGGCATCCCGGGCACTTCGGTGGAGTCAGTCGTTCAGGCCATCATACACTTTGTCAGCCTGACCTACTATGAAAATCAGCAGATTAAAATTTACAGGTGAGACAAGGTTTGACATACAAATTAGTTATCTGGTCGTACTTGTTTGGAGTATGGATTATGATAAGCATCCAAGATAGATAGTCGTGAACTTTTCGTTTGGCAGATAAACTGTTTCTAACAAGGTAGACTCTTCAATCCCTTGACCATTGTGGTCGTTGGGTGGGGGGGGGGGGAGCGAATGGACACCTCAGCAGTCAACCTTCTCTACTTTTGCCTGTCTTGAGCGGTTGTCAATAGTTGAGTCAACTGCAGCCCCTGTCCAAGTGCTAGACTTTAAGTACTGAGAAATAATAGTAGTATTATTGTTAGTTTAATGTTATAATTAAGAAGTCGGAAGCTTAACAGCAACAATTTATAGCCTATGCATGTTCCAGTGCCAGGCGACCGTAAACACTAAAAAAAATAAGTAACTAAATGCTGAAAGAAACGTTCATACTACAGTTGTTTATTGTAATAATGTATGTAATTTTTTCTTTCTCTTTTAACAAAACACATTGTAATCATTCGTTTCTACGTAATTTTGACGGGCATAACTACTAGTAGTTCATAATCTTTGAACAGTTTTTAGAATGTATTTAATTCTGTCTTAAAATAGGCCTACTTCTCTTTGAATTACCTAATTTTTGTCTTAAATTACTCTTATTTATATGGTAAACAGGATTTATATAGTAAACAGGATTTATATGGTAAAAAGGATTTATATGATAAACAGGATTTATATGGTAAACAGGATTTATATGGTAAACAGGATTTATATGGTAAACAGGATTTATATGTTAAAACACAATTTTTATGTTTAACACAAACTCTATAGATCCCGCAATCGTAAGCTTATTTCTCCTAACAGCGAAAGCTGCAAAAGAAAACTTTTCCTTGGCGTCTGTCTCATTAACTTCCCGAAATTTCTGCTCCTTGACGACCCGACATCTGGCCTGGATATAGTCGCGCGCCAAAAAATCTTCGCCCTCTTTGAACTGATCAACGCACACGGCGGCACTATTCTCATGGCGTCAGACAGGTAAAGTCTTTAGCTAGTGTTTGCATTTAAAACAAAAGGGTCATTATGAGGAGAATGGTTTGCGTTTCACAGTTGACAAGTCTTAATGAGGCATGGTTTAATAAGTCAGTGTATATAGTGTTGTTGAACTTCTGGTTTACTTCCGGGAAAAAAATGTACATGATGTTTTCGCTTTTGCTGGTGTTTGACACTTTATTGTATCCTCGACAACCAGTTTTAGTCTTTAAGAAATATACAAAGGCCACAATATTATTTATGAGGAATCCATGTTTAACATTAAAAATTAGTATGCGATAATTAATACTCGACGTGTTAAATTTAGCTTGTTCAAAATATAGTGGTCAAGAGTAGCGGTTCTTAGCTATCAAAACACATTATCTATAGATAATGACAACGAACAACGACACACAACGAACATTATATTGCATCAAGCAATAAGTTTGGGAATAAAAATAGGCCATCTTTGACGTCTGGCGTTAACAAATCTATCGTTTCTTTCGGCAACATCGTTTGGAAATTAAATCAGTAACGCAGCACACAGACATGTTTTTTTAGTAAATGAACGAATAAGACAGGAAATGTTGGTACACTGCGAACTTTTAAGTTCACCATGCATGCATAATGATTAGCCCTTTTCAATAAGAGTCAATGTCTTTGACAATTTTTTAGCCTGGATGAATTCGATGAGATCAGCACGCGCGTGGCTGTCCTGAAGAAAGGTCGTATCGTCAAACTTGGGGAGCCCCAACAAATCCTGGGCGAGCACGGTCAGGGTAGTGTGGTCACCCTGCACGTACTACTGGACAGCGATGCGGATGACAGGCGCTCTCCACTGGACGATGCTGAGAGTTTTATTCTGAATACACTACCGACGGCACAGGTAGACCTTTATATGATTGTGTGCAATTCATATTCAATATTATAAATTTGATATCCTACAGGGATAGGATCATTTATTGATATTTCTTTGCCCTATAGCGGTTTATGCAATCAATAACTTATTTTTATCAACAAAAAATATCTTGTTCTTTAATATACTGTGCAATGTTTGTATCATACCGTGGGATACCTTCAGCAGAGCGAGCTGCAGAGTGGTTTGCCATCTTGCAGTCATGCCATAAGAAAACTTTAATATTGAATTTAGTATGTGCCTTTTAAAATAGTATTTATTTTTTGGTGTTGCTATATAGTCTGTTTTTCTTTTATTTATTTCGGGGTATTTTACCAGTTGAATCCTTCAAACGTCTTCTAATAGTAGTTCTCTGATTCGATTAACGGTTTTAATTAATGAAATTGGTCGACACTTAAAGTTAGAAGTGATCATTTATTTTGTTAAGGTCGGGGCGTTGTCTACAGTTTGATGCATGTCTTAGATTAATTCTTTTTTGTAAATATGAAACTGAATTTTAGCTTTTATGTTTTTTTAATTTTTGAGAATTCTAGTTTAATGTTTTCCTGCAACATGTGGCGCGTTCGGTTGGCGTACCGACGTCCTTAGGTTTGAATCCTGGTGTAGACTAGTTTTTTTAATGGGATTCAAGGATGTCCCTGGGTCTACCCAGCTCTGAATGGGTACCTGACATTAGTTGGGGTAACGTCAAGGCGGCTGGGGATTGTGCTGGCCACACAATTTCCTATAATCAGTATGGTCCGACGTGTACTTCACTTTAACATTTACTTTTTGCAAAGTTCTTAAGTTTTTCTAGAACACTCTGAGCCACAGGTTTTGTTATACAAAACGATTACTTTACCTACAGAGTGGTTCTGGGCTTGCATCCTGGCAAAAGCTGGGATTAGTTCGCGGGTCTGGAGGGTGTCCCTGTATGCTCATCTCTGACGGGTACGCTATAGAAGTTCAATCCTGTAAACTTGTTTGAATCTTTGACCATTTCCAGGTAATTACCAAGCAAGAAGAGCTTCTGGAAATCCACGTGCCTGCATTGTGCCCACACTCGGATCTTTACGACACGTTGGCCAAAGCCAAGCTGCTCCACCCGTTCGGGCACTTCGAGGTGCAGAGGCTGTCGTTGGCCCACGTCATCAACAGCAACAACCCGTCACAACCCGTTCTGACTCGTACTTCCACGGCCGTGTTTTGAAGAGATTGTTTGCGGCTAACCCACAGAGCAGCGCTGGATATCACATTGTATTCCAAATGAAAACGGCATTTTGTCTGGTGACAAATAAGCTCAGTCTCACAATGTTCTTTATGAGACTATAGCGATCATGGTTTCCATTATGTAACTTTTTTTGTACAAATTAAATGTGACATTTGTTTTATCCCTGAAAATACACATTTTTATCGCGTGTGACAAGACCGTGCGTTCTGTTGAAGATTAAAGCAAACGTGGAAAGCATTATAGAATCTAGGCCATTTATTTATTGCCGTATGCGATTATGACTAATCTGGACACAGTAATACTAAAACAAAATATAAGCAAGGCTATATAACTTTAGCAAGCATCGTGTATGTAGCATCAGATATTACTTGTGTAATGAAACTATATAGTTGTATTTAATGCTTTACAAAAAGAGTCTTACTTTTAAATGCAGTACAAATGCGTTCACAACATATGCTGATAGTTTAATTGAATGTTTAAACTATTGAAATTTGACACCAAATTTATAACGAAATGGAAACATTCAGTTATGTACATATCTCATGGATATATCAAAGACCATCAAAAACATAATACTAGGTTCATAAATTGGAATTTCCACGGTGTACGCTGTACTTGCATTTTGTGTACCTTCATTACATGTACACAAACATTATATAAACAAATAAAGGTAGTTCAAATTGTGTCATAAATAAATCTAGCCATTATTCTCGTAACTATAGTAACTGCTTAGATGTGAATAAACATACACAATTGATTTCAACTAGATCTATAGAGATCAAAACACTATAAATATGCAATAAATATGTCGAGTTTTTCGGAGTATTTTTCCAGTCGGCACTTTTTGGGACTCTTTTTGTATTAGCTAAACACATTAGCATGAAAGCATTGACAGATAAACAAGACGATTACAAAGTACAACTTACGAGACTATTATTAAGTATTAAGTATAACATAGGAGACTTAACAGAGACACATATTTGAAAAAAAGGACAAGTAGACAGTATACCGTAAGAGATTTAACAGGGACTAACATATTTGATTGATAAACAAGACAAGTACAAAGCATACCATAATATAATATATTTAACAGAGAAACAGATTTGATTGAGAAGGAAGACCAGTATAAAACATAACCCGAAAGACTTGCTAGAGACCAGCGTTTGAACTATCTTTATCATTTTTTAATTTACCTTGTATGCCATATTTTCTTTACATGCAGAAGTTTGCATCAAAGGTGTATTTTTCAATTCAGCCTTTAGTTATTTTGTTTTCGTATCAATGTATGGTATAAGAATACATATAATATAGAAAATAAATTATTTAATACATACTGCCGTAGGTAGTATCTAATGCTCATGTGTACATATAAATAAATTAATAATCATTAATCATTAAATTATTAATAATAAATATCAAATTACTATTTGTTTAAAAAGTTGTTTTATTTGCGTAATTTTTTTTTCATAATTTTTTTTTCTCATGGCTTTTGTGTTAATTTCTTTTTTTTCGAAACTGATTTTCAGTTCTAGAAATTTGATTTGATGCCAATTTTTTTATTCTAGTAATCTGATTTAGTACCGATTTTCTGTTCTAGTAATCTGATTTAATACCAAATTGTGTTCTAGAAATCTAATTTAATACCGATTTTTTTTTCATGCTTTCCTGTGTTTTTTTCGTGTTATTTTTGTTGTTGTTGTTATTATGTTGTATACTAGGGTAATGGAGTCGGAAAATAGAGCAATCGTTCGTTAGCGAAGGGTCCGAACGACCGACCAAGAAAACCTCGCGGATCTTGTTCATTGGAATCACTCACACACATATACACACACAAAACTAAACAGAAAAGTGCCACAACCAGTCAAATCGATAAATAAATGACGTATTTCTAGAGAAATCTAAGACTATAATGCTACTGTTCGTAATTCAAAACTTTACCCATTCGTTTTAGCATAGACTATAATATACGTGAACCGCTTGCTTTAGTATTTCTGCTATATGATGACTCGAAAGACTGCTTTTTTCGGAATTTCCGATTCGTTGTTTCCTTTGCACTTCCCTTTTATTGAATCGCTTCGATTTTCTCAATGAAAAATTAAAATTAAAATCGAAAGTTCTATACAGCGGAAACATTTAAGAAACAACGAGGTGCGTAGAAGTCATTTCAGACAGCCTTATTGGTTGCGCACGCAAAAAAAAAAGTACAGATAAGCTCTTAAAAATAGAGCGAGCGGTCCATCTTATTATAGTCTATGGTTTTAGCAAAGACTATAATAAGGTGCACCGCTTGATCTATTTTTAGAGCTTGTGTTTTCTTTATTTCTTTCCGTGCGCAGCCAATAACGCTGTACTAATCTTAATTTTCCCATTTAGAAAGTTTTAGCGATTAAATAAAACGGAAGTGTACATTACAAACGTGTATCGGGAATTCCAAACAGAAGTAATTCTACTCATGAAATAGAAGAATAATTAAAGCAAGTGGTCCATCTTATTAAAGTGTTTGGAAAAATTTAAGTAAGATGTAACAGTGTGGCGAAATATTTCAAACAAAACTCGGTTATTTTCATTGACTGGAGACAAAAACTGAATAAACTTATCAAGAATTTTAAATTACATACAGAAAATGCATATTTTAGTATAGGTCTACCTAATGTTAAATAGCATTGTAGTTTTATGGTCTTATTACAAATTTGTAAACGTTTCTTTTTAGTTAAGCCTAAGTATAGCCTGTGCTTTTATCTGAGAAAAAGAGAGAAAGAGAGACATAGAGAAAAAGAGACAGAGAAAAAGAGACATAGAGAGAGAGAGACATAGAGAGAGAGACATAGAGAGAGAGAGAGACAGAGAGAGGGGGAGAGAGAGAGGGGGAGAGAGAGAAATAGAGATAAAATGAGAGACATAAAGAGAGAGAGAGAGAGAACGAGAGACAGAGAGACACAGAAAGAGAGAGAAAGAGAGATACATAGAGAAAAAGGGAGAGAAAGAGAGAAAGACAGACATAGAGGGAGAGATAGGGAGAGAAAGAGAAACATAGAGACAGAGTGAGGAAGAGAGATAAAGAGAGATGGAGACAAGGAGTGGGGGGAGAGAGACATAGAGAAAGAAAGACATTGCGAGAGGGAGTGAGAGAATGAGAGAGAGGGGATAAGTAGAGAGAGAGAGAGTTAAGGAGAGGAAGGGAGGGTCAGAAAGAGTTTACTTTTTTTGTGGTTTATGCTTCTAAATCTTTTTTTTTTTAAATTGTAGTATGTTTATTAAAAATATTGTTTTTTTAGTTGAAGAGTCAATGAAGAGGCGAGTAGATCTATGTGGTACATTCTCCGAGCTTTATATATTATAGATCAGTCAAAGTGTCTTATACCTACTGGCGTAAGAAGACCTGTAGACGGTTCAGGATGTAGGCTATCTAATATCTAATAGCATGGCGATACGTCATTTACCTTCCTATTGCAGACGCTCCTTCTCTAAAGAAGATTATTGTTTCTTACGCACGTTCATGGTCTGAATACCGACTTCATACTTATTAGTGTTTTAAATGATGTTAAGTTACTGGTTTTCCCGATTTGTGAAGGTAACCTATTCTTTTTCCGGATGCCACTTGGGTAGGCTATAAATAGTACTTATCTGTGTATGTTATCTTCTAATCTTATAAGCTTATATTATTATCATGTATTACAGACGCTCCTTCTATAAAGAAGATTACTGCGTCCTACGCTCATCCGTGGTCCGAGTATAGGTGAACGTAGGAGCGTAGAAGTCAATTAAGACAGCGTTATTGGATGCGCACGGAAAAAGAACATATAAGCCCTAAAAATAGAGCAAGCGGTCCAACTTATGATAGTCAATGATTTAAAGAACGACGCATCGATTTGCCAAATCAGTTTAATAGTAATAAATGTTGAAACAGTAATAATATTAATAACTCCACAAAACAGATACAACTCAGCTTTCTCTCTTAAACGAATAACAAACCAACTTCAGCACAATAACATATTACGCACTTCCTTAACCACAAAACTCGTCACACTTCAAAACATAGCGATTAGGGAATAAATACATGACAAGATAGATATAAAGTTATATAGACATAAAGATAGATATATCTTTTCTACTTATCGTATCTAATTATAAAGATAATGAGAATTTTGTTAAAAAGAAAATAAAATGTCATAATTTATAAACTATATTTAAAATGTCTTCTTCTACAAGCGCCAATGCACTCAATGTTACAACAGAACAAGGTAAAATATAATTATTTAAATTGATCATTTATTTATAGAATAATATTATATAAAGCATGTTAGCATTTCTTTAAGCTGCATTTTGCTAATTTAACGTTTGACTTTATTTTTGTATGTGGTAGATCTATATTTATTAGAGTTACTTTATCATGTTAGTTTTATTTATCATTCTTGAATAGAAAAAGAGACATTCGGTCACACACGAAAAAAAAAATATGAGCAAAAAATATTTCAAAAGATTTATGAAAAACATAACAGTCAGAAGATAAGTGAATTGGCGGTTCTTTTTTTTTCTTTTCCATAGATGACTCCAATGAGCATTTTCAAAGAATGAGCGACCACGAGAACCTGGGCGGCTTCCCGCTGTTCTTCCACCAACTCAAAGCCATCTTCTACAAGAAGTCCATCCTGTTCACAAGGAACAAACTGTCTTTAATTGGCATCATCTTTCTGCCCGTCATTCTCACTTCCTTGGGGATCAAGTTTGACCTGCGCACTAGACAATCGCCGCGCCTGAACTTTACGCTAGACCGCTTCCCCGCGGATCTGGTGTTCCTGGTGTTTTACGAAGAGAACGGGAGCAGGGACTTGCTTGATGCGTACCGGGAAATGGTTCGCGGGAAGTTCGGAACAGTCGTGGAGCATAAAATCGATCCGGTAATTAGCTGTAACATTGTTACATTACATACACATTTATTTTAAGGTGGATTATTTCATTTCGTTTAGTTACTGCTTTTAGATTTTTAGTAACACCAAGATCTCGAAAGTAAACTAATCCTTATTCTTAATACGCGCATAAAATATTGTTTTTAGCCATAATGTTTTGGCTTTTAACGATTCCCATTCATTTTTGTTCATCTTCCGATTACTTTTGATACACAAGGCAGGTTAAGAAAGCAAAACTAAAAATTATAATGTAATGTAGCTGAAAACATTAGCTTGTATATTATTCTGTACTAACCGCATTTCGCTTGTCAATTAGACCGATAGGTAATCACCTCCTGAGCGCAAGGCAAAGGAAACTTTTTTTAAAGTAGCGAATTAGAGATTTTAGCTTTAAAAAAAGCTAAATATGTTTGCTTGCAAACTCATCATTTTTTTCTGTTGGCTTCATCTGTACATTTACTGTATGCGATTGCAAAGCTTAAAGTTCCAGATACCAAAACTTGCAGTATTATTTAAGTCATGAAATTTAGATGTTGGCTTTAAAGTAGCTAGGGACACAGTGGCAGAGCAGTAGCGCGTTCGACTGGCGATCCGAAGGGCCTGGGTTCGAATCCTGGTGCAGGCTAGGATTTTTTTTCCGGGACTTGAGGGTGCCCCTGCGTCTACCCAGCTCTGATGGGTACCTGACACTAGTTGGGGTAAAGGAAAGGCTTCTGGGCATTGTGCTGACCACACATCCCCTCGTATGCCGTGGACACAGAAATTGGTGAAATTTTATTTAATTCCCAAAAGACATTGCCGAAAGAAAACGATGGAATTGTGAACATCAGATGTGAAGAGTCAAATATTTTTTTTTTATTGCCAGTTTGGTCCGAAGAGTAATTTACTTACTTTACTTTCAAAGTAGCTAAATATTTTGGCTTTTTAGTTTTAACTGTTCATTTACTCTATATACTATACAATTGTTTTAGCTTTCAGCTCCATAAAAAATTGCATGCAGTATTGCAATATATATATATATCGATATATATATATAGTCCAATGAGTGATTAGGTCGTGAACAAATTATAAACTTTATTTATGAATGTCTTTATTTTTTCCCCTTCTGTATATATATATATATATTTATTATATATCTTAAAAATGTGTTTTATACAGTTTGCATTGTATATCGTTACTACAGCCAAAAAGCACATCGCCAAATGGACTGCTGAAAATCAGGAGGGCTATTAGTGAGACCATGCACAAAGAGAAGTACATGTTTGGCATCTTCCAGACGTCATCTGCGATATACGTCTTCTTTCACGACAGTGTTGAACATTCTGAGAGATTAGCGGTAAGTTGGCTGGTTGTTGTTTTTGTTTTTTACTAAGGATACAACCATTCACGAACAGTGAAATGTTTTTAAATATGTTTCTTTCGTTAGAAAAAATCATGCATACACAAAACAAAAATTGCCGATTCTTTCTACTTTTCTGCCATGATAGAATAGGTTTAGAATCAGGGAAATGACCGTTAGTTTATTTTTATCATTATACATCGTTTTAGAACCAGGGAAATGACCGTTAGCTTATTTGTATCATTATACATCGTTTTAGAATCAGGAAAATGGCCGATAGTTGTCTTATTCTTTTTTGTTTCTCTAAGTTGAACTATAGTAGCCAAATGAAAATCTATACTTAAGGCCATTGGCTAATTCAATGGCAATGAATTCGTTTTGAAACTAAATATAAGCTTACACAATTTTGAAGCTTATAATTATCTTTTTTAAATCTTAAAAAAACTTAACTTTTCTACACGCGTCAATTTCTAAAGATGTTTATATAGGTGCAAATCAGTACTGAAACTATTAGAACTCAAAACTGTATCAGAAAAGGAAAATAAATTCACGTTGTTTTTTTTAAATATACGTAATAGACAAGTCCCTAAACAGTATGCATGGTGAACCTAAAAGTTTATAGTGTAACAACATTTCCGGTCCTATTCGTTCATTTACATACAAAACATGTTTGTGTGCTGCGTTACTGGTTGTACGGCAAGCTACAAAAGATGTTGAGGATTATATTTTAATATCATTTCCAAAAGATGTTGCCGGCAGAAAACGATAGATTGTGTACATCAGATGTGAAGAATCAACTATTTTTTCATTCCCAAACGTATTGTTTGATGCTAAAGAATGTTCAATGTGTGTCTATATGTCATATTTTTTTCATAGCCAACAAATGCTACTCTTGACTACTTTATTTTATCAACAAAGCTAAATTTCGACTTAACGCGGCTAACACGCTACTTTGAATTATTTGCATACTAACTTTTGATGTTAAAAAATGATTCCTCATAACTCATAACAAGTCATAACTAATATTGTAGCCTTAGTATATATTTCTAATAGACCAGAACTGGACTACGAGGTTAAAACAACAAAAGGCAAATAAATCATTTAATGAATATTGACGGAAATGAACCGGAAGTTTGTGAACTCAATCAACCCTGACCAATTTAAACATTAGAGCTCATGAAGACGTGTCCATGGTTACCGATATTACCGATATTAGCCTATGATCAGTGGCAAACAAATAGCCTCGTTTGCCCCTAATCGTGACTCTAAACGCACGCTTATCTCAAACTGAGGCTCATGCAGCATGTAGTCTTCTAAACCCCCGCCTACAATAGTCTAAAGTCTATTGGGAAAACAAAGGAAATTTACTACCTTTAAATCAGTGTATTTTATTTCATTAATTAGGTGTTCAATTTATCTGAACATATCTCCTTATCTTATACATTACAGACGCCCCTTCTTTAATTAATAAAGAAGATCATTGCGTCCTACTCACTTCCGTGGGTTGAGTCTAGTCCTGCATTTGTATTAGTGTTTTAAATGATGTTAAGTTACTGGTTTTCTAGAGTTTGTTCAAGCAACCCATTCCATGCCCGGGTGCCAATCGGGAAGAAAGATTACTTATATGCATTTGTTCTCGCTTAAGAGATAAGGAAAGTGTTTTTGTCTTTTAGTTTATCTGAGTAGAATTATCAGTAATTTCCTCGAGCGCACCATCAATTCAGTAATAATCTTGGGAGACTTGATCATAGGACATGTGAAGCAACGTTTACCTGTTTCTGCGGCCCCGGCATACTAGGGGATTGTTTGGCCAGCAGTGTCCATCCGCCTTTATTTTACCCCAACTAAAGTCAGGTACCTATCAGAAATGGGTAGACCAAGTGACACCCCTTAGATCCGGGAACAAATCTTAGCCTTCACCGAAATTCGATCCTTGGACCTACCTTACGCAAGTCGAACGCAGCGCCGCACCCTGCCCCCTTTTTATAATTAAAATAACATTATGTCTTTTTATATGTTTATTAGATACAGCTTGCTCTTGACGCCTGGGTTCACAGAGCACTCGGGAAAAGCTTCTCCGTGCAAACAGGAGTGCAGCATTTCCCATGCGCGGTCACGAAACGATTCTCTGCCATGCAGATAGGAACTCTCTTAGCCTTCGGTTTCTCCATGGCGCTAATGCCAGTTATCTTCATTTACCCACTCATCAGTGAAAGGGCGGTATGTATTCACAGTGTGTGTGTGTGTGTTATTTGTCTGTGTGTGTGTGTTGATGTCCTAAAGCGTCAATCCTCTACCCGATGCAGTGGAGATGTTTCTGGTGCGTGAGAAGAATGATCATGATCTCATTATGAGACTGGGCCCTCTTGTCTGAACAGCTCTCCGTAACTTACTGCAAGCCACAAAGAGAGCTGGAATTTGTAATTTTATTGATGATTTCTTAGTGGAAAGAGTTTTAAAAAAGTAATCTAACCCGTCGGACCGAATTGATCCATAGGTCCGGTGAAGTAGCGTTCACCAGTTACCGTGGCCACGGCATACTAGTTGATTGAATGGCCAGCACAATTCACAGCCGCCTTAACTTTACACCTACTAAGATCGGGTACCCATCGGAGCTTCTTAGATTCAGGGACACCCTCCAGACCCGGGAAAAAATCATAGCCTGCACCAGGATTCGAACCAGGGACCTTTGGAACGTCAGCCAAACGCGCTTCCGTACGGCAGTGCTTTGAAATAATTGAGCTACCTTACAGTAGATTGTAACGAGCCGTCTGACTGCACGTCAACCATATGTAGATACGCAAAGGACAACGTGAGCCAAAGGTATAGACTAATGTATGCGAATACATTAGGAAGACGTAAGGTTGGTTAGCCGATCAGAGCAGTTCTCAATCTGTTAAGGCTAGGGAAGCGCGAGTAGAAACAAGATTTGTTTTTGATTTCGTATCCAATATGTATAATATTTGGACCATGTATAGTATTATTGACTAAACTGATAACAATGAAAAAAACACTTTAAAAAAAATATTGATTGCCATGGCGGTGGCGGCCATTTAATTTTTCCAACTTGATTTTAAAAAATACTCGTTTTTTTATTTATCAATATAATTTATATAAATTTAGGATAATTGAACCATTTCTACCAATGTGCAAAATACTAGAGGGATTTTTGGATTCAACTACAATTTCTTAGTAAGGCATATAATTTGTACTTACCAAAAATTATTTTTTAAGTTACTGAAATATTAATAAAAAATTGTTTTTTTTCTAAATCACCTTGATCAATTTAAATGCGCTAATGTAATGAACATATGTGTAAAATTTCATGATAATTGTTCAATAAATAAAACAATCAAATAAAAAAGAATCTAAGGCGTGAAAAAAAGTTTTGAGCAAAAACGGAAAAACTGACAATTGTTGAAAACATTCTTTACGGAAATTCGATTTAATCATCAAATTATTTATTGGTTTGATTTAAAAGATTACGTTCTCAGTCCTGTCTATCTAAGTTTTAAGTTTAAAAAATCATTTCATATAATGAACTTTACTTTTAATAAATGCAATTGTAATCGGGCTATATTTATAAACTAATGAATATGTTCATTTTAAATGTAATAAAATTGTAAAATTCTTTGTGTCCACAGGAAGGCGCCAGGCATCTTCAGGCCCTGAGTGGTGTCAGCCCTATGGCCTACTGGTTAGGGACTTTTCTGTTCGACATGATCACGTACCTGGTCAGCATCTCTATTCTGATGGTGGCCTTACAGTTTTACCCCGGCGTCTACGTCGCGCAGACTCAATGGGTCTTGACGCTTCTTGTGCGCGTGACGTTCAGCATGGCGACGTTCCCGTATTTGTACGTTGTGCAGTTGCTCTTCAAAAGCCCGTCCAGGGCAATGCCGCTTATAGCTTTTATAGGTTAGTGATATTTATATATATATATATATATATATATATATATATATATATATATATACACATATATATATATAATCTTCCTTGTAGAAGGAGCATCTGTAACATATAAGATAAGATATACATATAGATTAGATATAGAAATAAAGTATATAAATAGATCTACATATATATATATGTATATAAAGTTAGATGTTTGTTTAAATTTTGATGCCCATGAGTCAATGTAAAGAATTGTCTCACATATCTAAGTCTCGCATATCTAAGTTTTCGAGATTCTTAAAGTGGTTAGTAAAACCGACAGACACCCGGGTGACTTGGGTTCGATTCTACTTTCGGTAGTATATTCTGATATTATGTGTTGCCATGTTATTGTTTGTATGTATTGACAAATTAACAAGTTAGGCTATGGTCGATGATTTAAAAAAAAAACTACCAGTAAACTAGGGGAAAAAATAATTTTTGCATGACGTTTAGGAGAGGACAATATGTACTTTACTTTGTGTCACAGTCAGTCAAATGAGTCAATAGAGAATAAATAATGATGTATACATATTATATAAAGATAAGTTAAATCGGACAAGGACATTCAAGAAGTTATGAAAACATCTCTAAACTCATTGATCATCATATTGTATATATTAGTAACTAAAACTAAATATAACCTCAAAAATGCTAAATAGAAAAAATAAACTAAATATGTCGTATATGAAATATAAATATCTGTAATATAAATATATAGGAAAAAAAATATTAAAAGCAGCAAACTTCATAAATACCATTCTTACAAGTTTTATTTAGACACATATACTCATACTAACTAACATTTTAACTGGGCTAAGTTGTATCCTGCTGAACGATTTATTTATTTTTAAATCTAGGCTACATTTAGTTGTCATGGAAACAACAACCCCCACCAATGTTTTTTTTATATTCTTATAGAATTGGGATGGGCAACCTTTTGATAATATCATGCCAAGTGGGATTGCTTTTACATTCAGCGTTCCAACAGCCTAAAATTCATCCTTCTGTAGTACTCAGTTTATTGCAGAAGAGGCGTGAATGGGATTTTTTGAGGTCTTTCTGGTGCTATTGAAAATTGCTGTGCGTGCTGCAGGTTTCCGACCCTTGTTTTCGAGAACTACTTTATGAAACTTCCTGTTGATTTCGAAAGTAAGCTTTAAACATCTAACAATGTTTCCGAACAGAGCACTTTCTGTAACTAAACTCAGTGCAAAAAAAAAAACTGAATAGATTTTTCTGAAAAGAACAAGATGTGAACTAGCCACATACGGAGATGTCGGTTTGCAGGTGAACAAAATAAACAAAGCATGACCCACTAAATCTATATTTAATCAATTTGTTAAAAAATTAGAACCGATTAAAGATTCGAAACACGTGGCAATAGATTCAAAACACGTGACAATATTAATTCTTTAATTAAACTAATTACTTGGCAGTTGTGCGTAATATTTTGTACAAATGAATTTATTAGCCTTTGGGTACTGAATAGGCTACACTGTAAAATGTACTATGAAAATCAACAGTTAATTCAATTTTGATATAAAATACTCTTCAGTTGGTCTTTTAAGTTGTTTTTTTTATTATTAGGTATTACTATGTTTTGTTTTGCAATAATAGTTTTATATATAGTATAGTATGTATAGTGATACATATACAATCATCAAATAGTGTGAAAATGAAATGTTTATATTATGTGCGACCGTGAACGCCTTAGAGGAAATCTGTTTTTTCATTTATTTGTTAATTTATAAACTCAAGAAAGTAACTTTTGAAGTTAGTAGCGGGCCGAATGCAGCAAAGTGGCAGTCCGTATCCGGCCCGATGGTCGTATTTTGCCCACCATTACGTTAAATATTCTTGGTTTTTGACTTTCATTTAATTTACTACTATGTAAAAAAAAAGGTATAATTGTTTAACAAGTCCGTTTTATGTTGTTTTTATGATCTATTTTTTTCCCCAAAGACAAGTTTGCCGCAATTTTCATCGGTACGGTGAGCATTCTGTTGATGTATTCCGTTCCATTGACGTTCGACAGACTGTTCACTTACATGGGTGGGAGCATCATCTTTCAGTGCGGGATCTTGCACTTTCTGCACCATTGGATGCATTCGTTAAGCCCGAGCCGACTACGGATCGACAGCCGCTACCAGCCGTCTGGAGTGTACAGATTACCGAGGCCAAACCGTTTCTGTCTGACGGTGAGTTTCTGACACACGTCTTACATAGTGACATAAAGCCCGCAAAAATGTAGCAGTTTTATTTTAGACTTTGTGTGAACCACCTTGGGGTAGATTAACCGTAAAAGAGTAAAAAGTATGTCAACTGAAAGTGAGCCCTATGCTTTACGTAGCATAAATGTATCATTGACCCATCCAACGAAGCGCTGGTAGTGGTACAGCCGAACCACGTATACCTCCAAACAAACCTTAACCCCCATCTCTAATGAAATAAAAGTATTTTTTTCTGCCTATGATTTGTGTAGGTATGTAAATTGCAGAAAAATATTTTCTTTTTAAATATATATATATATTAGGGCACTAATATCTTTTAACCCTTCCCGTACCGACCTACTTCTATCTATGCTGCCTTCAGTTCCGCTATATACGCGTCCGGGACTGTAAGGGTTAAAAGCCTGGGGGATCTAATGAATTATCTCTAGCCCTTCTGTCAACCTATATAATTCCATGAGCGTGTGAATCTGTAGGCAACCTTTCATTGGTACCTGTATATTATATTTTAATGTATAGACTTCAAAGCCTTTGGAACAATCGGTCAGAAATGTATTGTTTTTTTTTTTAAATCACGTCTTGTAATCTAATGTCATTAGCTACGTAGATTTCGAATATATATCGGTAGCTGCTGTATTTGCCAAATTCCGTGTGGCATTCACACTCGTTTTTCTAGCTGTGAAACAAGTTCGTAAAGCTATGTTCTCGTTAGGGGATGTTTTAAAGTAAATTAAACAAGTTTTTTTTTTTGTGTGTGTTGTAACTAAACTAGTCTTATCTAATACTCAATACGTTTGTATTGATGTTTTTGTTGTGGTTTTTTTTTTTGTGTGATTTAGTTCAAAGCCTCCAACGGGGAAACATGAAAAACTGACCTAGTGTAAATTCACACAGAGCTACTTTTTGCCATTACCCCACTTATGGGACGTTTTTTATAATTCAATATCTCAAAAAAAAAAAAAAGTATTTAATTTTAAGACAATTCAAAAGCTTTGTCTTCCACTGTGTTTCGAAAACTAAATAATATCCAAAATATGACCGAATCGCACGTCTTCCGCAGAATATGGGTAATTAAATGTGATTAGCTGGACTGATATTGAAAAGACATTTGTTTTGAAATAGTTTGACACCACTTTTGTCCTTACAGGCTGAGTTAAGTTACAGTGTTCCTAACAGCAGCCCACATCCCCATTCAGGATTACACATTATTAAGGTGGAACAGGATGGGCGTGGCTTGTTTCGGAGCGTGGCAACAGCCAGATGTAAATACCTGCAGTATGCACCGCGCACTGAAAATGGAAAAATAGTTTTAGGACGTTTGGAGATCATTGAGCGATTGGAAGCGGATCGTTTACGGTGCCGCACAGTGAAATGGTTGCTATCAAACAAAGACCAACCTGAAGTCTTGCTTTTAAAAGATGACCATGACGAGGTAATGCATATTTTAAAAACTATTTTTAGATATAGTAAGACAATTTCAATGCTTCATTCAATTAAATGCTACAAAATGAGCTGTCAAGAATTAAAAACAAATACTATATTTTTATAATAATTTAACACAAAGTTAATACCTTAGTATATATTTACCATGTCCGAAAAATATAGAATTTTCTGTGTAGTATATTAGAAAGTAAATAATAATAGCTCTAAATGTCAATACACCATTAGCATTTTAACATAGGTCTTTTATTTTTGTATGACACAGTTCATGCGAAACGAATTAGACGAGGTGACAACAGCGACACATGGGTGGAATTCTGGGGAAACGCCGTCACTGTAAAAATTATAACAATACAAACGATACGTTTATTTGAATATTGAGATTTGGGTATAAGATTTGGATACACACAGCCTCGCAGTACAGGTTTTATGGAGTTAAACAATATAGGCCTACGTTTGTGTCACGTGGCGGGGGGTGATTAGACCACTTAATCACCACGTAAACTTTATAAGTTGGGGTTAGATCTGCACCTGAGCCTCCTGTGTGTCGTGCCTTCTGTATGATTAAGTAAACGTGACTGAATTATGTCACGCGGTGTGGCAGGCAGGCTCGTATGTGTATTCTTTCCTTCTTATAAGAGTGGTCTGCATAAATAGATAAGAGATGAATTATTCTCTTTCTATTCTTGTTGGCTGCGTTTTTGTCTTAAGGGATGAGCCGGAGTACTGTGCTAGAGGTTACGTATTGATGATCAAATTTATAATTGTGTGTGTAGAATTCCGTGGCTCGTCTGAGGTAGTTATGCAGAGGTTTGGCTATACTAAACACATATAGACTTCACAACATCGATTATAGTCACTAGAGAACACGAGCGAAAACATTATTCTGAAGTTTATTCACATTAAGACTGAGTATACCGTTGCACATATATATCATACATAATATCAATATCCTAGATACTTAGTCCAATAATATAAACATCAAGGATACAAAATGGACTTAGGGTCGGAGCCTTCACAAAGGCCCGGAGGGGCCCAGATGGGACCCACTCCGCTTTCCGATCTCCTAAAACTAGACTGTCCGTAAAACTCTACCCCTTCAATCTATAACTAAAACTAAAAGCATTAATAGTAATAGTCACGTGGTATAAAATGGGAGGATAGGGGGAAATGTACACGTTTTCTTAGTCTGATTGACAGGAGTAGGGAAAGCATGGGGAGAGGGGTGGGGGATGGTGGGTGCGAGTGGCGGTGAGGGGGGAGGGGCGAAGAGGCGGTCAGCCATCCAAGGTAATTCTTATCTTCCGGCGGCGCCTTTGTTTAAGCAACAAAGGGGTTTTGACCAGGGAACGAGCCCTTAGAGGTCTATTTTCATATACATGTTATAAGTGAGGAGGGACGGGGGGGGGGGGAGCGAAGGTCAGAGACGGTGGGTTCAGGAATGACCTTGACCTGTTTCTTGATCGTCCGTGGTACGGGGGGGCGAGACGTAACCATGTTACACAATTTAGAATGGTGGGCATGATGTAGACTTAGTAACAATGACAACATACATGAATGGAAACTAAAGTCAATAAAAGTAATATACTTATGGGCATGCCGAACATATACATATATGTAAATAAAATTCAATTCAAGCAAAATACTTTAATGTTAAATATAGGAGATAGAAAGGAAAGACACATTCTTACTCCAATCAGACATGCAAGATTGTGGCACTTAATGTCAGTGGTTTGTACGTACAGATGATATGATTATAGTATCTTATAAGAGCGGATTACATCTAAGACCTTTCTTAGTTGCGTGTGACGTTAATCTTCTCCCAAAACGCCACACCTGCCCCGCCATGTTTTAAAGCTTTCATATAATGAAAGATTTGACCCATTAGAGGTAGGCCTACTGCACTTACTATTTACACTATGAGAGTTCTGGACCATCGACGCGAAGCGGGTGGTTATCCCTACGGGGAAGAGGGGGGGGGTCGAGACAAGGCGGTAAGGGGTGACGGGGCGAATGTTTACGTTTTCCTCTTGAGGGCGGAGGAGAAAAGCATGCTTTAGCGTTTCTTACAGTACTTTAAATCTATTCCGGCATAATGCTTAGTCTAGGTTCGTCCCATTTATTTGCGAGCTATTGGCACGGTTTATTCATTTTATCGTTTGTCTGTGACTGTCTTAGGTCCTTACTTTTTCATATATTGATAGGCACTAGCTAGGAAATCTATTTATTTCATGCTTTCTATGTGCTATAAATGCGGGATTCACTTTATTATAATAATTATAAGCATAATAATAATAATAATTCGACCTCGGCAGTAGGATCCACGAAATTGGAGGAAGTCCGGGACGGGATGCCAAAACTGGGTGATAGGGATCGAATTGCTGATCGAACTATCAGGTCCACCAGTTCACTCCCTGCCTCGCGCTAAAGCGGACAGGTGAGGGGATCTGGCTCACACGTAAATATCAGGGGATCTATGACGGAGTCATAGAGGGTGGGGCAGCGGAGTCCTTTGCTTAACGTATTGGTACATGCATTATTGGCCTAGTGAACATTCTTCAGGGGGGGCGGCGGCGGGCGTTGTGTGGGCGCGTGCAGCTGACCCCAACACAAGCCTAAACACTAGTGTTTCTGATCACGTGGATTCTGATTTCTCACGCGCGAGTGACTTCTAGTGGGGGGGGGGGGGCGGAGTAAGGCGGTAGTCAAGTCACCTCTGGCGCGATAGGCCAGGAAATTGTATCAATGTTGTCGTTCGTTTGCAATTATTGGGCCCTAGAGCTAAAACACGGACATAGCTTCACTTTAAATGTTACACTATTCGCTTCTCTTCTTTTCTCAAGCAACACATTTCTCCTTGTTTAACAGTGTTTAAGCAGCGGCGGAAGGGGGGGGGGGGGGCTGGCAGTGGGCGTACATTACTTTGGCTACAGTAAAGATTAAATCGTTCTACTTTCTCAATTCCCGTCTTATAAATTTGTAAAATCGGTAAAGAAGCAATTATTTAATTCGCTACCAATAATATCTCTGTACGTACATTTGACCACTACATATATGCCACTCACCGTTTTATCTAAACACATTCATTTTCTTTCACGCTAGACCGCGGATCTTGAGTCTTGACGTCAGAGTGGGTCTGGCACATCAGATGACATCGGATGACATCAGTTGTGTAGCGCTTTAAGAACAGTCAATTGGCCCGTAGGCAGTCTTTAAATCTAACACATTTATTATCCAACGCATTGTGTAAGGAACACGGTTCATCAAAAGTTAATATATACACATGGTAATCCGATAACAGTTAATATACTCCAATCTAAAGGCAATAATGTCAGCTTTCAGGAAACGTACTGCTGATGACAGTTTAATCCAGTGCGACCGTGGCTGTAAGTATCCAAGAATTTTAGCTGAATGGCCGAAAATATGCAATGTTGAAGATTGCAGGCTGGATTGCGGCCCGGTGGGCGCAAATATTTTCAGTGTTTCTCAGGGCGGGTACTGGTTCACAGTATTAAGCGGACATAGTTATGCCGATCTGGCAAATAATTTCGTTACGCATGAGCTAATCCAAAGCAGAAATTGCGCTATGCCTATTGACTATCGGCATTCGGCAACATATACAGTGTACAGAGTTGTACAGGAGCTAATCCAAAGCAGAAATTGCGCTATGCCTATTAAGTATCGGCATTCGGCAAGCATATACAGTGTACAGAGTTGTACAGGAGCTAGCCTAAAGCAGGAAAACGACGTTGTTATTGGTGGCGCTCTGGCCGACATATAACATTTTGCAGCAGCTAATCCAACCCGAAACAAAGTTATCGGTGGCGCTTCGGCCGACACATAACATTAGGCAGCAACTAAACATTGGCGGGCATTCCAGTGACTTCACTTTGGCACATTGCAGGTTGATAGTGCAAGTGTGCACTGCGGTTGACATACAATGATGATTAGTGATAGTTATAGCGAAAATATAGTTCTACATTTCTCTCACCTCGATGTGGAATTCATTAAGAGCCCCCAGATCATTCAATAGTTATATTTCTTGCATGGTCCAATGTAATCCAAGAGTAGTACGAGAAATTTTACTCCAACAGTGGAGAGTTTTTGCAGGTACGATACGAAGAACATTTGAAGTACTCACGACTGGTTCCGTGTGTGCACGATGGTATTTGCATATCCTTCGGACGAGGCACCAAGTGTCACGTGGCGGGGGGTGATTAGACCACTTAATCACCACGTAAACTTTATAAGTTGGGGTTAGATCTGCACCTGAGCCTCCTGTGTGTCGTGCCTTCTGTATGATTAAGTAAACGTGACTGAATTATGTCACGCGGTGTGGCAGGCAGGCTCGTATGTGTATTCTTTCCTTCTTATAAGAGTGGTCTGCATAAATAGATAAGAGATGAATTATTCTCTTTCTATTCTTGTTGGCTGCGTTTTTGTTTTAAGGGATGAGCCGGAGTACTGTGCTAGAGGTTACGTATTGATGATCAAATTTATAATTGTGTGTGTAGAATTCCGTGGCTCGTCTGAGGTAGTTATGCAGAGGTTTGGCTATACTAAACACATATAGACTTCACAACATCGATTATAGTCACTAGAGAACACGAGCGAAAACATTATTCTGAAGTTTATTCACATTAAGACTGAGTATACCGTTGCACATATATATCATACATAATATGAATATCCTAGATACTTAGTCCAATAATATAAACATCAAGGATACAAAATGGACTTAGGGTCGGAGCCTTCACAAAGGCCCGGAGGGGCCCAGAAGGGACCCACTCCGCTTTCCGATCTCCTAAAACTAGACTGTCCGTAAAACTCTACCCCTTCAATCTATAACTAAAACTAAAAGCATTAATAGTAATAGTCACGTGGTATAAAATAAGAGGATAGGGGGAAATGTACACGTTTTCTTAGTCTGATTGACAGGAGTAGGGAAAGCATGGGGAGAGGGGTGGGGGATGGTGGGTGCGAGTGGCGGTGAGGGGGGAGGGGCGAAGAGGCGGTCAGCCATCCAAGGTAATTCTTATCTTCCGGCGGCGCCTTTGTTTAAGCAACAAAGGGGTTTTGACCAGGGAACGAGCCCTTAGAGGTCTATTTTCATATACATGTTATAAGTGAGGAGGGACGGGGGGGGGGAGCGAAGGTCAGAGACGGTGGGTTCAGGAATGACCTTGACCTGTTTCTTGATCGTCAATGAACAATGAACAATGAACAATGAACAATATTTTATTTGCCACATAGTACATAGGTACAATAAAGGCATAGTCAAAAACATAAGAAAATTATAGCATTTGTGAATAATAAATTGAACAATAATAGTAAAACCAATATTAGTAATAAAATGAAAGTAATAAAAAATTTATTAATTAAAGGTATCCTAAAAGAAAATTCAGGGGGGATAATTTAGTTTATAACACAATTTTTGGGGGGAAAAAACTAACAAAGAAAAAAAACAAAAAAACTACAACTTAATTTACTAACATAGACATACAGGTAAATCACTTTCATTAGACCTGCACGGCATTAACATAGTGAGAACAAACATTTAAGAAATCATTCACAATTTTTCTTGCGGCTTAGTATATTACATTTCTTCTACGACTATCTCTCAATATCATATTGACAAACCAACAAGTAAAATACTTAAACATTTCTAACCTTTTTCTCATTTTTTAAAAGCAGATACTAATATTTTTGAAAATATGCTTAGTTTTTTAAGTTCTTTTAGAGAACTAGAATTAAGCAGTTCCGACATTTTTTCTACATTAGGTCTGTTATAGTAATATTTTTTTAGATACATTTTTCGTTGGGCATTGAAGTGCACACATTGGAGTAAATAGTGATATCCATCTCCTATATCTTTTAAGCAAAAGGGACATAATCTTAAATTATAATCTATTCTGGAGTGGCGACCCAGTTCAACAGGGAAATTATTGTTACTTGTTCGTATTTTTAGTATATAGATAGCTTCTTTCAGATGTAATTTATTTAAAAAGGGTGGACTATTTTCCCAGTCAGATTTATATTTTAGAGCGCTATATAATTTACCTTTATTGCTTATTTGCATACTCTCATAAAGTTCTTGTTTACTTTGATCATTTATACGTAAGTTAATTATTGATTTTGAAAGTTTAGTGTCTATTATATCTTGTTCTAACCAAATATATCCTAATCCTAGTTGTTCCAATTGTAACTTTATATTGGCGGACCATTTGCATTTTTCAACCAGGTGCTCTTTAAGTAAAATGTTATAAATTATTTTAGAAATCCTGCTTTCTTTGCCGGTCGCTATTTTGATCCAGAAGTGTAACATTCTTTTTTTAATAAATGATCTTATATAGAGTTTGCCTGTTTCGCCTAGGACTACATAATTTGGTGTTTTTGTGTTCAATTTTAAAATCATCTTAAAATATCTTAGTCTAACATTTTCTAAAATGTCACAATTTTCCATACCCCATAGTTCGCAACCGTAGGTTAGTATAGGTAGTACTGTTTGATCAAATAGATCAATTTGACTATCTATGGGCAAGCTTAGTGTATGGCATTTTCTGAGAAGATTGAACATAGCATTAGTACCTTTCATCTTACAATATTTCCTGTGTTCTGAGAAAGAACCGTTAGCTGAGAAGATTATTCCCAGGTATTTAAATTTAGAAACTATTTCTATTATATTATTATTTAGTACAAATTTCTGATTTCCTACCCTCCCCTTTCTACCGAATATCATTATTTTTGTCTTATCTTCATTTATGTTTAAGTGGTTCTCCTTGCAATAGTTACTGTAAATGTTTAAGTTTTTCTGTAATTCTTTTGCGGTTTTAGCTAGGATTGTTGTGTCGTCAGCATATAATAATGTGAATATTTTTAGTAGATCTGCGTTGTTATCGTTGCTGATAGTTAAGCTACTTGCACCTTTTAGTTCTAAATAAGAATCTAAGTCATTAATAAACATAGAAAATAATAGAGGGCTCAGATGTTCTCCCTCTCTTAGTCCTGCTTCGCAGTTAAATAACGGTGACAGGTTTGTATTTAATTTTACTGTCGATTTAATATCTCTATATAACCCCTGTATACATTTAAGGAAAATTCCATCTATGCCTATATCTAACATTTTCGCCCAGAGTAATTTTCTTTTAATAGACGGGAAAGCTCTTTTTAGATCAATGAATGCACAGAACAGTTTGTCACCTTTATTTTTTATTAAAAAGCTCAGCGCATATAGTATAAATGATGCTTCCGTTGTGGAATAACCTTCTCTAAAACCCATTTGATTCTCGTTTAATAAGTTGTGCTCTTCAAGGAACATCTCCATTCGTACATTAAGAATGGATGAGAATAGTTTACCTAAGCATGATAATAAGGTAATTGGTCTAAAGTTTTCGGGCTTTGCCTTGCTGCCTTTATTTTTATATATTGGACATATCATCCCTAGTGACCAGCTTTCGGGGAAAATTCCATCTTTTAGGATAACATTGAATAATTTTACGTATGTGGGTATCATTATAACCTTTGTGCATTTTATATATTCATTATAAATTTTATCGTGTCCGCAGCTTTTATTATTACTTGTTTTATTGATGGCTGATAACACTTCATTATATGTTATTTCACCATTAAGTCTTGTCGTATCTAAGT
The DNA here is from genome assembly GCA_949126835.1 of Anisus vortex. Lineage (NCBI taxonomy): Eukaryota > Metazoa > Mollusca > Gastropoda > Planorbidae > Anisus > Anisus vortex. The sequence goes on from OX421501.1 coordinate 4,648,128, forward strand.
TAGGTGCGGTTAAATTGGTTTTTATTGGGTTCATGCAACAGTTGTCTGTCGTTTCGTTTTGGGATTTGAAAAAATGGAACAATTCGTCAATACTAATGTCATTATAATCTTCTTTTCTGTTTTTGTCCTTTAGGATACGCCAGTACTCTTTTGGATTCTTTCCTTTCAGATTTTTTATTTTATTTCTCATTTTGTTTTCATATTTATTTATAGCGGTGTTCATTTCACGCTTGTAGTTTTTACTGTGTGTTTTTAAACTTTCAAGTGAGCCTTTGGTTTTAAGGGTACTATTCATTCTTCTTGCTTTAAGGTATAATCTTCGTTTTTGTCTACATATAAGTGTAAACCAGGGTTTATTTTTTCTTAGGTTATTTTTACGGGGGGGCGAGACGTAACCATGTTACACAATTTAGAATGGTGGGCATGATGTAGACTTAGTAACAATGACAACATACATGAATGGAAACTAAAGTCAATAAAAGTAATATACTTATGGGCATGCCGAACATATACATATATGTAAATAAAATTCAATTCAAGCAAAATACTTTAATGTTAAATATAGGAGATAGAAAGGAAAGACACATTCTTACTCCAATCAGACATGCAAGATTGTGGCACTTAATGTCAGTGGTTTGTACGTACAGATGATATGATTATAGTATCTTATAAGAGCGGATTACATCTAAGACCTTTCTTAGTTGCGTGTGACGTTAATCTTCTCCCAAAACGCCACAGTTTGTATATTCACTTTGAAATGTTTCCTGATTTTCTCCACAGAATGGCCGGATTAAATACAATAGCGTAGAAGAAAGACTTGAGCATATGGCCAAATTTGACAGTCTGGCCGGAAATTTAGAAGTGTATGGCTTAAGTCAGGTTCTCGAACATCATGTGATTGTATTAACGGAATCATTAAAGTTTAAAGCTGGATATGGAACGCCCCAGGTAACGTGTGTTTTATATGTGTTTATCCATATTGTGTGTACACAAACATTTTCTTTTCTTAATAACATAATTCATACCTCGGGTGTAGTATATATGTAAACTTATTACAAAGAAAAAAAATCGCAACTGAGTGAGTTACACCCTTTTCATCACTCTACATTTGCCGGATCATCTGCTAAAATGTAAATATTGATTGGGCCCATATTTGGTCTGGCTGTTATGGCCCCCATAATTGCATTCTATGTGTAATAAGTTTAACTATTTTCATTGTTACAATTATGACATTTTTTAGTAGTTGCTTTAATAGTCCACAAATGTATGATGCAATTGCCAAAAATTCACCATTACCTGAGATACGCACTCCTAGGATGAACATACACAAACTTTCTAGAAACTGGAAAAAATTTTCAGATCATTTCGCTTCTACCAAGAATTTCTTCATTTTTTTGGTTCATAAATACAAATGATGTCAACAATAGTTGACTTAACCTCTTTGGAGCATTAAATTGGTCTTTGTTGTTCTAATGTTTTGACCAAACTATTTACAGAGCTTGGAGCAGCTCAGAGATTGCAGATTGATAGATTGATAGATTAATAAATTGATAGATTGATAGAGAGATTGATAGATCGATAGATTGATAGACTGATAGATTGATAGATTGATAGATTGATAGATTGATAGATTGATAGATTGATAGATTGATAGATTGATAGATTGATAGATTGATAGATTGATAGATTGATAGATTGATAGATTGATAGATTGATAGATTGATAGATTGATAGATTGATAGATTGATAGATTGATAGATTGATAGATTGATAGATTGATAGATTGACAGATTGACAGATTGACAGATTGATAGATTGATAGATTGATAGATTGATAGATTGATAGATTGATAGATTGATAGATTGATAGATTGATAGATTGATAGATTGATAGATTGATAGATTGATAGATTGATAGATTGATAGATTGATAGATTGATAGATTGATAGATTGATAGATTGATAGATTGATAGATTGATAGATTGATAGATTGATAGATTGATAGATTGATAGATTGATAGATTGATAGATTGATAGATTGATAGATTGATAGATTGATAGATTGATAGATTGATTGATTGATAGATTGATTGATTGATAGATTGATTGATTGATAGATTGATAGATTGATAGATATATAGATAGATAGTTTGATAGATGATAGATAGAGGATCCATATATGCGATATATACGATAATAGATAAAATAAATAGATATTAGAATAACCTTAAATAAATTATTCACAGGCCGACCCAATAGTTTTAAAGTACTCAGAACTTGGCGACTACAACGGCCACTTCGACCTAGTGGACTTGAACTCGGTTCAATGGGGTAAGAAATTTTTAACTGGATGTCTGTGAAAGTTTTAAGTTTTAAAATTAATTATAATCCCTGTATTACGCAGTGCTGCCATGCTGCAACACAGCATTTATTTCAGTATTTATGACTATAGGCTTGCAAATGAATTTTAAGGATGATTCCCCTTGTCCTTTATGCTATTTTTAACTGCTAGATTAGATAATTTTTTTCCACTTGCGAGTACAGTTTTGTTTAGGTCACACTTGTTAGACAGTCACTGTTAGACAACAAAGCTTTCTGCTAAATCTGGTAAGTACACGTTTTTATTTTTATATCAAATACTGATCATTTTTAGTGTTAAAAAATATGAATAATGTAATAATTGTTTAAACTCATAGTATATAGATCTATGCTATTATTGTGTTGTTTTATCATCTTAGTTCGATAAAAAAAACATACAAATGATACGTTGTCATTTGGTAACAGTACGTCCATGTAGTAAATTATTTGTGTTTGATATTTTGCAGCCATTTGGCAACATACAATATATTTCCTTTACAAGACCTATTTGATTAATGTTTTATTTTTACATTAAATTCATATTATTAATTATAATGTATTTTAGTATTAATAATTTTATATTTGCATCAAATTAAAATTATATTTAGGCTTATTTTACAATGTTATCTATTGTAAATACTCAAACTCAATAGATAGTGGTTCACCAAAGATAGTATACAAGTCTTTTTTTTATTGTAGAATAATCTCATTCTTGTATTTCTTTCTCTAGAGTTTGTATAACAACAGTCATATGCACAGCAAGTTTTGATGAATAAAATATACAGATGTAGACCTACACATTCTTATTATTCCTGAGGATTCTCATGATAGCTGCAGTATTCTTAGAAGATCGTGCTAGAGATAAAACTTGGATGCTCAAGTCCCGCCACAGACCAACATATCTGCATATTCAAGAAATTTGCTTTCACTTCTCTAAGTTGAGAAAATAAGTTGAGATAACTCTTAGGACTCAGCGAGCAAACACCATTGTATAGCACAAGGTAGACACTTGACCGTGAAGGTATGAACCTTTGCCCAGTCCATCCACTTCTGCAAGACAGGGCACTAGAAAAGCATGTTCTGAACAATCTCATCTGCTTCCCTGCAGTTTCCACAATTGGTCCAGGTGGGACCTAAGCATATTGCCCCGTTGGGCTGTGTCCAGTTTGAAACTGGGCATTTGTAGAAGCGGGTATGTTGAGGTTCCGCCATGGATGCACTGGAACCGGTCATTTTATATAATTGTATTCAACTCACATGTGTTGCTGCTTCTATAGTACTGTTCAGTCTCTGGTGATTTTATCTGCACGAACTCTCCAATGACAATAGTTTGCAGTGAGCAGTTGCCAGAAACTTGACCTTGACTAAAAAGTTGGGTAACATGTCATCAGGGACATTTTCAGGACATAGTATCTACTTGAGACTCACCGCCTCCCAATGACCTAGTATCAAATTGAGAGTCACCTCCACAATAAACATAGTATCCACTTGAGATTCACCGCGACACAATGACACATTATCCACTTGAGAGTCACCGCCACAATGACATAGTATTCACTTAAGAGTCACCACCACAATGACATAGTATCCACTTGAGAGTCACTGCAACAATGACATAGTATCCACTTGAGAGTCACCGCCACAATGATATAGCATCCACTTGAGATTCACCGCCACAATGGCATAGTATTCACTTGAGAATCACCGCAACAGCGCAACAATGACATAGTATCCACTTAAGAGTCATCGCCACAATGACAAAGTATCCACTTGAGAGTCACAGCAACAATGACATAGTATCCACTTGAGAGTCACCGCCACAATGACATAGTATCCACTTGAGAGTCATCGCCACAATGACATAGCAGCCACTTGAGATTCACCGCCACAATGACATATTATCCACTTGAGAATCAGCGCCATATTGATATATTATCCTTTTGAGAGTCACCGCCACAATGACATATTATCCACTTGAGAGTCACCGCCACAATGACATAGTATCCACTTGAGAGTCGCCTCAACAATGACATATTATTCACTTCAGAGTCAGCCACAATGACATAGTATCCACTTGAGATTCACCGCGACACAATAGCACAGTATCCTCTTGAGAGTCACCGCAACAATGACATGTTATCCACTTGAGAGTCAGCGCCACAATTACATAGAATCCACTTGAGAGTCACCGCCACCCAATGACATAGTATCTACTTGAGATTCACCGCGACCCAATGACATGGTATCCACTTGAGAGTCAACACCACCCTGTATCGAAGGATAATGTTTGAAATCATCAGTAGCATACAAGTGTATTGAATGGGCCAAGTATCCAGACTTTTGATGGCCTTTAGGCCTGAGATTGCATCACTGAAGATTATGATATTAGCTTCCGTCCATGACTCATTCTCAAACATTGTCAGAACAAAAGAATTTTTTTTTAAATGACATGTGAGAAACACACTATCCATCTCAGCTATCAAAAGTCAAACTGTTTTAGACAATTTCACCAGCATTGTTGTTTTTAAGATATGTATTTTGTTTTTTTCTCTAAAAAAAATATTTGATTTGTTAGTTTCATACTTTTAAAAAATAAATAATCCTTCTTACCAATACTTTTTTATCATTTCCATGCGTTTTCGCTTATTTTTAAAGATATGTCTATTGTAATGTATTTATTACAATTTTTCTTGTCAATAGTTTTAAAAAAAAATTATTCATTTAGAATTGTTTTTTGTTTTTGTCTTTATTTTACTTGTAGTCTAATGTTTTTAACATACGTACGCATTGTTGCCGTACGGCAACATACCATCAAAATTATCTTTGTTTATAAAATAAAATTCTTTTTTTTTTCAAATTATTGCTATTTAACTCCAATACAGATATTATATACTATAAGATATTTTTGTTTTTTTCTACATTAGCTATTGGTTAATGCTATTAAAATTATAGGGACCAATTCGACCCACCTTAGATATAATAATATATATATATATATATATTGTGTTTTTATCTAATAAAAAATGTATACGCGTCAGTTTGACTAACATTGTAGTCGAACAATGTTAAAACATAAAGTAGGGATGAGGTTTACTCATGTTGTAACACTTTGTGTAAAAAGTCTATAATAATTTATTTTTTTAACTTTAATTGTAGACGTGAGTTCCGTAAGAAGACAAGAAGAAAACACGCTTTGTAGCGTTTGCCACACCACAATAGGGCGAAGGCGTGCCCAGATTTGTGTAGGATGCCAACACAAAATGCATAAGAAATGTTGCGTGAAAATCGCTAATTCACATATGATCTTGTGCAGGGTGTGCTATAAGGACATACTCGTTTTGGTATCAGAAAAAAGTAAATTACAAATGAAAAGTTTGCCTAAAGCCACAGCTGAAAAAAAGGCAACAACGTCAGCAGAAACAACCGAGACAACCTAAACACACATGTGTTCACAGATGAATAATTCCATGGTAAATTCAAACTGACGGACGTGTCACAGAAGAGGACGATTAAGTCCATAGTTTTATATATCCTTGAAATTACCAGACGATGACACCATCTATGACAATATATATTTAAGTAGATTGTATACATTTTCAATTTATATAAGATAAATGTCTAGTAGTTCCTTTCCCATATGATCTTCAAAACCTCTCGATGCACAAACTCTTGATTTCAATGGCTATAGGCTATATATATATATATATATATATATATGCGTGTGAGTGAGTGTGCATGTGTGCGTGTGTTATTACTAGTGATCTTGTATATAATAAACTTAGGAATTGTAGAGATATTCAAACAAGTCCAAGTGTCAGAAAATAACAATTAAATAGTTTATTTACACAAGAAGTCCGAGTATTTAGAGAAGTATTCACAGTGATATCATGTAGAATAACACGTTGTCTTTAAATGACATGGCGTGTATATCATCCGTTAGGAATGGAGTATTTTTTAAAAAAACAAACATTATAAGTCCAGAACTAGAGTAATACGCGTATGCTCACTCTGAAAAACTGCCTTAAAATGCTATTGACTCACGCAATCTTCAGAATGCGGGGCGTATTCCGTTCTAGATACCTAGCATGGATTTCCAGAAAACTCATTAATTGTTAACGGATTTAACATACAAGTATCAGAATATAAATGTCACGTATTCTAACTTTTGCGTGTTACATAAGCCACTTTTACCCAAGTATAAAGAATTATTTTTATGGTTCTACACAATGACATATATACGTAGATATTTACAATCAATATTTTTTTATCAGTTAGATTTTATTACAATAAAAATCATTTCAATATAATGCTTCAATGAATTCATATAATTATTACCACCGATAACCCTTTGTTTGATATCAGTTACCCAAGACAATTGTAACTCATTAAATTAGTTATTTAAGATTATTCATCTTTGTTAAGTATTATATATTTACCTTTTTCTTTAAGAAATAATTTGAGAAATATATTTAAAATGAAAAATTATAACCTATTTGTTATTTACATGTGTTATTTAAGATAAGTTATTTTTATCAAGTATCATCTATTTACTGTTTATTATTATATAAGAAAGATAATTTTACTTTATCAAGTATTATCTATTTAATGTTTCTTATTATTAAATTTTTAAGAAAGATAATTTAAGTTAATTTAACTTTATATTAATTATTATCTTTTCCTTATTACATAAGAAAAAAAAATTGATAAATATATTTCAAATGTTAAAAAAATTATTAATATTGTATAATAAATTTATTATTATGATTCTTACTAGAGTTTTGCATGGTTAGTAAATTAATTCTTAAGTTTTCTAAAATGCCTCAATTATGACTTGGAACCAACTTATACAATAATCATTAACAAAATTAATTTTATATTATCAATTTAACATGACGACATAGAAACAAATGACTCGAAAACACATAATAACATATCAATGAATTTCAACAAACAACAAGAGTGGAAATGTTCAAGTTAATCACTAGTTTGTGTGCGATTGACTTGTATGCAAAATTCTTTTTTTTTAAATCATCAGTTTATGAAATGATTGTTTCTAGTTAAGAATGTACATCAATCTGATCTGTGGTGTTTCAGTGTATATAACATAATTATACAAACAAACTTTATTATATTTATTGATAAAGCATATGTATATATATATGGTCAAGCAACAAAAATAAAATTGTCTGCGGTTATTTTTAATGTTTTACTGTAGGCCTATTCGGGTATGATAAGTACAGGTGCCTTAGAGAGAATATCTTTTAGTTCATTAAAGGCTTAGTTGCATTCATTAGAACATTTAAATATATAACTGCGTAATTTCAACCAAAACTAAATGCGCAGTTGGAAACAAAGATAATCATGGAATACAATCATGAAAATACCATTATAATCACGGATTGTCATCCGTCCCGAAAGAGAAATAACTCATGCTTCTTAATAGTTGACCTAATTATACTGATTATTTCCCTTCGGCCATCATACGTTACTTATTGAATCTATTTTATGATTTAGCATGTGACATAAGCATTTAATGGTTGCATGCCGAAATTGGCTTTTGGCCAAGTTATCAGTGAGATTGCCTTGTTTCAATTTTTTTAAAACAACAAATACATTTGGCTTAAGTAAAATCTAAAGTCGTCTTTATACACTACGGAATCGTCGAGATATACATGGCACTGTGGAATGTCCTGTGTTAAGGGAGTTGATCAAAGGTTGGAAACTAGTTGGGGCATTGTCCATACCGAAGGGCATTATCTTAAATTTGTGCAGTCCGTCAGGGGTTGCAAATGATCTTATATAATTTTACAAACGTTCATTCTAGATAGAGGATGAATACATCATCCACTAGGCCCAAAGCTCCTGCAGGGCGGCGGGGGATAGGTCGGCGGCAGGGATAGAACATGCGACGTGTGTCGGTTGACCGAGCCCTATCCGTCAGTGGGATTTGGAAATAAGCGATCAACAGGTGTATGACATTAGGTGTTGCCATGTTATTGTTTGTATTTATTGACAAGTTAGGTCTATGATTTGAGATTAATTTAAAAAAAAACAAAACAACAACAGTAAACCAGGAACAGAATAAAAAAAAATTTGTTTGGAATGACGTTTAGGAAGGAACAATATGTATTCTACTTTGTGTCTCGATCAGTCAAATGGCACATGAGTCAATAGAGAATAAAGAATGATATATACATATTATATAAAGATAAGTTAAATCGGACGAGGACATTCAAGCGATTTTGAAAACATCTCTGAACTCATTGATCATGATATTGTGTATATTAGTAATTAAATATAGCCTCAAAAATACTAACAAGAAAAAAAAACATGAATATGTTATATATGGAATATAAATATGCGGTATGTAAATATCTAGGAATAAACTAATACTAGAAGCAAACTTCAGAAATACCATTCTTTAAACACGAGAGGAAAGAAATGCACAAAGCAAAATAGTGAAATTAGATAAGGAATCCAATTTAATAGATAAGAAATTCAACACAAACGTAATCTAATACACTCCCCATCATAGACATAATATAAAAAAAGAACAAAAGTATATAAGGTCCCTTTGTTCCCAAGTGACGATATCGGGCATGGATTGTATTCCATAAGCAAACCAGGAAAACCAATAACTTTACATCATTCGAAACACTAATCAAAACACAAGACTACACTATAACTACCGATAAATGTACGAAGCAATGATCTTCAAATAGAAGAAGCTTCACTTCTGTAACATATAATGTTTGGCGCTTTAAAAAGAAATAGGAGTGGACGCATTGTGATTTTTAACGGAGTATTTAAATGTGGTGGAACACATCTGTCTAAATTGACCTAGGGCTATGTGTACACTCATAACAGACTGCCTTTTTTCTTTCCTAAATTATATAATGAATATCATTAAATTATATTTAGAAACTAAAGCACAATTTAATTCAACAACCGGATCTCATATAAGCTGGCTTCTCTCTGTTATAAGTGCCTGAATAACTGTGCCCCGGATTATCTTCGCTCTTGTATGGAGCTCTACACCCATACACCGTTATTATTATTATTATTATTATGATAGACCTAGTCATTGCAAATCTTACAATTGTTAAAAATAGATTTGCGCATATGTTGAAAAATCGGCAATTCTTAATTTACGCGTATTATACCAACGGAATTATATTGTGAACTGAATTCATAGCATTCCTTTATGGATAAGTGTATGTTTACATAGTAATTAAGGAATCTGTTTTAGAAAGCTCAGATAAGTTTCAGGTATATTATTTCGTCCATTCTTTTGATATTGTGTATTATTTCACAAAAATTCGTGATCTCTTCAATTATCACTATAAACTGATTGAACTAATAATATTACTCTTTCTTCCCGAGTGGCTTTCGGGCATGGAATGGGTTGCCTGAACAAACCAGGATAAGATAAGATTACTATAGTAAGTATATTATTATTTTTGTTTCTAACTAGTTGGTCTTTATTTGATCGAATGATGCAGTCAGCCTCAGTCCTTTGGATATTAACGTCTACCGTAATTAGCTACCTTTCCAGCGTTATAAATAATTTTACTGAAAGATAGGAGCCAAATGTTTCATAGTCTTTCTTCGATCCCTTCGGCTCCTTGTGGTTTATCGTCATTATCTTATCTTATACATTACAGACACTCATTCTATAAAGAAGATTATTGCGTCCTACGCTCCTTTGTGGTCCGATTCTAGTCTTGCATTTTTATTAATGTTTTAAATGATGTTAAGTTAAGTTACTGGTTTTTCCCGGTTTGTTCAGGCAACCCATTCCATGCCCGAATGCTACTCGGGAAGAATAAGTACTTATATGCATTTGTTCTAGCAAAGGGGATAAGGAAAGTATTTTGTCTTTATATTTATCTGAGCATTGCAACAGGTTGTTATTATAGCTAAAAGATCTAGCTAACAGAACTCACCATTTTGCGTATCTAAGAAAGAACAAGTCCAAAGCCATTAGAAAAAGACGCAAAGTCATCAGTAAACGATGCAAAGCCAAATTTTCTAATATATATTTGTACTATAATATTATATGCAGTCTTTACTATGTTCTAAGTTCACTATAGACAGAAGCCATGATTGGACACCAACTCTGCGCATTACTTTGGAAGAATACTCTTTTGCGATTTCGGAGCTGGGGATCTTGTATTGTAGAAATAGGTATGTAAGCAAACGTTGTATTAGAGTAATACTTGTGTAAGCATGCGGTGTATAAAAGAAATAGATAGCTAATTGGTGAATTATTAAAAAAAAAGGTGTGTAAGCATGTGGTATTTGATAGAAAGAGTTATATTAGCAGGCGGTGGTTTAAAGACATTAGATACTAAACAGGCTGTTATTTTAGACAAGTAGATATGTAAGCATATAGTGTTTTAGACAATTAGATATGTAAACATATGGTGTCTTAGACAATTAGTTATGTAAGCATATGGTGTTTAAGACGATTAGATATGTAAGCATATGTTGTTTTAGACAATTAGATATGTAAGCATATGGTGTTTGAGACGATTAGATGATTAATAATAATCAGTGCCCTCACATGGGGGGGGGGAGTGGCAGATGGGGCATATGCCCGGGGGTGACACTTCTAGGGGCGGCAAACTAAACAAAGCAGTTATAGTATGCAATAGGGCGTCACTGAAACTTTTGCCCGGGGCGCTACATTGGCTTGTGTGGGCTCTGGACATAATTATGGGGTTTTAGACAATTAGATATGTAAGCATATGGTCTTTTCTATAATTAGATGTATAAGCCCGTGATGTTTTAGACAATTAGATCTGTAAGCATATGGTCTTTTCTATAATTAGATGTATAAGCCCGTGATGTTTTAGACAATTAGATATGTAAGCATATGGTCTTTTCTATAATTAGATATATAAGCCCGTGATGTTTTAGACAATTAGATATGTAAGCATATGGTCTTTTCTATAATTAGATATATAAGCCCGTGATGTTTTAGACAATTAGATATGTAAGCATATGGTCTTTTCTATAATTAGATATATAAGCCCGTGATGTTTTAGACAAATCAGATATGTATGCATGTGGTTTTTAATAAACATGGGTAAATAAACTGGTGTAGTTTTGGGCAAACAGGTAAACAAGCAGCATATGTATATCGACAAATAGCTTGTTCGGTAAGCTCGTTCCAATTAGATTCAGCCAGGTAAGAAATACGTTTTGCAAACTACGCCGCCCGAGATTTACTTGGGCAATGTTAAGGTTTGAATATGTTAGTTCAAGCAAATTTATATTGACCCTTACAGTCCCGGGCGCGTATATAGCGGAACTAAAGGCAGCATAGATAGAAGTAGGTCGGTACAGGAAGGGTTATTATAAGGTCGGCTAATACACACACGATCAGCAAAAAGCACAGTTCATGAAATACGAAAATTTCATCCAATTAACCACTATTTATTTCAACATGTCCCTTTTTAGCCAGTCTGTCAGATTTTGATTATTTTTCTGTTGTTGCCTTGCATGCCTAAATGTCATGGAATTCATTGTAGTGTTATGTAGATAAGGAAGAGTGGCTCAACTAATGGGGGCACAGGCAACAACTGGAAGAAGAATGTACAAAGAAATGAATCAGCCCAAAAAACTAGACAACGTAAAGTTCCTACCCCGGCAGAGAACAAGGCACTATATTCCAGTTAAGAACAGGGCATATAGTAATCAACTCACACCTAAATAGAATAAACCCAACTCACCCACCTGACTGCAGATGCTGCCACTACCATCAAGAAACCGAAGACCACTGTCCTACTCGAGTGCCCCTTAAGCTAAACTACCTCAGGCATAGACTACTTCCTCCTCAACCTACCATTACCAACATCACTACACAGCAATACAGAACAACTAAAAAAAAGACATGCGAATTGGTTTGTCTGGCATTGACTTCAAGAGAACAGACTTCTCTGCAGACTGCAGAAGAAGAAGAATGTCACCTTGCCCTAACGAGGATTGGAACTAATCAACAATTATGACTTTCGTTTGCCAGGTATGCCACTACTCCTGTGTCTTTTGGTCGTCTATGACTCTATGCGAACACTGAGAGTAAAGCCGAGATTTCCGGAACGCGGTTGACGGTAGCAATCAGCGTGCTGCCGGACACTGGCTCTGAGATGAAGACCATTTACTATAATCCACTGGCAGAGCTCGTCAAGTCATTGCCTAAAGACTCGGGTAAGTCGAGATATATCTAGTGGACATATTATACCACTATGCAAACCATGTGATTGTGTCATTTGTGTGTGTATGTATAAATATGTCTTCATCTTTCTCTCTCGCTTTCTATCGTAAGCCGAGGCACTGTAGTTTACCCGAGAAAAAAAAATATGTTCGTAGTCTGAAATGTTCGTAGTCAGAATTGTTCGTAGTCTGAAATACCTAATATAATTGATGGAAAACACTTTAATGCAAAGGATTATGGGAGACTGTAGATAGGTGAGCGTAACGAAAGCCTGATTAATCTAGATTTGTAAACGTTAAGAGAGAAGAATGAATATAAGCTTAGATTGGTATCCCTAAATATAGATCAGTAAATATAAAGTGATGGATGGATCTAGATTAGTCAAGCTATAAAATGATAGCTGTATTTTGATTAGTAAACAATCAAATTTGATAAATTGATTTTGATTAGTAAAGTATAAATTGATAGATGAATCTAGATAAGTAAACTATACATTTATAGATGGATGTAGATAAGAAATCAATAATTGATTAATAGATGGATCTAGATATTAAACTATTTATAGTTAGATCTAGATTAGTAAACAATAAATTAATATATGTATCTAGATTAGTAAATTATAAATAGATAGATGGATCTATATTAGTCAAGGTATAAATGAAAGATAGATATAAATTACTAATCTAATAAAATGATCATTGGATTTAGATCAGCAAAACTAGTAAAATAATGGATGCATCTAAATAATTAAAGGAAACGGACATGAGAAAAGTAAAAGAGAGCTAATAGATTTACAAAAAAAGGTTTTTCATTTGTTTATTTGATTCAGCCGAAGTAGTTTATATAGAGCCGCTTAGCGACAGAGTGTTTACCAGCAATGGAACGGCGCTGTACGTACAGTTTTTTGAGTTATACAGCCACCGGCATCCCCAACAGACTTGGCTTCCAAACATCTACCAGCGAGCAGTATCCAGTTGACGAGATCTACGGCAAGTTGCATAGTGAGTTGTAACTTTTTGTTGTTGTTTTTTAAATATTTAGAATGCGACATAGACAGAACCGGATCAAGGGATTAAGAGGCCCCAAAACGCTTTTGAAAAAAATACCTTCATATATATTGTCGTCGGCATTTGTTTACGTCTCGAGAGACGATCAATTTCCCTTGCAATAGAATTGATCTATAAATTTACTATAGGGCACGGTGGTCGAGTGGCAGCGCGTTCGACTAGTGATCCGAAGGTTCTGGGTTCGATTCCTGGTGCAGGATATGATTTTTTTTCCCGGGACTTGAGGATACCCCGAGTCTACCCAGCTCTCATGGGAGGAGCTGACACTAGTTGGGGTAAAGTAAAGGCGGCCAGACGTTTTGCTGGAAACACATCCCCTCGTCTGCCGTGGCCACAGAAACTGGTGAACGCTGCTTAAAAAACCCTATAATGATCAGTTTGGGTCGAAGGGTACTTTACTTACTTGATAGATAAATTTTGATTAGTAAACTATAAATTGATAGATGGATCTAGATTAGTAAACTATGCATATATGGATGGATCTAGATTAGTTATCAATATATATAATTGATATTGATAGATGAATTTAGATTAGTAGGCTATAAATCGAAAAATGTATCTAGAATAGTAATCTTTAAATTGATGAATGGATGGATCTAGATTAGTCAAGCTATAAAATGATATATGTTTTTTTATTAGTAAACAATCAAATTTGATCAATTGATTTTGATTAGTAAACTATAAATGATAGATGGATCTAGATTAGTAAACTATAAATCGATAGATGGATCTAGATTAGTAAACTATAAATGGTTTGATGGATCTAGATTAGTAAACTATAAATTTATAGATGGATGTAGATTAGCAATCAATATTTGATTAATAGATGGATCTAGATATTAAACTATTTATAGTTAGATCTAGATTAGTAAACAATAAATTAATATATGTATCTAGATTAGTAAATTATAAATAGATAGATGGATCTATATTAGTCAAGGTATAAATGAAAGATAGATATAAATTGCTAATCTAATAAAATGATCATTGGATTTAGATCAGCAAAACTAGTAAAATAATGGATGCATCTAAATAATTAAAGGAAACGGACATGAGAAAAGTAAAAGAGAGCTAATAGATTTACAAAAAAAAGTTTTTCATTTGTTTATTTGATTCAGCCGAAGTAGTTTATATAGAGCCGCTTAGCGACAGAGTGTTTACCAGCAATGGAACGGCGCTGTACGTACAGTTTTTGAGTTATACAGCCACCGGCATCCCCAACAGACTTGGCTTCCAAACATCTACCAGCGAGCAGTATCCAGTTGACGAGATCTACGGCAAGTTGCATAGTGAGTTGTAACTTTTTGTTGTTGTTTTTTAAATATTTAGAATGCGACATAGACAGAGCCGGTTCAAGGGCAAAGAGGCCCCAAAACGCTTTTGAAAAAAATACCTTCATATAATTTGTCGTCGGCATTTGTTTACGTCTCGAGAGACCATCAATTTCCCTTGCAATAGAATTGATCTATTCATTTACTATAGGGCACGGTGGTCGAGTGGCAGCGCGTTCAACTAGTGATCCGAAGGTTCTGGGTTCGATTCCTGGTGCAGGATATGATTTTTTTTCCCGGGACTTGAGGATACCCCGAGTCTACCCAGCTCTGATGGGGTAGCTGACACTAGTTGGGGTAAAGTAAAGGCGGCCAGACGTTTTGCTGGAAACACATCCCCTCGTCTGCCGTGGCCACAGAAACTGGTGAACGCTGCTTCAAAATCCCTATAATGATCAGTTTGGGCCGAAGGGTATTTTACTTACTTGATAGATAAATTTTAATTAGTAAACTATACATTGATAGATGGATCTAGATTAGTAAACTATAAATCGATAGATGGGTCTAGATTAGTAAACTATGAATCGATAGATGGATCTAGATTGGTAAACTCTACATTGATGGATGGATGTAGATTAGTTATCAATATATATACTTGATATACATAGATGAATTTAGATAGCTGCTTCAAAATCCCTATAATGTTCAGTTTGGGCCGAAGGGTACTTTACTTACTTGCTAGGGAAAAGTCTTGGCAAATATTAACGGGTGCTGGGCTGCCCAGGCGACAAGAACTGCCTCTCTACCATGCTTGCAGGGTCGGAATGGATGGGTAACCGTCACAGTTTGGGACCAGATGGCTGCAGGAGTTTGTCGGAAAGCAGAGGTTATACCTCTGTACATCCGCCTACGGGGCTCCACTCCGGATTTCCTGTCAGGGTTTACTCCCTTCGCCTTAGTATCTCCCAGGACATGCAAAAGGCAGTGCGGCTTTTAACCTATAGCAAGGGGTTTGGTTTGTGGTCAGCTGGGCGTGTCCGCACGCCGTCGAGACATGCCTGCATCACATCTAGGAGGCCAAACCTCCATCGAGATCCTTGCAGCTCAGCCTTGAGTCTCACCACTCCAGAGTACATCAGCCACCACAAGGAGTTACTGCATAGGACTTGTTGTGGAGAGGCTATATACTGGCAAGCGAAACTTACTAATTGCACTCTTTTTACAGTAACACTGCTAGCTAGCAGTGGTAGCTAGCATAGTGCTACCACACTAGACGCATCACACGGCCATTTAGCATCCAAGTAGTCTTATATAAGTAGCTAGTAAAATCAATAATTAACCATAAAATACAATGTTCGCTCTACTGCAATTAACACAAAGCGTTATATTAAGATATTTTGTTGCTTTATACTTCCAAATATTTTATATTTGATAAGTTTTCTGCCATAGAGAATCGTTTATATTTCCGTTTCGTTTCTGTAGTATGTTTAAAACGCCGTAATATTCTTGTATCTGTTTTGTATTTCGCTTAATTTCTTTCCTTCCCCATCACAGAACATAGCGATACATTGGTGCCTTTTACGCAATATCTTTTCACCA
Organism: Anisus vortex; assembly: GCA_949126835.1. NCBI lineage: Eukaryota > Metazoa > Mollusca > Gastropoda > Planorbidae > Anisus > Anisus vortex. The sequence goes on from OX421501.1 coordinate 4,664,643, forward strand.
AGATTTTTATAAGTTACTGGCAGGAGAAAAACAAGCTGGACACCCCGAAGCCAACGAAGGACTTCTACTTGTGGCAGATGTCTGAGAAAGCTAGTAGTGAGTCAGGGCGCAGACTCCTTATCTTCTTGTTCTTCGCCCTGGCAGCGTTCACCACTCAGTACATATTGCAAGAGAACGAAAGCAAGATAAAGGTAATTAACTCTCAAACATATGAGGGTTAACTCCCCTCCCCCCGTTGCGCGTCCGAGGCTTCGAGCCTCGGTAAGCAATGAGCACAGCAGTCCGCCTAAGATTGGCCCTGGAGCCTGGATGTCATGGCCAACAGTCTGAGATTTGTGCAATCTGGCGACAGTGCACGTATATGAGCGATCCACCACGATATGATCCGATGGGAATTCAACAGGTGGGGAGTGAAGTGTAGTGCATGTTACTGCGGAAACCGTATCCTATGTTGTATATATGCCGCGGAGTTGCTAGTCTCGGAAAGGATAGTGGTGTCCTCCATTTTAGTATCCTAAAGCCCTGGAGCTCGAATGTTGTTAATATACATTTACAATACGGTCATTGCTTTAAGACGATATTACTTGGTATGTTATTGCTATTACGCTCGCTAGGTTTCAATATGTATCACATGACATCGACACTTAATTTTGTTTAAAGCATTGCTTCTTCTTCTTCATATTACTGTGGAGAGCCCGTTAGGTTTTCAGACCAGCCCTTCAGTGACGATTTGAAAGCCGGTACAGTGGGGGCAGTGATGGAGGCCTGATCCAGGGTGTTCCACAGCTTAATGGCTGACGGGAAAAATAATATTTGTAGACGTCGGTGCGTGCATGTGGGACATGCAGCTTGAGCTGATGGTCTCGGGTTGAGGGGGACACCTGTTGGATTCTACCTCGCTGCGTGGACATTTCCGCGTGGTGGTTTCACGATCTTGTAAATAGTGGTGACCTTGTTTATCGCTCTGCGGTGTTGTACTTGCTCCAGTTGGAGTTTGGCCACCAGAGCAGAGGCGCTTGTTTTAAGGCCGTAGTCCTGTAAGATACGACGCGCCGCTCGACGTTGGGTCATCTCCAGGTTATATATCATTGCTTAAATAAAACTGGACATAATTGAAATACACATACGTTTAATGAATCACAGACGTGATGAACCAGCACGGAGTGATACTGAAATAGGCAAAAATAGGAGATCCCGTTTTAAGTGTCTAATGTAAATTAATCTATGTATCTAAACATTAATGAAAAAAATACCTAAAATCCATTACTTAGTTCAAAAGATATTAAAAATCACATAAGTAATTTGTTTTCGAGAAAAAATAACATAGAGAAACAGTATCAATTTTTTAAGGTTTTAGAATTGCAACAGATAATTAAATATTAACAGGGTGAATAAATATTAACCAATTGCCATGAAATTTATCTAATGCACTCACAATGAGTCGATACACACGCTGTAAAAGTTTTTAATGTTTGCTTAATATAGTGTTGATATTTAAAGGACATTTGCTTGATTTAATACACAACCTAAATAAAAACTCGTTTCTAAAAACAATTTTAGTTGTAAAATTTAGGAGCTATAATAAGGCACTCAATATTTACAATTCACCATAATCTCAAAAATGAACTAGGACTATATTTTGTTTTGACATTATTTTGTATATTGAAATATCAATATTGCTGACTTTAGAACCGGCTCATGGGGTAGCATCATTTAATGTGAGTCGTCTTGTCTAAAGATGTGGCGTTTATTTATTAGAATAAGATCTCAGAAAAATATCTTTATGCAAGCGATGTGTAAACATTGTATGTGTAAAAAGAAAATGTATCCATTCGAACGGAATTGATTCATAGGGCCGGAGAGGCAGCGTTAACCAGTTTCTGTGGCCACGGAATAGGAGGAAATTTTGTGGCCAGCACAATGCCTAACCGACTTTACTTTACCCCCAACTAAAGTCAGGTACTCATCAGAGCTTGGTAGACTCAAGACCCGGGAAAAATCCTAGCCTTCATTAGGATTTGAATCCAGGACCTTCGGTACGCCAGTCGAACTTGATGCCACCGTGTCACATATAGATCATACTTTTAAGGGATCGTTGTATATGTAGTTGGGTGTATTTTTTTTTAAATTTTGTGTTGTTGTCTTCTTTCTTAACTCAAAAGGAATCCATAAAGCTAATGGAACTGCGGACGCTCTCCTTTTGGTTGGCATGGTTCCTCACTAGCTTTTTCTTCGGCTTCAGCGTCTGTCTGAGCATCATGCTGTGCTTCTGCGCGCCCATTTTTTCCGAGACGTTGCTGGCCAGCCACCCTTTGCTGTTCCTTTGTTACCTGTGTCTGTACATCACGAACGTCATCAGTTTCTCCTTTATGGTCTCCTGCTTCTTGTCCAAAGGTCACTAAGAGTCCAGAGATACAAAAACAAATTCTGGCAGGTGCTAGAAAAGGAAACTGTGAAAAAATGATCGCAAATTCGTTTAGGTTGATATTTTGAATGTGTAAGCGTAATGGTGGTGCAATATACTAGATATTAGATATAAATATATATACAGGGCTAGAGCAAAGAGGTCAGATATTAGTGTTACAACCACAATCTCGTGGTTTTCGGAGCATACAACTAATGCACTTGCCAGTCATCGATGGTTGACTCAATGGTAGTTTTGTTTCATCCGTCCACTGCTCCTTGCCCTGGGTTCAAACTCAGTTATTGACATCTGACAGTTCCTTCCAACAGTAATTCTATTTTAAGTTAGTCCTTGAAGATAATAAGAATTGTAATTCGTGCCGGTATTATATATTAATCAAATATGCAAGACATATAGTTTAAAATGTGAAGCAACGAGTCAATGAGAAGTAGTTAATAAATATAAATGTACTGAGTAATAAATATAAATGTACTGTGTAATAAATATAAATGTACTGTTTATTAAATCTAAATGTACTGTTTAATAAATCTAAATGTACTTTGTAATAAATTTAAATGTACTGTTTAATAAATCTAAATGTACTGTTTAATAAATCTAAATGTACTATGTAATAAATTTGTTTTATTTCTTCTTAGTTTACATGTCCGCGGGAGGGATTAAGTGTTAATGGGACTATCTGTCAAGGTATTAAGTGTCTGGGGTTAACCTACTAGATGTGAGCCAGACCTGGCATGAAGAGCAATTTTCAATGGCACGCGCAAAAATCTCTAAAAATGTAAATTCAAGTCTAAAAGTAAGATAGTGCCAGAGCAGGATGACTTTTAAGATGTTTGGCACACTGAATAAATAAAAAATCCAACATTGGCTACGCCATTATAAAAAGGTTGCAGACCCCTGGTCTAAGGTAAACACTGCGCGAAATTTCGATGTCATCGGCCGCTACTCTTGAACAACAATGAAGAAAAGCGACAGAAAGCGTTAATAGATTCAGGATAAAGTATTCTATACTGTTTTTTTAGGATCTTGTCAATCGATATTTTTGAACGGTCTTGAGTGAATCCAAGGTTTTAAAAAATAAAAAAGAAAGTTTTTGTAAAACGTAATAATACAATTGATAGAATGCTATGTCTATAAATTGATAATAAATTGATATTTTCAACTAATGCAGTCTAATGCAATGTCTTTCATTGAGTAATTTTTTTTAAACAACATCTAATTAATTAATAGTAGCATAGTTTTAATAATGGTAATTTTTGTTCGAAAAGGAACTGGCTACCGAATGAGTGTTTTCAAGCGTCCCAGATGCCGTGTTAAAAAGAATGACCATCTCATTCAAAAACACATTCCTGAAGCTAAGTTTCCAGTGAGTGAATCTTTGAAGAGATGTTACTGTATCTTTTTTTATTATTTCATCTAAGTAATTGAACGATTCTTGGTTCAGCCATATATTTTCACATACAAATAGATTCAGCAAACATATTGACTGAGCATACATCTTAATTTAACATACGTCTGGATTCACCATACATCTAGATATAACAAACATATTGACTGAGCATACATCTTTACTTAGCATATGTTTGTATTCAGCATACATCTAGATATAACAAACATATTGACTGAGCATACATATTTATTTAGCATATGTTAGTATTCAGCGTACATCTAGATATAACAAACATATTGACTGAGCATACATCTTAATTTAGCATACGACTGTATTCAGCATACATCTAGATATAACAAACATATTGACTGAGCATACATCTTTACTTAGCATATGTTTGTATTCAGCATACATCTAGATATAACAAACATATTGACTGAGCATACATATTTATTTAGCATATGTTAGTATTCAGCGTACATCTAGATATAACAAACATATTGACTGAGCATACATTTTAATTTAGCATACGACTGTATTCAGCATACATCTAGATATAAAAAACATATTGACTGAGCATACATCTTAATTTAGCATACAACTGTATTCAGCATACATCTAGATATAAAAAACATATTGACTGAGCATACATCTTAATTTAGCATACAACTGTATTCAGCATACATCTAGATATAAAAAACATATTGACTGAGCATACATCTTAATTTAGCATACAACTGTATTCAGCATACATCTAGATATAAAAAACATATTGACTGAGCAAACATCTTAATTTAGCATACGACTGTATTCAGCATACATCTAGATATAACAAACATATTGACTGAGCATACATCTTAATTTAGCATACGACTGTATTCAGCATACATCTAGATATAACAAACATATTGACTGAGCATACATCTTAATTTAGCATACAACTGTATTCAGCATGCATGACAATTGAGCGAACAGATAGATTCAATATAAGGAATGAAACCTGTCTAATTATGCGTATCTTTTTTTGTATTTCTACATATAGAGACAGTTTAACCATTATTCTACTAATAAACTACATTAACTACACAAAATGTAAGCTTAAAAAGCATTATATTACATATTTATACATGCATGCCTAGTACATTTCAGAACATCCTTTTTGTTTTTTTCGTTTTCCTGTTTTTCTATTTTTTTTCTTCTCATTTTCCTTTAGTTATTTTGCTACTTCTCTGTAACTAATCATCGAAGAAGTTTGAAATTGTGCATTTGTCTTTATCAGTTTGTTTTCTTTAATTCTATGCATGATCTTGGCCATTTATTGATAACTTTTTATATTTTTATTTGTGAATTTTTGCGTGTCAATAGGCAATTTTATAATGCCGTTTTATATTTTAAAAAATATTAAAGCTGTCAGCAAAATATGGCATGGAAATATAGATAATATAAATTCAAATCTAAGGATATCTACATCCTACACTTTAACAATTATCAATTGATAAGACATTAATTTGTTTCAAAAGATGTTCACAACATTTTTTCCTTACAGGTTGAATGCAACACTAATAACAACAGCCCGCACAGCAGCGCCCATCCCCTTTCAAGGAATAAACATGTTATAAAGGTAAAAGGGGATGGGCGTTGCTTCTTTAGAAGTATTGCAGTTGCAAGGTCAGAGGAATTACAACACGCTGAACGTCAGGGACATGGAGTCATACTGCGCGAAGACCTAGAATCAATGGAAAGAATCCAGGCAGATTTTTTAAGGACTCAGACCATGCAATGGCTTCGATTGCACAAAGAACAATTTGATGAGGATTTTCTCAATTATGATCATAATGAGGTAATACATATTTGAAAAAAAAAAATTTGAAATATAGTAGACTATTTTAATTATTAAATCCAATCTTAGTAAGTGAACTGTAAAGAATAAAAAACAAAAAATAATATTACTATAATAATTTTAAAAAATGTAATACTTTATTTATTCTATATATTAGCCATGTCCGAAAAATAAAGTAATTTCTTTCTAGTATATTAGAAAGTAAATAATAACACCACTAAATGTTAATTAGCAATTTAACATGCATCGTTTAGTTTTGTATAGCACGAGTTAAGCGAAAAGTATTAGAAAAGATGACAAAACGCCACAGAGGGGAGTTCTAGGGAAATACCATACTGAGCCTTAAAAATGATAACAATACAAACAATACGTTTTTATTATTGAGAAAAATAGATTTAGATACGTACAGCCTCACAATACTGGTTTTATGGAGCTAAACTATATAAGTTTAAAGTATTCACTTTGAAATGTATCCTGATTTTCTCATCAGAATGAAGTTTACTTTGAAAGTATTGAAGAAAGAATTGACTTCATGTGTAACTTTACAACTCCAGTCGGAGAACTTGAAGTTTATGGGCTTAGCCAGTACCTTCAAAGAGAAATTATTATATCAACTGAAGCGTTAGATTTCAAAGTTAAATTCGGACCTGCAGAGGTAAAGGGTGTGTTTATATTTGTTTATCAATATTTCTTAATTTGTATATAAGATAATATTATTTTATTAATCCAATTAAATGGAAATTTGTCTTGATTACATAAATTCCGTCTTTCAGAATACCACTTTCAAAAATTCATCTTGTAACTATGATTATTAACTTGTAATAAATGTATGTACACATTTTCATAAAGATTGGTTCATAAATAAGGAAGTTAATATAAAAAGAAGAAGCAAAAGTAGTATTTTGAGAAAAACTGGAAAAACTGACAATTCTAGTGAAAAGAGAACAAAACATTTTTGGGAGAAAAGTTAAAAAATAAATTTTCTCATCTATTTCTTAATGGTTTGTTGTAAGATTTTTTCCTCACAAAGACAAGATGTTAACCTTTAATTTGATGTATATTAATATAGAATTAAACTCATTTTTTTTATTGTAGTGTAAATATGTTTAAAAAAAATAAAATAAAATTCTAATGTATACCCATTACAAATGTAATTTTTACATTTAAATAATTTTACTAAAATTGCCGAACTAAATATTTTAGATCCAGGAATAGTTAAAGTATACAACTTTGGCAAAAGCTTATAAATTGAATTTTCTTACATTTAGATAAATTTCCCTTTATTCTCTTCTGTATAAACAATATTAAAGAACCAACGATGACAACATTAGTTGACCTACTTCTTTGATGCATTCATTATATTTGTCTTTGTTATTTTACTATTTTAGCCAAATTATTTACAGAGCTTGGATATAGTAAATATATATATATATTGATATATTATGAGATTGATAGATATATACATATCTTTTGATATATTATTAGATTGATATATTATATATATATATTAGATTGATATGTATATTGATATATATATCAACATATATAATTACCGTGAGTTTGTTTATATGTTTGTTTATATATATATATATATATATATTTATATATATGTTTGTTCGCTATAGGCTCCTAAGCCGTTTGACTATTCGGGCCAAAAATTAAATGTATAAATTGGAAACGTCCTCCAAAAGATAATTTTATTGTATCACTTATAATCATAAATGTGTTGATTTAAAAAATCCAAAATGTCATATCCATCTATGCAAATAAATATAACGGTACATAGCAAATGGCCATTTCCGTTCATTTACTATATTGAACGCGACATTCACTATGTTGAACGCGAGGGTCTTTCCGGGTTTTCCCAATTCTACTGTTGTTTTTTTAATGTGGCGAGACCTTTTTTAAAAGCTACGCACTGCAATTTGGCTTAGAGAGTTTCAATGGTTTACTTTAAACAAAATACTAGCGTATGACGTAATGTCTATGAAATTATTTTTTCATTATTGATGTTTGCATTATCCTTTTAAGTAAAAGTAACCAAATGTTTTAATTATTTAATGGATTTACGTTGTTATTGGAGAATATCCTTTAAAAGGCGACTTTATACACCCTATAAATTAAATGATACGAATTATAAAAAAACAAGTTAGGCTTATAAATGATTACTTTCAAATACCGGGTACCATAAGATTGACAGCAACAATATAAAATAAAAACTAAATACCGAAAGAAACATTATCAATACTGTTTTATTGATACAATAAGCAAGAACAAAAATTAAATACCGAAAAAATCTTTCTCACTTTAGTTTTTATTTCATTGAAATATTATTTTCTATTTTTTTTTTAAATATTTTTTACCTTTTTTATTGTTTTGTATTTATGTTTTTTTTTCTTTCAGATTGTATATTATTTTTAATTTAATATAATTAATAACAAGTCAAGTCAACACAACTGTTCGCTACATTTTAATATCGAATTTAAAAGTCTCTTTAAAAAACCCGGACTAGCCTTTCGGCTCTTGTGTCAAGGGCGTAACGCTTAGGATTGAGCAATCTCTGTCCAGGCCCCAGCCACCCAACGACACGCCCAAGGCGTGGCGTGCCGTGTAACGGGGAAGGTTTCCGCAGCCCAGCGATCGTTCACTGCGGTTCCCCTAAGGATCATTATCGTAGTGGCTCGCCAGTATACCTGCACTGTCACCCGGTAGCACAAATCCTATACTATAGGTACATGCATCCAGGCACCGGGTGGTTCTCGAGACGGGATTGCAGCGTCCATTGCTTCCTCCCCCTGTGCCCCATGCGTTCGCCCGCCAGTGTATTCTTAATGGAAATGTATCGGCGGTTTACACACTACGCCAGTCCTTGAGGCCACAATTCTTATGCATATGTCAGGTTCAGGTCGACCAGAAACAAAAAAAAAATAACAAAAACTAAATACCGAAAGAAACATTCTCAACACTGTTTTATTAATACAATAAGCAAGAACAAAAATTAAATACCGAAAAAATCGTTATCACTTTAGTTTGTATTGTATTGAAATATTTTTTTCTACGCTTTTTTTATTATTTACCTTTTATTGTTTGGTATTGTGTTTTTTTTTTCTTTTAGATAGTATATTATTGTTAATTTAATAGGCTATTTTTAATAACAAGTCAAGTCAACACAACTGTTTGCTACGTTATAATATCAGACGCTTGACAGTAACAATTATTATGCATATGCCAGGGTCAGAAACAATTAAAAAGAACAAAAACTAAATGCCGAAAAGAAACGTTCATTTTAATAGTCTCTTTTCTTTCTCTCTTAACATTAATATTAACTTAACTTAACTAATATTGTAATATTGTAGTCGTTCGTTTCTCCGTCATTTTGACGGGCATAACCACTAGTATATATATATATATATATATATAAGATGGGTATATGCTGTATGAGCTACATTGTTAGAATAAATAGACATTAGAATAACCTTAAATAAATTATACACAGGCAGATCCAATACTGCTCAGATTTACTGAATTAGGACAATTCGACGGCCACTACGATTACATGAAATGTGAGTCGAAAACAGAAGGTAATAAATTTCAACTAGAAGCCTGGTATGCCAATATGTTCTGGGATCCATTCTAGGGTTATGTTTATGTTGTATGTTCTTATGTCCAATGTGTGCTTTAATAGGGTGCTTTCTTTCAAGCTTGGTAAGCTTTCGCTTGCTATTGTTTAGAGTGCTGATTGGGAGTCGGTGAAGATGACTATACATCTGTAGGTGCAAGATGTTTGTTGTTATATTTTTGTCAGGGGAGTTCAGATGTGCACATAGCCCAGCATTTATTGTGTTAACGTATATGTGTAGCTTTCAATTGTTTCTAGTAGGGATGTTAAAACCGGTTTGTTTTCAAAACCGGTTTTCGGTTCTATAAAATCTGTTTAAAACCGGATTTCGATTCCCCCCCCCCCCGCAATGTCACAAGTAACAGGCCGGAAAAGACAAATGGGCGTAGTTTTGTAGGTGTATTTGAAAAATAGTTCAAACTTAATTAGTGTTTGCAGAGCATTCAAGAGGTTGATTTGTGTGTATACAGACATTATGATTTTGTACACTTTACCATAACATTCTTTAGAACTAAAAAAAAATATGGGCTGATTGATTAAAACCGATAGTCTAATAGCTTTCAATAGTGATAATTTGTGCACCGTGGACTTAGACTTGTAAAATAATGTATTGAAAAGGATCACGTAGCACTAATCAAAAGTCAAAAGTATGTGTATTTAATGCTGCCGTTAATAATAAAGCACAGACGCCGTGTCTAGCCAAATTGTTCAAGGGCACAGGACAAAACTTTTTTGCGTCTCTCCAATCTCCATTGCGTACATCAAAGAGTCGTCGTCGGCATCCGTCCGTCTCGAGAGACGATAATGTAGCTTCATGGGTGAGGTATCCAACTGCACCGCCGAGAATGGCTGTGTAGGCCAACCCGGGAGGGGCAATCCCTGCCGCACTTGAGGCACATCAAAGAGTAGCGCACATCTAAAAGATGAGCCGACATTTGGTTTAATGTTTTTATCGCAAGCCATAGTTGGTATTTGGAGGGAAAAAAAGAAACACAATATCTAAGACTAAATAGTGTTAGCAAGGCACTTCAAGAATTGTTTTGCGTGAATCCAACATTATTTTTTTTTAATATTTCCATCAGAACCAATAAAAAAATAAATAAAGGGTGTGCTACTTGAAGTAATGACTGCCTTCCAACCAACAAACCGAAATCCGGTTTTAAAATCAAAACCGGTTTTCAGATTCAAAACCGGAATCCGGTATTCCGGTTTTCGTTTAACATCCCTAGTTTCTAGTGCTCCTACTTTTAGTTCTAGCGGGTTAGATGTTTTGATGAAGTTTTTTAGGGAGAGTTTTGGATCAAGTTTCACTCCCAGGTATGATGGGTTTTCTTCTTTTTTTTTAACAGGTGTTTCAGTTATATTTTATGAAAACAACTGGTTTGTGTACTTTACGACCAGTTGACCTCTCCTTCTCAATGTGGTGACCGCTACGGTCGCCGAGTGGCACGGAAAAAGAAATTGTAAAAAACAGCTTTTTGTGAACACGGACACACCTGGCCCGATATAAAGGTGTGTGTTTGTTTTGTTTTAAGGGAGTATGATTTTTTGACTTGTGGCGAGACAGTGGAATAATTTCAATGTGAAAATTGAGAATCTGAGCCACAAGGTAAGCTACCGGTAGTTTTCACAGCTACAGGGTTTGGTAATTTGAGACATATATACGTTTTACAGACGTTCCTTCTAGATAGAAGATTTTTTCAACCACTAGGCCAAAAGCTCCTGCGGGGCGACAGGGATCGGTCGGCGGCAGGGATATAACCCGCGACGTGTCTGTTGCTTTTTAGTTGACCGTCCGGAAGGACCAGCCGGCCATCTATGACAGATGGAACTCTGTAATAAATAAACTTCTTAGGCCTATTATATAAATCGGCTATTAACCCCTTGACCGCTCTTGGCCATAATTTCCACAAAGGAAAGGCATTGAGAATAGGCCTTTACGATGATGTAAAATTAGGAAAGTTTCTGATGTCATTTTATAGTGAACACGCAATCTTCTTGGCCAATGATGGCTTTTGTAAGCTTGCGGAAGTACCTGGACAACAACTGATCCTCTTACAACTTCGCAAAGGTAGTTCATCCTTCGTCTGATGACCAGCGGATGACACTACGGTAAAGATAACTTCAAAGAGAGTTTAATATATTTTAATACTTCCGGAGTTACCTCGTTTCTATCTGACGAACTTTGACAAGAGAGTCCTCACAATATCTGGCCCTAAAGTATGGAATCTACGTCTCATCCAACTCAGGCGAACAAGTTATCTCGTCACTTTTAAAAAGAACTTGAAAACACATTATTTTAATATTTACCTTCTTAAACACTTTTGACCCCTGCGGTTTAACTTTTATAACAGGTCGGTTAATGCTACATGTATTGGCTTTGTCATAATATTATGTTTATAAAGTTTTTAATTATTATTTAGATTTATATTCTTTTCAGCCTAGAGAATTTATATCCGTGTTCTTGTTTGTTTGTTGTTAAATGGGCTCTAAGTTTACATTATTTTTGTTGGCAGCGCTATACAAATAGGCTATAATTATTATCGCTTTTGATTATATATTGGTAAAAAACGAACCAACTCAAGAACCATAATGTAGCCTAATGAGGTCTAGGTAAATGTGACATCAGAAAACTGATGCGTGTCATGACCTATGATAACAAGCCTGTGTAGTGTGATATAGTTAGCATGTTGATATAGTAATGGGACACGCCAGTCTTTCATTTTGTTCCTCGTAGTGATACGTGGGAAAAAAACATAAACTCTGTACAATTTATTTAAATGTATTCACATTTGTTTCAGTCCTAGAATAAGACAGTAGTCTCCTTTTGGCTGTTGTCATTTTGTTGTCTTTTTCACAACACAGCAGATGTTATTGGATAATAATATGGTATTAAATTATACAGCTTTATTGTTGACAGAATTTCACTTTTCCTTTGTTTGTTTTGTTATTTAAATATAGTTATTGTTTTTTTACTTTATTTGGTGAACAGTGAAATGTTTTGGACAAACTACAAATGTGACGAAGAGCATGTTCTGCTTGCGCAATAAAGGCCCTGGGTTTGAATTCTGGTGAAGGCTAGGGTCTGTTCCCGGGTCAGGGGGGGGGGAGCTGTACCCAGCTCTGACGGGTACCTGACTTTAGATGGGTAAAGGTAGCTAGGCATTGCGCTGGCCACACAATCCCTTGGTAAGCAGTGTCCACAGAAACTGGTGAGCGCTGCTTTACCAGCCTTGTGGATAAATTTGATCAGACAGGAATACTTCACTTTACGTTTTTTGTTAATGAAACAGAGTGTATATATATATATATAGGCCTATAGGTAACATTTTTTTATATATATATAACGGTGGAAAAGATTTTATACTGGTAATGTAAGTGTGGGAAATCTCACTTGGTTATTCAAGTTTGGGATAACTGACTAAATTTTGGAAAGTTATGGAATATTTGTATTATGTATTGGTTATTCAAGTTTGGGATTACTGACTAAATTTGGGAAAGTTATGGAAAATCTGTTTTTATTTTCTATTACACAATCTTAATTTTCACTTATTATCCTTATCCCTAATCAGCCTTTACCCCACGCAATCCGTTTCGCATAGGACCCCGCAGTTGCTAAGGCCGGCCCTGTGGAAGACAAATACCAAAACCGAAGCCGCCTCAGAGGGTTTGAAAAAAAGATAACTACGACACATATTAAAGATTAACAGAGACGGTCGCAAGAGAACATGCATAAACTTCATCACTAAAGAAAAGAAGATGGAGATGGTTGGGTTAGGAAGGCCGACATTTTGGTCTACCCCTTATCTAGTATCTGCTGTCTGTACTAAGAAAGCCGTGTGTTGACATAGGACGGACGACACCTATGCCCCGCCTCTGCCATATCTACGTCATATTGTTCATCAAATATGAAAAACGTAGGCCTACAGACCACCCAAGTAAAGCACAAACGGAACTAGTACAGTTATCATGCCGTAGAATACAAGCCAATTATATTTTGACGTGTAGAAACTGACTATACGGGCCGTACCATTGTCAGGGGCTTTCATTCTCCGAGTGGGCGCGCAATATCGTGTACTCTGCTTGCCACACCATCTCTTTTCACATTGTAAAAATGTTACAGTAATTTTTGCGGGCCATCATTATTTTTTTTTAGCTGTATTTGCATGACTTTGGCCATACGACTGTAGTTTCTTTATATTCCATTCCTCTACTATTAGGCCTATCATTTTTTGCATTTTTGTCCTCGCTCCCCGCCCCCTCTGAAAAATAAAAATTTAACTTTTTGCTGTGTCTACTCTATTCGAAAGCTAAAAGTGATCCTTACATTTATAGAAATTTGTAATATTGCAGTATTAAGACAAATGCACAAGCAAGTGGACATTTCTACACCCACTTACAAAGGTGTATATTGTTTCGAAACGAGCTTATGAGAGTCAGCCTTCTACAGGACCTAATACCGCATTACAAATTCCTCGACACTACGAAATCAATTTCTCTTAAACCCCTGAAGGTTGATATTCTCTAAAATTCATAGTGGGTATCTAGAATTAAAGAAAATCCAAATATAACATTATACCCGAGCCTCCGAGGAGGCATTCTATTAAAATACATTTTTTACTTATTAAACCCGATTTTTAACTAATAATCATATCATATATCACATCATATCGAATAAATATATATATATATATATATAAATCTCAAAAGAGTGAAAAAGTGTATGTATGTATCATAGTGTATATGGATATATGTATGTATGTAGGCCTATGTGGGTAGGCCTAAATACTGGTTAATACTGGACAGAATGACGTACAACTTGCTACAAATATTCCCTGTGCTACTGCGGTCAACACTGTCAAGGTTTAAAATATTTTTTTTGGTTTCACGTTGAAAATGTCGGTCTATCTTTTTATAGTTTTTCGTCATAAAGTTAGAAAAAAGGGATGCGCTAAGATTATTTTTATGACGTCATCGAACTTTGAGCTCTAGTTTTGTGAATGAATTTAAAACATTAATTCATGTTTACATTGGTGTCAAATAATAAATTTTGCGGGCAATGTTTTAAGTTTGCGAATGAATTTTGTTAATAAATATATAAAAATTTAATTCACGTTTAACTTTGTGTCGTATACATCTGATAAACTTTGTAGCGAAATAGGTTTAAATGCCGTATATATTAACTTTGTTGCGGGATATGTTTAAATCGCCGAATATATTAACTTTGTCGCGGGATAGGTTTAAATTGCCGTATGTATATATTAACTTTGTAGCGGGCAATCTCAGTATAACTGCATGGGTAGTTAAAGTATATTTAAAAGATCATTATGCGATTACATTGTACATAATTTGACAAACATAAAAAATGTTTCTTCTTTGTTTTTTATGGGTTTCATTTGTTATTGTTTTTCATATTGGTCCAGTAATTACTAAATTAAAATTTTCAGTCATGTTCCCCCTTAACATGTAATTCTATGTTTGCTTCCAAAGCAACAATAAATGAATAAATAGCAAATAACAAAACAACAACAACAACTTTGTATAAAATTAGACAAAATGTCTTCTAAGATAAAATAGTTTATCAGTTAAGTAAATATTAATTAAATTATTTAAAACTTTAGCAGCTTGATTATTGACTTATTATAAACAATGTTTGCTAAATTTAATGGCGATTGGTTAATATGTATTTATCCAGGTAGTATTAGATTATCTGTTGCAATGCTAAATCGATAGTGTTTTCTTTTTTCTCCACAATGATTTCCCTTACCTTTACTTATATAATAGTCAATAACTTTTGAACTAATTGATCGATTTGAGAAATATTTTCAACACTGTATAGATAAATAAATTAGCTTTTATTAAAAACCTAAAACGAAACATCTTATTTGCCTACTCCAGTACTATTATGTGGGGTTGCATCACAATTACAGAATCAAACAACACAACTAAAACAAGTATGCTTTGGCACATTGCCATGCTGTGTTAATGTAAAAAAAAATTTTGAAACATTTTTTGTTATGTGTCTAAAATTTTTTGCTGTAACATTTAGATAAAAGCAAAATATTAAACTCGATTATGTAACTTCTCTAAGCTAAATGTAAAACGCTTCCATCTTCGATTTAAAAAAAATAACTTATGTATTATGCAATGGTGTAACGATAACGGTATTTTAATCCTTGTGTTAATAAAAGGAATTTATTAGTATACTTTTCTTTTTCTTAGACCTCTTCTATTAACATCAAAATTCATTTAAAATTCAAGACAAATTCTTTTAATATTTTTAATATACTTTATAACAATATGTATATATGTATATTCAATATAATTATAAATCATATATACTGCCTTGTAAATTCGAAGTAATTTTTTTTTCTTCATACATTTTAAAAGGATGAGATAATACATGTCATTTAATAAAAAAATAATAGGCATCTTTTTTATTACAACCGGATTCCTTATAATGGCATTGCTGCATGACAGAGTTGAATTTAAATTATCTTGGTTCAGATTGCAACACAAGTTGTGTAGAAATCAAGACGATATGACCTTTGACCATGTGACCTTTGACCCGAAAGTGACCTCTACCGGAAACAAGATGGCGTCTCGTCGTGTTTTTACACGAGTGTTTTTTAATTAATGGTAATACATTTTGACAGCGGTTCTAAAATTATTTTTTCCCATTGTCATACAATGATTGACACATATCATATATGGCTCTCATTGTACACCGGTGGTCCTGGGTCGAATTTTGGTGCAGGCTAGGATTTTGTTTTCACGGTCTGGTTGGTGTCCCCTGCTCGATGGGTACCTGACTTTAGTTGAGGTAAAGTAAAGGCGACTGTGCATAGTGATGGCCACACAATCACCTCGTATACCGTGGCCACAGAAACTGGTGAACGCTGCTCCACAGGCCATATGGATCAATTGGGTCCGAATTAGAATTTTACTTACTTCTTTATACTATGTGGCAGAGATACCAATTCTAGAAAGCTATATACTCAACGTGATAAGAAATTATACTTATTTTTGAACAGTTATGGCTAGATAGCGTATCCTTGCTCTCTTGTTGCAATGGCTAATACATCTGACAATACCAGTTTCATTGGATTGTTTAATAACTATAACAGTTTGTATTCACGGTTTGCACTACACAGGTTCGTCATTCTATGATTCATTGCCCACAAGACATTGTCCTGGCGAAGCGGTTGACGGGCAAAGAGACCCTGGTCTACTACGCCAGGCTGAAGGGCATCCCGGGCACTTCGGTGGAGGCAGTCGTTCAGGCCATCATACACTTTGTCAGCCTGACCTACTATGAAAACCAACAGATTAAAATTTACAGGTGAGACAAGTTTGAAAAGCTGGTCACGAAAAAGTTTTTCTTATATATCTTATCTTATATATTACAGACTATCCTTCTTTAAAGACGATTATTGCGTCCTACGCTCATCCGTGGTCCGAGAGAGTTATTGACTACATAGTATATAGTTATCGGTCGTACTTTTGAGTACGAATTGTCATAAGCATCCAAGATAGATAGTTGTGAGTGTTTCGTTTGGCAGATTATCTGTTTCTAACAAGCTCAACCCTAAGTACTGAGAAATAATATAGCAGTATTATTGTTAGTTCAATTTTATAAATAAGAAGTCAGAAGCTGGACAGCAGCAATTCATATGTATGTTCCAGGGCCAGACGACCGCAAACAATAAAAAAAAGAGCAAACCTAAATACCGAAAGAAACGTTCACACTACAGTTTTTATTGTATTGTAATATTTAATGACATTTTTTTCTTTCTCTTTAAAAAAAAACACATTATAATCATTCGTTGCTACGTCATGTTGACGGGCATAACTACTAGTAGTAACATACTTTTTTTAAACGGTTCAAGCTAACGCTTAAGTTTTACCGCTACCAAGGAAGCTTACGCCTAGCCACAGAATTAAGTGTGTTTTACTGCGTTTCCGCAGAATAAACCTAGACATCTGAGGCATAAAATACCAATAAATCTAAGAACAAATATTACTTAAAATGGTGGACAGTATAATCTTCCGTAAAGAAGTTAGCGTCTATAACATAGAATTGATAAGACAAATAAAAAGCGACATACAGCATTGCAATCAAACGAATATCCAACATCAAATCCTCAATTTGTCTAAACGAAATGTTTACGGTTAACGAAATGTGAATGGTTAGCTAATTTCTCCTTTTTAGCGAAAGCTGCAAAAGAAAACTTTTCCTGGGCGTCTGTCTGATTAACTTCCCGAAATTTCTGCTCCTTGACGACCCGACATCCGGCCTGGATATTGTCGCGCGCCAAAAAATCTTCGCCCTCTTTGAACTGATCAACGCACATGGCGGCACTATTCTCATGGCGTCAGACAGGTAAAGTCGTTAGCTAGTGTTTGCATTTAAAACAAAAGGGTCATTATGAGGAGAATAGTTTACAATTTCACTGTTGGCAAATCTTAATGAGGCATGACATTTACGATAGGGACAGGGTGTATCATGTTGATGAACTTCCGGTTAACTCCCGGAAATAAACTTTACATGATGTTTTCGGATGGTGTTTGACAATTGTTTTCATCCTCTACGGCCAGTTTTGGTCTTTTAGAAATATACAAAGGTCACAATATTAGTTATGTGAGGAATCCGTTTTTAACACTAAAAGTGAGTGTGCGATAATTAAAACTGGACGTGTTAGCACATTAGGTTAAATTTAACTTTCTGAAAACATTAGTCAAGAGTAGCGGTTCTAGTCTATCAAAAACATGATCTATAGATTTACAACAACACAAAACGAACATTATTTTGCATCTAGCAAAAAGTTTGAAAATAAAAAAAGATGATTCTTCACGTCTGACGTTCACAATCTATCTTTTTTTTTCGGCAACATCTTTTGGAAACGAAATACAATTTAATCCTCTACATCTTTTTCTTACCCTCAGTACAACCAGAAACGCAGCACACATTCATGTTTTTTAGTAAATGAAAGGAATTGGACCAGGAATGTTGGTACACTATGAACTTTTAGATTAACCTTGCATGCATAATCAATAGGACTTGTCAATAAAAGTCAATGTCTTTGACATTTTTCTAGCCTGGATGAATTTGATGAGATCAGCACGCGCGTGGCTGTCCTGAAGAAAGGTCGCATCGTCAAGCTTGGGGAGCCCCAACAGATCCTGGGCGATCACGGCCAGGGCAGCGTGGTCACCCTGCACGTTCTACTGGACAGCGATGCGGATGACCGGCGCTCTCCGCTGGACGATGCTGAGAGTTTTATTCTGAATGCTTTACCGATGGCACAGGTAGACCTTTATATAATTGTGTGCAATTCAAATTATATATTTATAGATATAATATCCGACAAGAATAGAATTTTTTTTTTGCCCTATAGTGGTTTATACAATAAATTATTTTTAGCAACAAAACATACCTTGTTCTCCAATATATCGTAATGTTATGGACTGTCACTATGATGACGATTATTACGACTCGTTAAATCGGATTCAATGAATATAGTTGTATCTTTATTAGAAGTCTCTAGATTCTGCTAATCTGTAGCCCAAGCTAGGGGTTCCTTGACTGACAGGTCTACGCAGTAATGTAGTTATATTCGTGATAATTATCTTCAACACCTTTCTCAACAATGATAGATCAAACAACTCCAGTTGTTGAATAAACAATTTTATTTAAATTGTAGACTCAAGATAAACTTTAAATAAATGCATCAACTGATGGCAACATAAGTATTTCAATAAATGGCATATTATATACAAGTATCAATATAGCGACTTCACTCTACAAACTTTCAAACTGAACTAACTTTAAGGAGGTGGGGACTTTACAAAGAAAACTATCATCGAAGATTCTACAGGGTCTTAATACGCATTTTAACCTCTTTCTCTATAAAATACTGCGATCCAGAATTATCCTCCAATTTCCACGTTGTTGGACGAATTATTTTATTTAAACTGCCCTCAGGGCATAAAGGTCAAACCTTGGTCGCCTTGGACTCTAATACGCACTTGTTAAGAGGTCAATGACTTATTACGTCATTCATCTATGACCGATATTCGTAACAATATATGGATAGCAAAGTTGACAGTTAGCTTGACCCACATCATGGTACAGACAATCAGAAATAAAAAAATCCACCGCTAGGCTTTGAGAGGAGATGGGCACCGCCAATTCTACCAACCCCACTGAAAGGACTATCGGCCACTGCGTGTCAATTACCCCCCCCCCCCCCAACAACCGTTACTGTTCAGGGATTTTTGAAGAAAAAAAAACATTTCAGAAGATCAGAGGTCTGGCGTACCGTGGGTCCTGGGTTCGAATCCTAGTGACGGCTAGGATTTTTTCTACCGGAATTCAAGGGTGTCCCTGAGTTTATCCAGCTCTGATGGTACCTGACATTCTTCTTCTTCTTTAGGTGCCAGGTCTGGAACAGACATCGGCGGTCATGACTCTTCATTCATTTCTGTTGTTAGCTATTTGGATGAAGTTATTATTGCTTATGTTGTTGTCCGTGGCCCATTCGTTCAGGCTTTCTACATATGTCAGCCTTTGTCTTCCTCTGTCTCTCTTACCAGATATTTTCCCACACAAAACCAGTCTTTCAATACCATTTTTCCTATAGATGTGTCCTAGGAATTTCATCTGTCTGTTCCTAATGGTTTTCATAAGTTCTCTTGAGGTACATGCTGTTTTCAACACTTCTGTATTAGATTTCTTTTCAGTCCATGATATTCTCATCATCCTTCTTAGAAACCACATTTCTACTGCCTCCAATATTTTCCTTGTTTCATTATCAATAGTCCAACATTCACACCCATATAAAAGAACAGACCAAACATATCCCTTCAGTATGCGTATTTTGGTACATATTCTGATATTCCTGTTTTTCATGTAACTGCTTAAGCTCATGAAGCTGTTTTTAGATATTGCGATTCTTCTTTTTATTTCCTTGTTGCATTTGCCTTCCTGTGTTATTGTATAGCCCAGATACTGAAACGAACTGATTTGCTTGATATTTTTTCCTTCACTGTATACGGAGCATCCTGGAGGTTGTGTTTTCTTAGAGATTACCATTACTTCGGTCTTACTGAGAGTGAGTGTTAATCCTTTAAGTCGGCTCTTATCTACCACCTTATTTAGAATAGTTTGCAGGGCACTCTCTGATTCTGCTATTAGTACTGTGTCGTCTGCATATCTCAGATTATTTATATTCTTTCCTCCAACTTAAATACCATCTAGGTGTTCTATATTCCGGAGTATTATTTCACTGTAGATGTTGAAGAGGTCTGGTGATAAAACACATCCCTGTCTTACTCCTCTCTTTATTGGTTTGAATGCACTTAACTCCCCTTCATATCTTATGGCAGCTTCTTGCTCCCAGTATAGATTTCTTATTATTCTGAGGTCTTTACCATCTATGTCCAGATCTTGTAATATAGTAAATAGATCTTGATGTTTGACTTTGTCAAATGCCTTAGAATAATCTATAAAGCACAGATACAGGTCTTTTTGCATCTGGATACATCTTTCAATTAACATAGATAAGGTGAAAATAGCATTTCTTGTGCCTTTATCTGCAACAAATCCAAACTGGGTTTCTGAAATTTCAGGATGGATTTTACTTATTATTCTTTCCATGATTATTCTGAGGAGTATTTTAGTGACGTGATTCATTAAGCTAATTGTTCTGTGTGGTTCACACTCTGTTGCTCCAGGTTTCTTGGGTATTGTGATGAAAATTGATCTGCTTAACCTTCAGGGGATCTTGCCAGTATCATATATTTTGTTAACAAGTCGAGTAATTTCATTTATGCCTATTTCTCCCAATGCATCATATATTTCCACTGGAATGTTGTCAGGTCCTGGGGTCCTACCATGTTTCATTTTCTTGATAGCATTTTCAACTTCATCTTTCAATATTGGTGGGCCTTCAATATTTTTGGTTAAGCTTGGTTTTTCTTCCCAGTCATCATCAAATAGTTCCTCAATATATTCTGCCCATCTGCATAGTATGTCTTCTTTGTCTAAAAGAATATTTCCTTCTTTTGATTTAATGCAGCTTGGTCTCTTCCCAGATCTGACATTAGTTAGGGGAAAGTAAATGCGGCTGGGCATTGCGCTGGCCACACAATCCCCTATGATCAATTTGGTCCGACGGGTACTTTACTTTTACTTGTGCAAATGGTTGTACGTTTTTCTAGAACACTACTAAGCCATTAGTAAAAAATGAGGTTTTGTTATGCGAAACGATTTGATGACTATACATATCCCTTTACTTCAGCCATGGAGTGGTGGAGGGTTGTATCCTGGCAAAAGCTAGTGATAGTGATTAGTTCGTGGATCTGGAAGGTGTCCCTTAATGCCAAGCTCTGACGGGTAAATGGTAATAGCTCATCCATCCATCCCTGTGGTGCTACCGCCCATGTAGGGGTTTGGCCTGCTCTACCACCTACTTCCATTCGGGCCTATCCTTGGCCTTCTCTCCGTCGTTAAATCATCTACACTTGTTTGAATCGTTGCCATTTCCAGGTCATTACCAAGCAGGAAGAGCTTCTGGAGATCCACGTGCCTGCACTGTGTCCACACTCAGATCTTTACGACACGCTGGCCAAAGCCAAGATGCTCCACCCGTTCGGGCACTTCGAGGTGCAGAGGCTGTCGTTGGCCCACGTCATCAACAGCGCCAACCCGTCACAACCCGTTCTGACTCGTACTTCCACGGCCGTGTTTTGAAGAGGTTGTTTTGCGGCTAATCCACAGAGCAGCGCTGGATATCACATTGTATTCCAAATGAAAACGGCATTTTGTCTGGTGATAAATAAGTTCAGTCTCACAATGTTCTCTGTGAGACTATCGCGATCATCGTTTTCCTTATGTCACTTTGTTTTCGACAAATTAAATGTCACATTAGTTTTATCCCTGAAAATGCGTTGTGTTAAAGATAAAAGCAAACTTAGAAAGCTTTTATAGAATCTAGACCAAATAATTGCCGATTGCGTTTTTGACTAATCTAAAGAAGTAAATACTCAACAAAATAAAAGTTATATAACTTGAGCAAGGATCTTGTAAGTAGCATCAGATAATACTAATGTAATGCAATTATATAGTTGTACTTAAGATAAGATAAGATAAGATAAGATTGCTTTATTGATCCAAATGAATGGAAAATTGACTTGATTACATAAATTCCGTTTTTTCAGCATACCTAAAACAATATTAAAGAACCATTTGTACTCAAACACAATAGACATTCACGCACACTATCATACCATTTATCATACAAGAAAAAAGTAGGCCTATTATTTAGGAGTCAGCTATTGAGCCATCGTATTTCCTGGCTGAAAGGTGATTCTTTTGAAAGAGTCTTACTGACAGTGGAACAAAAGAGTTCTTAAATCTCTCTGCTCTTGCCCTTATAGAAAGAAGCCCTTTACAAAACGTGTCTTACTTTAAAATGCATTACAAATGTTTTCATAAAATGTGCTGATAGTTTAACTGAATGTTTAAACATTGAAATTTTACAACAAATTTAGAACGAAATGAAAACACTCAGTTTTGTGTATATTTTATGGATATTTCTAAGACCATCCAAAACATAATTCGAGGATCATACATGGGAATTCCCACAGTGTACGCTGTACTTGCATTGTGGGTATTTTTTTTTTACATGTACAGAAAATATTATATCAATAAAGTTATGTCAAATTGTCAGCAAGTTACTGTTATAAATAAATCTAGCCGTAATTCTACATCATTGGCTTAGAATTGAATAAAGATACACACATGATTTCAACTGTAGAGATCAAAACACTATGAATATTCAGTAAATATGTCGAGTTTTTCGGAGTATTTTTCCAGTCGGCACCTTTTGGGACTCATTTTGTATTAGCTAAACACATTTGTATTAAAGCATTGACAAATAAACAAGACGATTAAAAAGTACAACTCAAGAGACTTATATTTTACAAATATATTTCATTGATAAAGAAGACAAGTATAAGACATAACCGAAAGACTTTATGAGACAAGCATTTGACCTATCATCATTTTTCAATTTATCGTGTATGCCATATTTTCTTTCTATATAAAATGTCTAATTTGCATCATATGTGTGTTTGTCCCATTCTTCGCTTTATATTTTATTTATTTTTTATCTTATCAATGTATCGTTTAAGCATACATATAGAAAATAACTTATTTAACACAAACTATCGTAGGTAGTAACTCCGTAATGCTGTTTATGTGCACATATAAATAAATGTATATATTAATAGTCATTACTCGATAAATCATAAAAAAAATAATTAAATATCAAAATAACATTGAATAGCTAAGTGGTTTTATATGTGTAATTTTTTAAAATTATTTTTTTCTTATGTTTGACGTTAATATCGGTTTCGTTTCGGTTCTAGAAATCTAGAAATCCGATTTTAAACCAGTTTTCGGTTTTCCCACTTTCCTATATCTTTTTCGTGTTCTTTTTGTTATTATATTTGTGTTATTAGTGCAAGGATCGGCAACCTATGACACGCGTACCAGATTTGGCACACAAGTGAGATTTTTTTTAGTGGCACGCGGAAGTTCCCCTTGAAAGGAAATTCAAGTCTCTTTTACAATAAATTGAGTGCTATTGCAGGATGGCTTGGAAGTTCTTGGCGCGCTGAATGAATTAGAAAGTCTACTTTGGCACACTATCACTGAAATGTTGTCGACCCCTGTAATAGTGTATAATAGTTGGGAAATAAACCAATCGTTTGTTAGCGAAGTGACCGAACGAGCGACCAATAAAACTGTGCCTTTGCCGTTTAGCAAGCCAGGTTGATTGGAATCACACCAAAACAAACAACAACTACTAAACAACAAAAAGCACTACAGCGAGTCACATCGATAAATAAATGACGCATTCTTAATGTAATTGAAAAAAAAGCTTTACAAGTATGCGGATGAGCCCTAAAAGTTGATTATGTGTCAAACTATTATTTAAAAATACACTTTTCTTTTCCATTTGCTGAACCCAAAAACTGAATAACCCTACCACGAATTTTGAATTACATGCAGAAGAATAACTGAAGACGGATTAGAATGTATCTAGTACTTATCCGCATACAGGGCCGGCTCTCCCATATGGGAAACCTAGGCGGCCACCTAGGGAGCAAATTGTGGGGGGGGGGGGGGGAGGGCGCATAATTGAGGATTTTTTTATTTTTATTTTGCGAAAGTAAATTAAAGTTTAGTACCTCTGCGCACAACTAGCATAGGCAGACGAATTACTAGGTAAAAAAAGGCAAAGGGTATTTTATTTGTCTTAGAAAATAGGAAAGTATGCCCTAACATATTCAGTTTTTTCCGCCAAAGGCACTTTAATGAGGGCGCAGAATTTGTTTTTGCCTAGGGCGTCTAATACCCTAGAGCCGGCCCTGTCTGCATATGATATTGTGTAAGAGTTAACCAACGTTTCTTTGTCTTTATGTTTATCTGAGCATTGTAACAGGTTGTTAATGTGCTCATAGACTATAATATACATGGACCGCTTGCTTTAGTTTTTCTGCTATATGATGACTCGAAAGACTGCTTATTTCGGAATTCCCGATTCTAAATGAAGTAATTGTAATACAAATTCCGTTTTATTGAATCGCACCATTTTTTTTTTAATTTTGTGCGTCAATCTATGACTAAGATATAGACGCTATGGATGAGGAAGTTTTTGTTGATGAATTGAAAGGCCTACTGGAGGTAAATGTTCAAATTAAATAATTACTTATTGAAGAAATATGGAGTTTATCTGTTAGACTCATGTTCGGTGCATATTATAGTCTATGGTATTTCTGTTATATGATGACTTGAAACACTGATGATCGGAATTCCCGATTCTAAATAACGTAATTGCTATACCGGAAATAAAGTTATTAATATACAAGTTCCATGATTTTCTCAATGAAAAATTAAAATCGAAAGTAGTACAGAGCGGAAACATTTATAGATCAGTGTGGTGTGCGCACGGAAAAAAGAAAATAAGCTCTAAAAATAGAGCAGGCGGTCCATCTTATTATAGTCAATGTTATATTAATAGGCCTACAAGTATTCATTTAAAGTCGAAAAAAATGCGATTTAATAAAATTGAACTTGTATTACAATTACTTCATTTAGAATCGGGAATTGCAAAAAACAGAAGATAATAGCATAAAAAACTAAAGCAAGCGGTCCATGTATATTATAGTCTATGATGTGCTGCATTTCTAAATTAGAGTTTAATGCCTTATGTATCTCTTTGCCTTTCTGTCTTCTAGTGACTCTAGTGTTTCTAGGTAAAGGGATTTAACTGTTGGCGTTACTCTAGTCGCTAGTAATGAACCTTGCAGGTTTTTGTCTTACCTAAAGCTTAATTTAAATCATATGAAAGACATAGTCCGTTTAAATCTTACAATCGTTTAAAAAAGCTTTGCGCATATATTTCAAAATCGGGAATTCTTAATTTACGCATCTAATACCAACGGAATTATATTGTGAACTAATAGAACATTCTATTATGGATAGTGTATGTTTGCATATTAAATAAAGAATCTGTTTTAACTTACGAGATAAATTTCAAGTACTTTTTTTTTACCATTCTTTGGATATTGTGTATTATTTCATAGTGAGTAAAATATTGTATTAATAAAATTGACCTAAGTAATTTTAAATATAATGAAATAATGAAGTTATAGAAGCTAGAACTATCGCCTATGGCCTACAGTATACTATTTATTTATATTTTCTTATATATTACAGACGCTTCTTCTATAAAGATTATAGAGCGATTGCAATGGGCGTGGCTTGGGTTTTTTCTTGACGTACTTGTGTAAATAGCGGCCATCTTGGCGATAATGGCATTAAAGACCAAGTGAAGAGGTTTTTCTCAAAGGAACGAGATTTGGAATAGCCTCATACGGCAGTGACGTATCACAAGGGAAATAAATTAAAAAAAAATGGACGCTATAAATCTATATTTAACCATTTTGTTAAAAATAAGAACCGGGAAAAGATTCAAAACATGTGGCAATAGATTCAAAACACGTGACAATATTCATTTTTCCTAGTCGGAATCCTTTATGTTACGTCACTTTCCTATATTGCCGGAAATAAAAACATCTCAAATGGCTACGAGATTTGGAGTAATCATCCGAAAAACACACACATTTAAGTGCAAATATTGAACTAATTACTTAAAATGTATCTTTGATATTTTGTATAAATGTTTTTTTTAACATTCAGATACTGAATACACTATTTACTATCAAAATCAAATGTTAACTCAATTTTGATAAAAAGCTCTTCACTTGGTCTTTAATGGGGAAAAAACATTGTTCTTTACCATGTCTATTTTAAACCCAAAATATAAGGAATTAGTTTCCATAAATCTTGATATTTTACTGTGACACTAGTCCTTAGTAGTCCTTCCACAAAATAAACAAGATTTTAGGCTTTTATAGTTTTTCAATAGCTCTTTTGAAACATTGCGGGCTACATTTTGCTTTATGCATTACCTTTAGATAGTAAGTTAATATTAATAGGCTAACATTCGAAA